>CM035414.1:71562130-71634630 GCA_020310875.1 Ceratopteris richardii | reverse complement strand
CTCCATTTTGTGGGAATGGCCATGATATTGGACTTTGGGTGTTTGAATTATTATATTCTTGATTTAGAGCCCAAATGTTACTCACATGTGTCCCATTTGTCAAGAATCTTTTGTAGGAGTGAAAAGTCTATGGTAGGGCTTGAGTCTTTGAAAAGTTGTTTGAAATCTTTCAATAGGGAGAGTGGGTCGAACTTAAATATTTTAATTTACAAAGACTACTTTTCCCACTCCATATTTATCTTAGAATTGGATTCTATCATTCATTGCAAGTAAGGCTAACTACTTACTGTGTGTGATCCACCTTATTCTTGGTTTTTTATTTCCTTCAAATACATATAATTATAGATTTCATGAAGGTTTGAAAAATACAAATATTATAGGGGTACATATCTATACATAAGATATTATCAAGGAGGGGTTTTAAAAAGTATTCCCTCATAACTAGCCCTCCCCTTGGCTAGAGCCATTGATGTCTCTAGGCTTCAAAGACTTTGTTGATGTTCCAAGCTGGGTAACATTCTTCTAGCACTATTGTTATGTCCTTCTCCCCCTACTAGTCCTATTGTTCATTGATTTCTTCTATCCTTTGCTAATATTTCTTTAACCTCCATCCATTGACCTTTGCCTTGTGCAGATTCCCTATTATATCATTGATTTGATAGCTTCCATTCTTGAACTTTTCTTGATTAGAAATGGTGCTTCTCATCGTGGTTGGAACTCTGTATCATGTCTGTTATCAAAACATTTATCATACCTTAGAACAAGAGTTCCTCCCATTAACCATTTATCCTTTAGTTCTTTGATAATTTTATTGCTTGTTTTCTATGCTTGATTGATGTAATGCTCCACGGCAAGCTCCCTTTTCATACTCAAGTGTTGTAGTTTTGGAAGCCTCCAAGAATGGAATATCAACTAATGAAGAAAAGATAAGAGCCATAGTGAATTCGTCAAAGCCAACAAATGTGAAGTAATTACAAACATTCATGGGACACTGTGGTTCTTATAGGAAATTTGTATAAAAGTTTGTAGATATTGCTAAACTTTTGTATGCATTGATCACTAAGGTTGAGTGGACCAATTAATGTGAGAAAGCCAATAAAACCCTAAAAACTTGTTTGATCATAGCACCTATCCTAAAAAAACCACAATGGGATGTGATATTTCATGTACATGTACATGCTTCTAACTTTGCCTTAGGATTTGTGTTTGTAGAACCCATAAAAGGAAGCAAATTAGATTTTCCCATTGCAAGCAGACAATTGAATCAAGCTGAGAGAAACTACACCATGATTGAAAGAGAAGGTTTATCAATGGTGTTTGCTATAAAGAAATATAGAAATTATATGTTGGCTAACAAGTTTAAATTTTTAATGGATCATCAAGCTCTTTTCTATTTAGTGAACAAACTTTGTCAAGCATGAAGGATAGTTTGATGGTTCTTACTTCTCATGGAATTTGAATTTGAAGTGGTAATAAGAAAAGGAAAAACCCATTCGAGAGCAGACCACCTATCAAGGATTCTCACTGGAGAAGAATCACATCTAATTAATGATGAGTTGCCTTATGCATATCTCTTTAATGTAGAAAGCATACCAAGATGGGCAAGCTCCTTGGTACCAATTATGTCAGTTGGACCAAACATATCATAATAGACTTCCACACACTTAATTCTACAAAGTAAAAACTTTATTCTTTTATCAATACATTTGTACCATGTGAATAACATTGGAGTGCTGGAATATTATGTTCTTGTAGAAGAACAAGGGAATTATTTAGAGCAGGCACATCTATGGAATCCATGTTTTCATGCTTCCAAGGTTGTCACTCTAAATAATTTAGCAAGGATGGGAGTACATTGGCCAACAAAGGAAAAGGACATGGAAATACACATGGCTGAATGTGAAAAATATCAAATAAATCATCAAAGTGAGTTGATAACATTGTTTTGGTTTCAAGGGAATCCTAAGTGGATTAGTCATATAGTTGAACAACTAAAGTAGGATAATCTCAAGAATTCAAAGGAAGAGAATTCAGACACAAGAAATCCGCAGGAAATAAGTAAGGATTTTGTGCTTATTAAAGACGAATTATACAAGAAAGTTATGGATGGATACTTAAGAATATGTGTTCCTGAAGACGAATACTTAGAAATGTTAGAGATGGCTCACTCAAGTGTGGAAGGAGGTCACTTTCTTGGTGAGAGAACTACTACATTGATCCTATATTCAGGATTTTGGTGTGGTACTTTATTTCGAGATGCAAAATTGTTTGCTTAGATATGTGATACTTTCCAAAGAACAAGGCAACTAGGAAGAAGAGATGAAATGCCTCTCAAACCTTTGATATCTACTAGAGACTTTAGCAAATGGGGATTTGACTTCATTGGACCCATACATCCCCTAGCTAAAAGCTCACATGCATAATATATTCTAGTGGCAATAGACTCTTTGACCAAATGGGCTGAAGCTAAAGCCACTGTAAAAAATGATGCTCATACAATTGCAAACTTTGTATATGAGTATATTATCACTAGATATGGATTACCAATTGAGTTGGCAAGTGATGGAGGAACTCATTACTTGAATCAAGTAATTGAAACATTGACAGATCAATTTATAATCACACATAGGAAATCTACACCTTATCACCCTCTAGTTAATGGTCTTGCTTAAAGTTCCAACAAAGTGTTATGCATTGTGCTTTCCAAACTAGTAAATACCAAAAGAACAGATTGGAATATGCAACTACATCATGTCTTATGTGCATATAGAGTAGCATATAAACCTCAATTGGAACCACTCCATTTAATTTAGTTTATGGTCAAACTGCACTACTACTTATGGAATTCATTATACCTACTCTGAGGATAGGGAACCAACTACAGTAGACTGGACATGAACTATCTGATAGAATTTTGGAGTTGGAACAATTGGGAACTTCTAGAATGCAAGTAGTTATGAGTATAAATGCAGATAAAAAAAGACAAAAGGCTTACCATGACATACACATCAAGGAAAAAGATTTACAAGAAGGAGACCTAGTCCTAGCATATATACTCAAGGAATATAATAGGAAATTGGAAAAAAGAGGACATGGACCATATCATTCATAGGATTCGTCCTAGTGGGGCAATTCAATTGGAAAATTTGGATGGGGAAATCATACCAAATCATGTGAGTGGATGCAAAAATAAAAGATATATGAAACCCTTAACAATTAAAGGATGGAGAAGAATACAACAATCACACAAAAGAAAACAAGAAGAATAAAAGGTAAGACAAGCGGCTAAGAAAGAAGTTAAAGAAATAATTATGAAATACAAGGAAGCAACAGAATAAATGGTGTGTGAGACAAAGTCTGAAAGAAAAAATAGACATCTAACAATCATTGCTATGCATTATAAGGAAAGTCAAATTAGGGTTTTATTGGACACATGATCTCAAGTAAACCTAATTAATTAAAAAATCCTCAATCACTTCAAGAGAAGGAGAAAACAAAGTACAACATTGTATAGAACAATTGATGAATAAACACGTCTAACATTATCAACCCAAAAAACTGTTCTAAAGGTAGGACAAGAAGAATCCACATTAGAATGTGAAGAATGGCCTGATGAATTAATGCCTGAAAAACTAATATTAGGTCATGTTAACTATATCTATTGATTGATCTTTTCCACTAACTTATCTTCGTGGCATGGAAACGTGAAACATAAACTTGCCACATACATTGTTCGAATTTGTTATTTCAGCTATATTAGGAGCTCATATTGAACGTATCTTTGTGGGAGCAAGAAAGCTCTTAAGGGCGAGGCTAGGTAAAGTATCTGACCATGGAATCAAAGCAAAAGGAATTGGATGGCTGCCAAGGTCACATTCATTGATTTCATATAAGCATATGGTCTCATGGAACTGAAGATTATTACCCGAATAGAAGGGGCTCCAATTATTGGTACTGAAGCTGGTTTGTTAAGCTTTTTACAAGTTTCTTGGGAGGACCATGAGCAGCCCTTTCGAGGGAGCTTTCTAAAGAGACCATTCATGAGTCGGCCACCCATCTCATTAACCCATCTGACTCGCCACAGGAGAAGGGGGGTATGTCCCCCTAAATGCACACGTGGGAAAATCAAAGGCTGAACCCGCGGTCGTGTACCTGGATGACTGTTTTGAGTTTTTTCTGTGGTTTTTTGTGCAGGTATTTGGAGAAAAGAGGGGGGCATTTCATTTTTAAGCAGCGAGCTGTCGTTGGAGGGCCGCTCTTCTTCGCTTTTTGTGGGAGAACGAGGGCAAGAGAAGGAGGTGAACAGATCAGTGGAGGGGGCGTGCACGTGACAGAGGAGGAGGCCGTTCTTGTGTTACATGGGAGAGGACTCGGGGGTATTTTCTATTCGTTTTTTTGCCGTTGTTCTCCTGTGCAGGTGTTGTCGGGAATAGTAGAAGGAAGGGATTTGCGAGAGAGTTTGGGGAGCTTGAGTTGGTCTTCAACATCAACTTAGGGAGGATCAGATAGAGATTTCGACTCACAAGTAGTCAAGGTTGTTAGTTTCAAGAGGCAGTTGAAGGACGAAATAAAAACAACTATGGGGAAGAGCATCCAGAGGGCAAACAAGAAAGCGGTTTTTGGCAATAGTGAAAAGGGAGATTGCCGAGAAGGTGGAGCACCTCAGTCAATGGGGGACTTCATCAAAGGGGACTTTTTCAGCAATCGATCATTGTTCTTCTCTGAAGACACTTTGCTTATGGGAATGCCCTAGCATCAGAGATGATGGTCTTTCACTAATTGCAAGAGGGTTGTCGAGCTGCTTCCCTTCTAGTTGCATCCCTTCTCCGCTCCGCTATGATGCTAGCTTTGTGCATTCTGGTAAGAGCCATGGAAAAATCATTGGCCATGGACATAGATAATGTCACCATGGTTAAGGACCGTCTATTCTACGATGATGGTGTTTTCTTGGACCCCATTTGAGAAGTAGATGCTACAGGAAAATCCTTCCGCATAAGGCTTGCTTTGGAGTCTGGTGATTCGCTTCAAGTGTACCATTGCACGTGTGAAGTTCGGGCTCGATTACCCTTTCAGCCTTCGACATCAGGGACCTGGCATATATCTCTGAACCTGCCACATATGGTGGCATCTTCACAGAACAAATATTTCCTTGCTTGGAGGCTCTCACAATGGGACCCGGTTGAGTGTGTCTAAAGCGTCCTCATTTCCCAGACATTGAGAAGCGTGGACTATATGATTTGGATTCTATGACAATGAGCACATTATGTTATGACTGTTAGGTCTGAATGTGCCATCAGAAGTTGCTATTTTTCTTCCCAATTGTGTCATGTGGCTTTATTGAATATCGACTGGTTCAAACGTTTAGAGGGAAGCTACGATTTAATTTTATTCCTTGGGGCTCCAAGTAAATGGTTGTTTTATGCTTTGTGGATGATCATTGGTTTACTGAAGTGCCATGGTGTCACTCACCCTCAAACAAGTAAGACATCTGATGATCGATTGGCTAAGGATCTTCTTCGATAATTGATGTGCTCTCCCACGAATCTATTGTTGATGTGCTTGAGTGGGCTACACTCAATCGGGTGATTGCCCTTTGTTCATCGAGTGGACTTGCATTGCATATGGACTTTACTTCCGGTTTCAAGTCAAAAAAGCCATTGGGAGGAAGCTCTAGGGGTTTTCTTCTTCGTTTTGTCCACAGGCAGCTGCTTCTTCTTTTGGGGGGAAAGAACAAGCTATTGTTTTTCTTAGTTTGCATAGGTACATTGAAAAAAGGGGAGAGTCCAGAGTGACTGAGGAGGCCAGTTTTTTCTGCTCCCTAGAGGCTGAGAATCCCTCACAATGGTTTCTGGTGCATAGTTTATGCATTCAATGCAAGTGAAGAAGTGGACCTCGTGGTTTTTTGGGTCTCAATTTTCCACCTTGCCCGGGAAACACAAAGTAGAGTGATGTGGTTGTCGTCCCACATTGGCAATATAGTCCTGGCAAAAGTTGTCTTTGAGTCTTCATCATTGGTGATCCAAGTCTCGAAATGAGTCCCAGTGGGTTCCACCCACTCGGATGTGCTGAAGGAGATTGACAGTAGAATGGAGGTTTTTTTTTTTTTTAATATAAAGGAAGTTCGGCAATAGCCTACTCTCCCGGACTTGAATTAAATAAAGAAAAGTACAAGAGAAGGGGACTAGTGCCCACGGGACCCCCCAAATCCCACAAAGCAGGGGAAGCTTTTACAGAGCTTAGATGAAATTACAAAGAAGGTTAATTACCCTCTCATCACCCTCATGTGGGGCCCACTTGGGTTTAAGCTTGTTATCGATCAAAAGGAGTACTTGATGGTGCCTAAAGGGGGGGGATTTTTTATAGTTGACAATCCTTTTGCCAAGGAGGAACAGAGATTTCTCAATTGACCACTCCTTGGGGGAGTCACCGAAGTTGAAAGCACATCTTTCCCGCCAGATTTTCCATAGGACCTCCCCTCTGATGGCGTTCCAGAGAGTCGCGGAGCAGCCGATCGCTTCTCCCAGCAGGGCTTGCTGCCAGCTGAGACGTTTTTGAAGTCTAATTCTCTTTCCAACCACCTGCCAGAGTCTGTTGGAGTTGGGGCATGTAAAGAAGATGTGTGAAACATCTTCGATAGACCGGTGGCAGCGTTTGCACCAGGGAGGGATCCCACAAATTTTGCTAGCCTTAAGATTGGTCCAGATTCCATGATGAAGGATTTTCCATAAGAGGACAGACTTTTTGATTTCTATGAGGGGGTGCCAGATAGCCATGAACTTCATGTCCCACCGAAGCCGCGTCCATGACAGGCACCACTTTTTGTTGAGGTTAGCCTGATAGTCAATCGTTTCTTTGATGTTCGGGACTTTTGATAGGCTATTCCCATTGTGCCATTTGAGACCAAGCGAGCTCGACATGTCGTGTCCCATGAGAAGGCAAACTTTGTGTCGGTCCCAGGCGAGACATCTGCTTTGCAGCGTGTTCCATTCTTCATGTGAAATGTTGATGCTAGGATCAATATCCTCAAAGTTGATCCAGCGGTTGGTGTCTTGTTTCCAGAGGTGTTTCCATTTTTTGAAGCCTTTGTTCCATAGCTTCTTGGCATTTTGAATGTTCCAAGATTCCACTCTCCGGATGCCATGGATCGGAAACCAGATAGAGTCGTTTTGTCTGATACCGGCAGCCCACTTCCAGTCTTCACTTATTCTTGTGAAGCTTTTGACTTTATTCCAACTCTTCCATAGGGAGCACACCAGATTAGAGCCTTTCGGGAAGACGGGGATCGGGGAAAACAACAAGGTCAAGATGTCAAGATTCTTCCAATTTGGGAAGCCCATGAGTGCCAACTCATTTTTGTTTCTAAAGATCAACTTGGCCCACGAGGCCTCCCCGTTGCACCAAGCCTTAATCATCCATTTGGCCGACAGTTTGTTAGCCATGCACCCAATGTCCAAGATACCAAGTCCCCCACTATCTCTATGGCTGGTGCAGATGGACCATTTGATTTTAGGCACCCCCCTCCTATTGTGGTCGCCCGTCCAAAGGAAGTTTCTACAAATACTATCCAGTTTGGACAGATCATGCTCTTTCGGTCTCCAACAAGAAAGGAAATAAATGGTAGATGATAAGAGGAACGTGTTGATAACCATAGCACGACCAGCAAGATTGATTTGCATACCTCTCCAATAGTTAAGCTTGTTTTCGAGTTTGGCAAGCACCCAGTTCCACCGCTGTTCCATAGATACGCCAAACCCCAAGGGAATCCCAAGAAGCCGAAAAATTTGGCCCTGCGGAATGATTTGGCAGCCATGATCAATGAGAAGGTCGGGCTGTGGCCCACCAATAGCTCTAAAGGCGGTCTTAGAGTGGTTGATTATGGATCCAGAGGCTTCACAAAAAGTAGCAAGACACTTCCAAAACGTCTCAAGGCTGGTACTATCATTGTGCACAAAAGCGTTCATATCGTCGGCAAAAAGTCTCATGGTGATCTGACTGTGGTCATGCGGCAAACGAAGGCCTTTAATGTTACCCGCTTCCACCTGATGCTCCACCAGCCTGCTAAGCCCTTCTGTGGCAATGGCAAAGAGAAGGGGAGCCAATGGGCACCCTTGTCTGATAGATCTTCTAAGTTTGATCACCTTTGAAAGATTTCCATTAATGTTAATTTGGGTCGATGCGTTTCCGAGAAGGGTCGCGATCATCTTGGTGAATTTCTGACTACACCCAAGATCTTGTAGCGACTGTAGAATATAGTCCCATTCAAGCCTGTCGTAGGCTTTATCAAAGTCGATCTTGAGGAAAACAACTTCTTGTTTAGACTCATTTGCAAATTCAAGACCTTCCCAGATATCTATAATGGTTTCCAAAATTGACCTGCCTTTGATGAAACCTTTTTGGTCCTCGCTTAACCACGCTCTCAAGTGGCAAGAGATTCTGTTGGCAATGACTTTGGCGATGATCTTGTATCCTGTTTGGAGCATTGTAATGGGACGCCAGTTCTCTATTCTGTTCTTTTCCCCTTTTTTGTGTACTAACTTGATAATGCCATTGTTGAGACAAGAAGGAAGCGCGCCAAACTTGAGAGCCTCTTGCCAAACCAAACGAAGAGGGGTGGCAACCACCAACTTGAAGGATTTATAGAACTCATTAGTGAGCCCGTCGGGTCCCGGGCTTTTACCTGAGGGGAGGGCATCAATGACCTCAATGATTTCGGCTTCAGAGATAGAGGCATGAAGCAGAGAGTGAAGGTTGGGTGGTATCCTGTGGGGGGAAACCCTAGATATGGCAGCCATACAGTCCCTTCTATGGTGGGAGAGGGGGTTTGAGGTCCCCAGGAGTCTCGTGAAGTGCCCTTCAATGATCCCAAAATTATCTTCTTCCGTATTGCATACATTGCCATTTACATCTAGCAATAAGGGGATCGATTCTCTGTTGTGTTTCCTTTTGAGGATACGGCACATATCTTTGGTGGGTTTGTCGGCTTTGCCAGCCCACCACTCCTTGAAGAAAATTTGCAAATTCTTCCTTTGTATCTCTTCCTCGTATCTCAGCATCGCTCTGATCTTTCGAAGTCCTTTCTGCGCTTGAGATTTTCCTTTGTTCACTTCCTCCTCGAGCCGCCAGAGTCTATGATATAGAGCTGCTCTCCGAGCCCGCTGCACAGTCTCAAGCATCTTCCTGGATCTAATCATGATCTGTCGTGACTTATCGACCGCACTTCTCCAACACTTGGCTGGGGACAAGCCAGAGGCGAATGCCTCCTTCCACACATCAGAAATTTCTTGATGGACGGAGGGGAGAGAGAAGGAGGGCACACAAGCATGGAACCATGGAGCCTTCCGGATCTTGGTGGGGGGTTGAAAAGTGATGACGATCGGGTAGTGATCAGAGATGGTGAGGTCGGTGCGTTGCGAGAGGGAGGGGTGGCCCCACTGATGATTAAAACTCTGAGAAATGTAGCATCTATCAAGTCTAGCTTTCCTCAGGTCCTCGCCTGCTTGGAGATTTGACCAAGAAAAGCCCTTCGAGTCTTTGAATTCGACCAAGTCCAAGTGTAGTTTAGTTATGTCCCATGTTTCTTTCTCCCGACTATCGATGACCCTGCCCTTGCCCATCCATCTGTCCATAGGGTCCTCAACCATGTTGAAGTCACCACAAATAAGCACGTTGTGGGGGAGCGAGTCCAAGGAGGCCCAAGTGTTAAGTCTCTCTAGCTCCCCCTTAGGGGCATACAAAGAAACTAAGGTGAAACATAAGGGAGCACCGAAAGAAACAGCAATCCATCGATGGCAATCATCTTCAGTGGAGTTCTCAAGCTTCTCAAACCAGCGTTGATTAACACCGATTACCATTCCACCGGACCCCCGCTGATGCGCCGTTGAAATCCAAACATGGGTCGAGGAGACATGTCTAAGCCGTTTCTGGAGGTCTTCTCCGTCAATTTTAATCTCTTGGATACATATAAAATCTGGGTTTAGGCTAATGTCGCGAAGCCATTGACCAATGATGGTCGCTCTTGAGGGGTCGGTTAGCCCTCTAGCATTTAACGAGATGATGATCATTGTCGTTGTAATCCCTCTTTGTGGGAGGGAGCTTTGTCCTTTCTTTTCTTGGGTTCATCTTTCTTTTTCGCTCGGATCGGATCCCGAGTTAGCAATAGGTTCTTGTGGGGGCTTTTCCACGGTAACTCCATAGGTTGTTTTCCTTTGCGGGATGTCTCCTGCTGGGAAGAACAGGGCAACGATTCCAACTCCGTTTCCGGAATAGTCGATCCGATGATGGAGCTTTCACTATCCATGTTATCTTCGTTGCTAGTGGTAAAGCCGTCTTCTTTGCTTGTAGTGTAACCCTCCTGCAAGGTTTCTTTACTGTCAGGGATCTCTAGGCCTTTGACGTCGGTGTCCACCTCGAGTTGGTTCCCACCAGGGTAGTCAAACTCATTGATTTCCTTTTCCAGATTGCAATACAAGTTGCTGGAGGGGGTGACTGACTTGTTGTTTCGCTCAGAGGTTGCCCTAGGGCTTCTTTTCCTTCTTCTTCTGACTTCGATGAACCCGTCTGCATCAGCTTCTGGATTAAGGGGACCCTTGAGTTCCTCTACTCCATCTTGAGCATTTTTGGGGGCTTCTTGATTTCGCTTGCTTTTACGTCTCAAAGGGCAATCTTTGATCCTGTGTCCTTGTTGGCCACAACGAAAGCACGCGTTGGGAAGGTTTTTGTAACTGATGTCTTGCTCCCATACATCCCCTTCGCCCAAGTCCAACTTGATCTTCGATGGAAGTGGCATACTGAGGTCAGCCTCGACACAGATTTGAGGGTGCCACCGAGCGTTGAACGAGTGTCTTGCACCTTCATAAATGAGACCACCAATGTCCTCGCGTGAAGCCAGCGGCTTGCCGATGGGAGAGACGATGTCCCACACGAAGTTGTACAAGAAGTATGGCAGGTTAGGGAGCTCAACCCAAAGAGGGTACCGAAGCGGTTTCGACTTGTCGGGAGTAAAATCAGGGGACCATCTGAAAAGGCACAGGGTCGCCCGGCCGAGTTGCCAAGTTTCGACACTAAGGGCTCGAAACGCCATATCTTCATTTTCAAAGACTAGCAGTAAGTGGCTTGCCGGTAAGAACTGACACTTACAAGCAACTAGCCCGCGGGGGAACCACTCGTTGCGGAGCCACTGTCGCACAGTTTCGAGCGGGGGCCTAGGGCCGAACAATTGGCCGACGAGGCAAACTTTCTTGAGCTCCTCCTGAGTTGACAGAATTGCGGATCTACTGAGGGAGACCAAGGGGGGTTCAGCACTCTCGAAGGCCCCTAGGGCGGCACAAGAACCCCCCTCCAACAAAGAGGCCAGGTTATCGGTCTCCCCGGGAGGAGGGGCCAGGTTACTTCTCACAAGGGAGGGGGTCGCCAAATCCATGACAATAGAGGGGCACTCCGAGCCCCGAAAGCTTGAAACGAAAAGTCAAACGAGTTCAATTAAATTCTATATTTTGATCCCAAAAATCTTTTGCCTTTTTTATTTCAAAAGCTGCTCCACACGCGAGAGGAGACAGCCCCAGTGGCACCTAGAATTTACTTTAGAAATTAAAGACTTCAACTCCACCAAAGGTTCTCCGAAAAGCTTAATAAAGGAAAACTTGTTTTAATGACGCTCAGCCCACGATGGAAAGGAGCTTTTCTTTTTAAAAAGGAGGAGAAGGTAGCTACGAACAAGAGGGCAGCGCGTCGCATCAAAGTCACTATACCCCACCATCCCAAATAGAATCTGACACGCGGCGGCAGGCGACAGAGAATCCGGGAAAGACACCGACAGGGGCGTGCTCCCCAAGAGAAAGCAACTGACGGCGCGCCAAATGAAACGACCTCGTGATTGGTGGTTTGCCCCCCGCGATGGATGGTTTTCTCCCCACGATCGACGGTTTTCTCCCCACAATTGACGGTTTCCTCCGCGAAGGATGGTTTTTTTACCGCGATTGACGGATTCCCCCGCGATGGATGGTTTTCTCCCCGGCGACGGACTGGATTCTCCCCACGACAGACGGTTTTTCTCTCCGTGATGGACGGTATCCTGGGTTGGCTACCCCACGATGGACGGTATCCCGGATAGTCGCCAACAAGAAGCACGTCGGTTGGGAAGGCAAAATGAAGATGAAGTCTGACGTTGTCGTTGCTGGAGTCGTCTAATGCTGCTGAGCTGATGAAGCATGACGATTGGGAAGGCAAAATGAAGATGAAGTCTGACGTCGTCGTTGCTGAAGTCTACTAATGCTGTTGAGCATCTGCGCCAAATTCACGCCTGCATCAATTTGAGGTCGTGTAGAGTTGCCCGCTTCACTGTCTGCTTCATCGCCTGGTTCGTCGTCATCATCCCGGACCAACAATCTTCATCGCCTGCGCTCACCTCCTTGCCCGCTTCACTGTTTATTCTTCTTGATCTTTGGGAGTGCTGTGAGCTTCTCAATTTGATTCTCCTTCAGAATGGAGGTTCAAAAACGATGTGGTGGGACCTTTGATGATCAAGACCGGAAGTCGTGGTGAGCCATCTATTTTTCTTAGAAGCTTCCCCGATGGTGCCCCTCGACATGGGCATCTGAAAAAAACAGAGACAACTGTTGGTGACTTTCAAAATCTGCATCTGTGAATAAGAAAGGAAGGAAATTACAAATGCCCCCTATTCAGTGCCTTCCGAATTCAATTGTGCATGTAAGGGGAACAATTGATTTCTGCTGATGAGGTTATACCAGATAGCTCACTTGTGCAGACCGTTCTGAATGGCCTTCCTGATTCATATCAAAGTTTTGCCTCTACTCTTCGATTGATGATGAAAGGCAATCCGAATGCCTTGTCATTTGAGGAATTAGTCTCTGTTCTGTTGCAGGAAGATCAGTCCAGGCAGAACAGGTCCATTATGCGTGTTGCAGATCAAGCTTTCCTGGCTAGTCAGAAGGGCAAAGAAAAATGGAGCTCTTCTACTAGTAAGCAGAAATCTGCAAATACTGCACAATCGAAGAACCAGGATAAAGATGAGAAGAAATCAGAAAAGCAGAAATTGTTCTGCAAGTACTGTAAAGGAAATGATCATATTATAAAGAACTGTCCAAAACTGGCTGCTAAAGAGGCAAAGAAGAAAGAGGCTGGAATGGTTGTTGCAGAGGCCTCTACACCAAAAACAGAGTCTGCAAATCTTGTGCAGGAAGAAGAATGGGCGTTTACTACTGTCTGCAGTTTTGACCCATCTTCTCATGATCAGTGCATGTCTGCAGTAGACTCAGATGTTTGGTACTTTGACAGTGGGGCGACCAAACATATTACCTCGCAGCGCAGTTTCTTCTCTTCATTCGAGCCTGCCCCTATAGGGAATACTGTCACATGCGCCAATAACTCCTCTTATCCTGTTATGGGAGTTGGTAAGATCATTCTGACTACTGCTGATGGTAGTTCTTTCACTTTGTCAGATGCTTTATTTGTGCCAGGGATCAAAAAGAACCTGTTATCAGTTTCTGCATTATCCAAGATTGGCTTGGTTGTGAAATTTGTTGATGACAGGTGTACAGTCGATGATCTCTCAAATGGCGATGTGATTATTGCTTCTGGCATTTTATGTCGTGGGCTGTATAAGCTCATAGACTATGAAAGATCTGTGAATGATTCGGCATGTGCAGTTCATGATTCTCAGGCTATGTCAGATGCAAAGCTTTGGCATGCACGCTTTGGTCATCTGAATTTTGCTAGTTTGTTACGCCTGCAGAAATCTGAAATTGTGTCCTCTTTGCCCAAACTTGAGGCACCTGGAAAACATGTTTGTGAAGGCTGTATTTTGGGCAAAATGCAGCGTTCTTCCTTTCCAAAAGATGGTTCAGTTCGGGCTATGCAGAAATTGCAGCTTGTACATAGTGATGTCTGTGGTCCTATGCAGACACCCTCTTTTGGAAATTACCTTTACTTCATGACTTTCATTGATGATTTTTCCAGGCATGCATGGGTATATCCACTCAAAGCAAAGTCCGAAGTGTTCATGTGCTTCAAACAGTTTTTGGTTTTGGCTGAAAATCTGTCAGCATGTAAAATGGGCACCCTCCGTTCTGATCGAGGGGGGGAATATATGTCTTCAGATTTTAATGCATTTCTGGATGAACGTGGGATAAAACACCAGTGTACAGTGCCGTATACACCTCAACAGAATGGAGTTGCTGAACGAAAGAACAGGTCACTCATGGAGATGGCGAGGTGCATGGTCAAAATTCAGGCTTTACCACATAGTTTCTGGCTTGAGGCTGTCATGTGTGCAGCATATGTACTGAACAGGTGTCCCACCAAAGCATTGCAGTCTATCACTCCATATGAGGCTTGGCATGAACGCAAGCCATCTGTTGCTCATCTACGTGTTTTTGGTTGTTTGGCATATGCATTAGTGCTTGAACAACATCGTAGAAAATTGGATGATAAGGCAGTAAAATGTATTTTTGTTGGGTACAGTTCTGAAAGTAAAGGCTATCGTCTGTATCATCCACAGACTAAACGCATTCTGGTTAGCCGTAATGTTGTCTTTGTGGAAGATGCTATTCAGCCATTGCTTTCATGTACTAAGGAGACATCTGTTAGCTCCAAAGACATGTATGATACTTTGATGCCTCTTTTTACAGGTGGACAGGCTAGCGTTGGTCCTAATGAGGCAACTTCTCAGCCTTTGCAGGTTTCATATGATGATGCAGATCATTCCATTTCTGATGCAGATTTACATGATGCACTTGTTGATGAGAGAGCTGATATTGAACAGGCAAAAACTATGCCAAAATGGTTGGTGCAGACTTTGCGTGATAGCAAATTAGATGCACCTTTGTCATATCGTACTCGTTCAGGCTCTCATAGTACCTCCTTTGCATCAGATTGCTATGCTATGGCTGCATCTAGTCTCTGTGATGAGAATGAGCCTGTTTCTTTTGATGAAGCACAAAATTCAGAAAATTGGATGGCTGCTATGCAATCTGAATATGATGCTATAATGAAGAATGGTACATGGTCTTTATGTGACTTGCCTCCTGGCAAGAAGGCCATTGGCACTAAGTGGGTATACAAGCTGAAGCGTAAACCTGATGGTACAGTTGACAGGTATAAGGCTAGGCTTGTTGCAAAGGGTTATGCGCAAGAAAGAGGCATTGATTTTGATGAGACCTTTGCACCTACATGCCGTATGACTACTGTTCGGAGCATTTGTGCACTTGCAGCCCATCATGGTTGGAATGTACATCAGTTGGACATTAAAACAGCATTTCTGAATGGTGACTTGCATGAAGAAGTGTATGTTTTTCAGCCCTGTGGCTTTGTGTAGAAAGGGCATGAAAACCAGGTGTGCAGGTTAAAGAAGGCGTTATATGGTTTAAAGCAAGCACCACGTGCTTGGTATGAGAAAATACATGCCTATCTGATTGCACATGGTTTTGAGAACAGTCCAACTGAAAGCACCTTATATGTTAAGCGTGCTAATGATGTGCTTTTGATCATTGTTGTCTATGTAGACGACATGCTGCTCACTGGTCCTCTTGAGAAGCATATTGCTGATTTCAAGGCTGATTTGCATGCCTCATTTGAGATGTCTGATTTGGGGCATTTGCATCACTATTTGGGCATTCAGTTTATGCAAGTTGATGGTGGAATGGCTTTGTGTCAAACGAAATATATTGACACATTATTGCAGCGTTTTGGCCTTGAAGACTGTAAGCCTATTGCCACTCCTATGGAGACAGGTTTATGATTGAGTCTTCATGATGCTGGAGATGCATTTGATGCTGTTCTCTATCGGCAGGCTATTGGATGCTTGATTTACTTATGCATTACTCGGCCAGATATTCAGTTTGCTGTCTCACAGATGAGCAGGTTTATGCATTGCCCAGGAGTCACGCATTGGAAAGCGGTTAAGCGCATCTTTCGCTACTTGAGTGGTACTCGACTACTTGGGTTGTTTTATCCCAAGGGGGGATCACTACCGCCAGATTTGCATGCTTTTTCTGACTCAGATTGGGCTGGTTGCTATGACACTCGTGTGTCCACCAGTGGTTTTTGCTTCATGCTTGGTAGCTCATGTATATCTTGGTTGAGCAAGAAGCAGCCTACTGTGGCCACTTCCAGTTGTGAGGCTGAGTATAGGGAAGCTTTCACAGCAACTGTTGAGTGTGTGTGGCTCAGATGCCTTATGGCTGATTTGGGTGTTGGCCAGTCTTCTGCCACCACCATCTTCACTGACAGTTAGAGCGCATTGGTAGTTGCGAGGAACCCTGTGTTCCATGCTCGCACTAAGCACATTGAGGTGCATTATCACTATGTCAGGGAGAGGTTCTCTGCTGGGGAGATCAGCTTGGCATATGTGCCCACGCACGAGAACATTGCAGACCTTTTCACGAAGGCTCTGCCTAGGGAGAAGTTTGAAGCTTTCCGCAAAGCTTTGGGCTTACTTCCTTTTGTGGAGTGATTTCCACATAGCTCGGCACTTCCTTATACATGAGTGCCAGCTCCTTGTTCACCACATGACTCCCAGGGGGGATTTGTTGATATATTTAGGTAGTGATGTGTGTGAACACTCTAGGACCGCCGGGGCACTTTTTTCCCTCTTTAGGAGGTTTTTTTCCCCCGGCTTGTATATACGCCTATTGCCCTAATGGGCTACTTATCTTTGTACATTCTCTAGTAATACATTCAGTCTTGTGTGTTGTGCTCCAAGCTTCTTCTTCTTCCTTGTGCTTTTCTGTGCTTCCGCAGACGTCTAACTCCAACACTGTTGTAGGAAGATCAGTCCAAGTAAAACAGGTCCATTATGCGTGTTGCAGATCAAGCTTTCCTAGCTAGTCAGAAGGGCAAAGGAAAATGGAGCTCTTCTACTAGTAAGCAGAAATCTACAAATGCTGCACATTCGAAGAACCAGGATAAAGATGAGAAGAAATCAGAAAAGCAGAAATTGTTTTGCAAGTACTGTAAAGGGAATGATCATATCATAAAGAACTGTCCAAAACTGGCTGCAAAAGAGGCAAAGAAAAAGGAGGCTGGAATGGTTGTTGCAGAAGCCTCTACACCAAAAACAGAGTCTGCTAATCTTGTGCAGGAAGAAGAATGGGCGTTTACTACTGTTTGCAGTTTTGACCCATCTTCTCATGAGCAGTGCATGTCTGTAGTGGGCTCAGATGTTTGCAGTACTTTTACAGTGGGGCGACCAAACATATTACCTCGCAGCGCAGTTTCTTCTCTTCACTCGAGCCTGCCCCTACACGGAATACTGTCACATGCGCCACACAACTCCTCTTATCGTGTTATGGGAGTTGGTAAGATCATTTTGACTACTGTTGATGGTAGTTCTTTCACCTTGTAAGATGCCTTATTTGTGCCAGGGATCAAGAAGAATCTGTTATCAGTTTCTGCATTAGCCAAGATTGGCTTGGTTGTGAAATTCGTTGATGACAGGTGTACAGTTCATGATCTATCAAATGGCGATGTGATTATTGCTTTTGGCATTTTATGTCATGGGCTGTATAAGCTCATAAACTGTGAAAGGTCTGTGAATGATTCGGCATGTGCAGTTCATGATTCTCAGGCTATGTCAGATGCAAAGCTTTGGCATGCACGCTTTAGTCATCTGAATTTTGCTAGTTTGCTACGCCTGCAGAAATCTGATATGGTGTCTTCTTTGCCCAAGCTTGAGGCACCTAGAAAACATGTATGTGAAGGCTGTATTTTGGGCAAAATGCAGCATTCCTCCTTTCCAAAAGATGGTTCAGTTCGGGCTACGCAGAAATTGCAGCTTGTACATAGTGATGTCTGTGGTCCTATACAGACACCCTCTTTTGGGAATTACCTTTACTTCGTGACTTTCATTGATGATTTTTCCAGGCATGCATGGGTATATCCACTCAAAGCAAAGTTCGAAGTGTTCATGTGCTTTAAACAGTTTTTGGTTTTCGCTGAAAATCTGTCAGCATGTAAAATGGGCACCCTCTGTTCTGATCGAGGGGGGGAATATATGTCTTCTAATTTTAATGTATTTCTGGCTGAACGTGGGATAAAACACCAGTGTACAGTGCCGTATACACCTCAACAGAATGGAGTTGCTGAACGAAAGAACAGATCACTCATGGAGATGGCGAGGTGCATGGTCAAGAGTCAGGCTTTACCACATAGTTTCTGGCTTGAGGCTGTCATGTGTGCAGTATATGTACTGAACAGGTGTCCCACTAAAGCGCTGCAGTCTATCACTCCATATGAGGCTTGGCATGACCGCAAGCCATATGTTGCTCATCTGCGTGTTTTTGGTTGTTTGGCATATGCATTAGTGCCTGAACAACATCGCAGAAAATTGGATGATAAGGCAGTAAAATGTATTTTTGTTGGGTACAATTCTGAAAGTAAAGGCTATCGTCTGTATCATCCACAGACTAAACGCATTCTGGTTAGCCGTGATGTTGTCTTTGTGGAAGATGCTATTCAGCCATTGCTTTCATGTACTAAGGAGACATCTGTTAGCTCCAAAGACATGTATGATATGTTGATGCCTCTTTTTACAGGTGGACAGTCTAGTGCTGGTCCTAATGAGGCAACTTCTCAGCCTTTGCAGGTTTCATATGATGATGCAGATCATTCTATTTTTTATGCAAATTTACATGATGCACTTGTTGATGAGAGAGCTGATATTGAGCAGGTAAAAACTATGCCACAATGGCTGGTGCAGACTTTGGGTGACAGCAAATTAGATGCACCTTTGTCATATCGTACTCGTTCAGGCTCTCATAGTGCCTCCTTTGCATCAGATTGCTATGCTATGGCTTCGTCTAGTCTCTATGATGAGAATGAGCCTGTTTCTTTTGATGAAGCACAGAATTCAGAAAATTGGATGGCTGCCATGCAATCAGAATATGATGTTATAATGAAGAATGGTACATGGTCTTTATGTGACTTGCCTCCTGGCAAGAAGGCCATTGGCACTAAGTGGGTATACAAGCTGAAGCGTAAACCTGATGGTACAATTGACAGGTATAAGGCTAGGCTTGTTGCAAAGGGTTATGCGCAGGAAAGAGGCATTGATTTTGATGAGACCTTTGCACCTACATGCCGTATGACTACTGTTCGGAGCACTTGTGCACTTGCAGCCCATCATGGTTGGAATGTACATCAGTTGGACATTAAAACAGCATTTTTGAATGGTGACTTGCATGAAGAAGTGTATGTTTTTCAGCCCCGTGGCTTTGTGCAGAAAGGGCATGAAAACCAGGTGTGCAGGTTAAAGAAGGCATTATATGGTTTAAAGCAAGCACCACGTGCTTGGTATGAGAAGATACATGCCTATTTGGTTGCACATGGTTTTGTGAACAGTCCAACTGAAAGCACCTTATATGTTAAGCGTGTTAATGATGTGCTTCTGATCATTGTTGTCTATGTTGATGACATGCAGCTCACTGGTCCTATTGAGAAGCATATTGCTGATTTCAAGGCTGATTTGCATGCCTCATTTGAGATGTCTGATTTGGGGCATTTGCATCACTATTTGGGCATTCAGTTTATGCAAGTTGATGGTGGAATGGCTTTGTGTCAAACGAAGTATATTGACACATTATTGCAACATTTTGGCCTTGAAGACTGTAAGCCTATTGCCACTCCTATGGAGACAGGTTTACGATTGAGTCTTCATGATGCTGGAGATGCATTTGATGTTGTTCTCTATCAGCAGGTTGTTGGATGCTTGATTTACTTATGCATTACTCAGCCAGATATTCAGTTTGCTGTCTCACAGATGAGCAGGTTTATGCATTGCCCAGGAGTCATGCATTGGAAGGCGGTTAAGCGCATCTTTCGCTACTTGAGTGGTACTCGGCTACTTGGGTTGTTTTATCCCAAGGGGGGATCACTACCGCCAGATTTGCATGCTTTTTCTTACTCAGATTTGGCTGGTTGCTATGACACTCGTGTGTCCACCAGTGGTTTTTGCTTCATGCTTGGTAGCTCATGTATATCTTGGTTGAGCAAGAAGCAGCCTACTGTGGCCACTTCCAGTTGTGAGGCTGAGTATAGGGCAGCTTTCACAGCGATTGTTGAGTGTGTGTTGCTCAGATGCCTTATGGCTGATTAGGGTGTTGGCCAGTCTTCTGCCACCACCATCTTCACTGACAGTCAGAGCGCATTGGCAGTTGCGAGGAACCCTGTGTTCCATGCTCGCACTAAGCACATTGAGGTGCATTATCACTATGTCAGGGAGAGGTTCTCTGCTGGGGAGATCAGCTTGGGATATGTTCCCACGCACGAGAACATTGCAGACCTTTTCACGAAGGCTCTGCCTAGGGAGAAGTTTGAAGCTTTCCGCAAAGCTTTGGGCTTACTTCCTTTTGTGGAGTGATTTCCACATAGCTTGGCACTTCCTTATACATGAGTGCCAGCTCCTTGTTCACCGCATCACTCCCAGGGGGGATTTGTTGATATATTTAGGTAGTGATGTGTGTGAACACACTAGGACCGTCGGGGCACTTTTTTCCCTCTTTAGGAGGTTTTTTTTCCCCGGCTTGTATATATGCCTATTGCCCTAATGGGCTACTTATCTTTGTACATACTCTAGTAATACATTCAGTATTGTGTGTTTGTGCTCCAAGCTTCTTCTTCTTCCTTGTGCTGTTCGCGTGCTCCTACAGACGTCTAACTCCAACAGAAAGTAGGAAAAATGGAAGGAGAGTTGAAAGCGGTGTTGGATAGGTTAGATGCGTTCGGAACGGAGTTAGAAATGACGAAGAATGAATTGTCGAAAAAGGTAGATGATCTAGATGTAGAAAATATGAGTAGAATTTGGGAGGAAAGATCGATTAGAGAGGAAGTCGAGAAGTTGACCGTTCGAGTTGAGAAGAGGGAGGATGTTCCCCAAGGATCCAAAAAAAGGATGAGAGAGTTAGACGAAGAAATGGAGCAAATATGGAATCGGTTCCGAAGCATCGATTGTGACCTGTTCCAATACCTGAGCGATATTGAGCACAACAAACAAGGATTAAGAGACCTAGCGGCGAGGCTTGAGGCACTAACAGGTACAATGGCTAATACTAGTTTTCTAGGTCATCTATCAGGTCAGGTGGAATCTCTGCGAGGAAGAAGTTGGAGATGAAAAAGAAATAGACGAGGCGATGGATGTCGGTAGGGATTTAAGTCTGATTGGGGTTTGCTTTGTGGATTGCAACTCAGAGATGTGAGGACGGTGGGACCAAGTCTGTTGTATGCTTAGGACTGAAGTGGCATTTTTCGGGGTTTTCAGGTCGACAAGGTAGTTAGTGTGTGCGGGTTTCGAGAGGAAAAGTTGACCATGGCATTACTGGTCGGATTTTGGCTTGAGTAGCGACAGAGAGGAGATGTGTTTCATCGGGATGTCCACTAGGGGATATATGTGTGTGTTGTGATTGGTTGGGTTGGGAAAATGGCCTTTCTTTTGTCTCCTAATTCTCAAGACTTTGGAATTAAAAAAGAAAAAAAAACAAGAAAGAAATGATTGTGTATATGTGTGTGTTGTCGGTGCGTTGCAGTGGGCTAGTAGGCGGGTGGAACAACCTTGATCGGGTGATCGAGGCCACGAGCTGACGCTAGTTTTGTTGTAGGCCCGACCTATATGTGCCTATGCGCCTATGTGGGCCGATAGGTGGGTGGAGTCCCTTTGGCTGGGTGGTCAAAGCCACAAGCTGACATCGGTTTCGCATAGGGCTAGCGTTGTGCATCACGCGTAAATAAATAAAGAAAAAGAGCCAAAAAAAAAAAGAAGATTCCTCTCTCGAGGGGGGACAGAAGAGAGGCGAGAGAGCATGATGCTCGGATGGGAATTTGTGTATGTGTTATGGGGATTCGGGTTATGTGTGGACTCCTAATGAGGCATGTCAAATCGAAGATTAAGCTCGGCTAGGGTTTTGGTTGCGACGTGTCTATGGAAGACTTGGACTTGAGGGATCCAATCATGCTAGGTACCTTGTTCGTTTGCAAACTTTCGGGAGGTGCTCATTTTGGCTCTTAGGTTGTACAACTGCTTGGGAAGTTTAGAATTGCGTTGACGATGAGCAATGTTGTCGGAGTGAGCTCGTGTTAGGCTTGAGTGGTCTTTGCCGCGTGTCCATCAACGCAAGAGGTGTTGTGGTGATCTAGCATGAAATTAGTTTAAAAGTGGAAAAAAAAAACAAAACAAAGAATCGATGAAAAGGAAAGTGGGTACTAGAAACCCTAGGTAGAAGGGGGATTGAAAATGGACAAGAAGATTCAAGTGGAAAGGGAAAAGAAATTAGGAAAGTGAATCTATAAACCAAAAGAGTAGAGGAAAGGAAGAGTGGATGTGGTTCTTGCATGTATGTATGGTGTGTGCAAAGAGGATGTCAAACATGCATGTGTGATGCGGATCCATGATGTGTTGGTTCTCGTTGTTTTGATGTATATTTGTGTTTTGATGAAAAGTGGTTTAATGCTTTTGATGAGTTTGCAGACGTGAAGGACGTGCTAGTGAAGATGCAAGAAAGTATACGAGGTCGGTAAGTAATGTGATTGATTTTGGTACTAATCAATGTTGAGTGTATGATTGCAGGTACCTTGTTAGGAAAAGGATGGGACAGGTAATTAATCTATGGAAATATTTGAATGACTTGATGTGGGTTGCAGGGATGCAGAAACAATTTGGCTCGTCGGGGACGACTTCACGAGCAGAACGGGGGAGTATGTTAACTATATCTAATGATTGATCTTTTCCACTAACTTATCTTCATGGCATGGAAACGTGAAACATAAACTTGCCACGTACATTGTTCGAATTTGTTATTTCAGCTATATTAGGAGCTCATATTGAACGTATCTTTGTGGGAGCAAGAAAGCTCTTAGGGGTGAGGCTAGGTAAAGTATCTGA
Source organism: Ceratopteris richardii (assembly GCA_020310875.1). Lineage (NCBI taxonomy): Eukaryota > Viridiplantae > Streptophyta > Polypodiopsida > Polypodiales > Pteridaceae > Ceratopteris > Ceratopteris richardii. The sequence goes on along the minus strand of CM035414.1, from coordinate 71,611,745 downwards.
CCATGGAATCAAAGCAAAAGGAGTTGGATGGCTGCCAAGGTCACATTCATTGATTTCATATAAGCATATGGTCTCATGGAACTAAAGATTATTACCCGAACGGAAGGGGCTCCAATTATTGGTACTGAAGCTGGTTGTTAAGCTTTTTACAAGTTTCTTGGGAGGACCATGAGCAGCCCTTTCGAGGGAGCTTTCTGAAGAGACCATTCATGAGTCGGCCACCCATCTCATTAACCCATCTGACTCGCCACAAGAGAAGGGGGGTATGTCCCCCTAAATGCGCACGTGGGAAAATCAAAGGCTGAACCGGCGGTCGTGTACCTGTAGGATTGTTTTGGGTTTTTTCTGTGGTCTTTTGTGCAGGTAATCAGAGAGAAGAGGGGGGCATTCCATTTTTAAGCAGTGAGCTGTCGTTGGAGGGCCACTCTTCTTCGCTTTTTGTGGGAGAACGAGGGCAAGGGGAGGAGGTGAAGAGATCAATGGAGGGGGCATGCACGCCACAGAGGAGGAGGCCATTCTTGTGTTACAGGGGAGAGGACTCGGGGGTATTTTCTATTCATTTTTTTTGCCGTTGTTCTCCTATGCAGGTGTTGTCGGGAATACTAGAAGGAAGGGATTTGCGAGAGAGTTTGGGGAGCTTGAGTTGGGCTTCAACATCAGCTTAGGGAGGATCAGACAGAGATTTTGACACACAAGTAGTCAAGGTTGTTAACAGGGAGCAGTTGAAGGGCGAACTAAAAACAACTCTGGGGAAGAGCATCCGAAGGGCAAACAAGAAAGCGGTTCTTGGCAATAGTGAAAAGGGAGATTGCGGAGAAGGTGGAGCACCTCAGTCAATGGGGGACTTCAGAAAAGGGGTCTTTTTCAGCAATCGGTCATAGTTGTTCTGCTCTGAAGACACTTTGCTTATGGGAATGTCCTAGCATCAGAGATGATGGTCTTTCACTAATTGCAAGAGGGTTGTCGAGCTGCTTCCCTTCTAGTTGCATCCCTTCTCCACTCCGCTATGATGCTAGCTTTGTGCATTCTGGCAAGAGTCGTGGAAAAATCACTGGCCATGGACATAGATAATTTCACCATGGTTAAGGACCATGTCTATTTTGCGACGAGGGTGTTTTCTTGGACCCCATTCGAGAAGTAGATGCTACACCAAAATCCATCCGCATAAGGCTTGCTTTGGAGTCTGGTGATTCACTTCAAGTGTACCATTGCAGGTGCGAAGGTTAGGATCCATTGGCCTTTCAGCCTTTGATATCAGGGACCTGGCATATATCTCTGAATCTGCCACATATGGTGGCATCTTCATAGAACAAATATTTCCTTGCTTGGAGGCTCTCACAATGGGACCCGGTTGAGTGTGTCTAAACACTGTATTTGTTTGCATCCTCATTTCCCAGACATTGAGAAGCCTAGACTATATGATTTGGATCCTATGACAATGAGCACATTATGTTATGACTATTAGGTTTGAATGCACCATTAGAAGTTGCTATTTTTCTTCCCAATTGTGTCATGTGGCTTTATTGCATATCGACTAGTTCAAACGTTCAGAGGGAAGCTACGATTTCATTTTATTCCCTGGGGCTCCAAGTAAATGGCTGTTTCACGCTCTGTGGATGATCATTGGTTTGCTGAAGTGTCATGGTGTCACTCACCCTCAAACAAGTAAGACATTTGATGATCAATTGGCTAAGGATCTTCTTCGATAATTGATGTGCTCTCCCACGAATCTATTGTTGATGTGCTTGAGTGGGCTACACTCAATCGGGTGATTGCCCTTTGTTCATCGAGTGGACTTGCATTGCATATGGACTTTACTTCCGGTATCAAGTCAGAAAAGCCATTGGGAGGAAGCTCTAGGGGTTTTCTTCTTCGTTTTGTCCACAGGCAGCTGCTTCTTCTTTTGGGGGGAAACAACAGGCTATTGTTTTTCTTAGTTTGCATAGGTACATTGAAAAAAGGGGAGAGTCTTGAGTGACTGAGGAGGCCAGTTTTTTCTGCTCCCTAGAGGCTGAGAATCTCTCACAATGGTTTCTGGTGCATAGTTTCTGCATTCAATGCACGTGATAGAGTGGACCTCGGGGTGTTTTGGGTCGATTTTCCACCTTGCCCGGGAAACACAAAGTAGAGTGATGTGGTTGTCATCCCACATTGGTAGTATAATCCTAGAAAAAGTTGTCTTTGAGTCTTCATCATTGGTGATCCAAGTCTCGGAATGAATCCCGGTGGGTTCCACCCACTCGGATGTGCTGAAGCAGATTGACAATAGAATGGAGGGTCAAAAAAGATGTGGTGGGAGCTTTGATGATCAAGACGCGAAGTCGTGGTGAGCCATCTATTTTTCTTAGAAGCTTCCCCGACGGTGCCCCTCGACATGGGCATCTGAAAAAAATAGAGACGACTATTGGTGACTTTCAAAATCTGCATATGTGAATAAGAAAGGAAGGAAATTACAGATGCCCCCTATTCAGTGGCTTCCGAATTCAATTCTCCATGTGAAGGAGCTATCTCGGGATCATGAAGGATTTAACGGCCTATGGAAATAAAGATGAAGAGCAACAAGTTATGGGATGTATTGTGCGCGAGGCCCATCTTTATGTGTTTATCTTCATGTGGCAATAGAAGGTCCACCAATAAAAGACAGATCGCAATGCCCACTTGACTACACGTTTCTCTGTTGGATCGGAATCGATAGTGGATAAAAGCACCGGTAGTAAATTTTTTCCTGGCCAAAAGTGTAGTGTTACTTTTTAGATTCTCTCTTCCCTTATAAAATGTCTCGTAATACGCTGATGTGTTTGATGCATTGTGAAGTTGAAGTCCGGCTGAGAGAAGAGATTGCATTTCGTAAGGCTAATGAATGTGTTAATTTCCTCTAACGACAGAATGTGCATTACGGGGTGTGTAGCGATCATTTAATAGCTTTGTTTATGCCAATCTAGAGGTTATGCTTTTCATGTTTGTTTCACTACGATAAAGTGTTGAAGTGGGAGGAAAAGCGAGCATACAGGGAATGGGGGAAATAGACGTGAACCATACTTCTTAGGCCCTTGTGAATGCACATGGTGTCAAATATGCATGCGATATACATTGGAAGAACACTGAGATCAGGCATGGGCAATACATTTAAGTTGTGACTATTGAGAGGATATTACACGTTTCTCTTATTTCCAGAATGTTGACACATGAACTCTGTACGTGAATGGGCGTTATATGTGTGGTGGTGCTTCTCTACATTTCTTGCATGAATTATTCAAAGAAGGGTAAGATGCTTTGTATGTCAAAAGCTACTGATTCCGTGCTTAGGCTTGTGGGCTAGAAGTAAATCATCTCCCTTCAATCCTTCTAGACCTTAGAAGTTTTTCTTCTAAGCAGTAGAAAGTGGAAGGATAAAAGCTTCAGCTATTGGATATTCTTATGGACTTCACATGGTGACTATGTACAAGTCGGAGCAAGGGTATGCAATTATTTTGAGTAGGTGACTAAATGAAGGGACAATATAGGGTGGAAGGGACAGTGCAATGGTGTAATTGTTATACATAAGTGATTGGGAGTTCGTGGGAGGGAAAGAGTGTGTGAGAGGAGTGATGTGTGTGGATTAGAGAGACATAAGGAGAGAGTATTTGACATAGAGGGAGAAAAAGGGTGTGAGATTTTGGGTATGTGAATTCGTCGCAGAGTGTGTGAATGTGAGCACGTAACGTATTCTGTGAGTGTATGAGAGCATATAACTATATGTGTTGGTGTGTATGAATGTACAAAAGTGTGTAAATTTGAAAGTGTGATAAAGATAGAGGAAAAGGTGATGTGAGAGTGAGTAAAATAGAAGGAACAAAGTGAAGAGAGAAGAGGCATGTAGAAAGTAAGTAAAAGGGAGCAGTGCCTATAGGACCATAAAGAGGATCTTTTGTGCAAAGAAGGGAAATAGGACCAAGATCAAGGTTGGGAAATGACTAAAGAATAAGTTAACAAGATTAGAAATGTTGGCCACATCGGACATCATGGTGGCTTGAGGGTAAAATAAACTTGGCAAGTTAAGAGAAATAGAACCAAGATAGCTGAATATAGGTGCAATTATTTGCACATTCTACGGGCTCAAGACCTTATCCATTTGGCAATCCTGCTGGGGATCCCAAAGGAGGACACATTCGGGGGCAGTCGTGAGCTCGAAGTGATGAAAAGTGACAAAATACAAGGAAACTAAGCAAAATTTCAGTGTGCATAAGACACTTTCCCCTGGGCGTTAGAACTCAACAGGTCAATCTTGAATGAAAGAGAACAAAGTATCCATTGACTTTGATAAAGTGATGATTCATATAAAACTTAAAAATAAAAAATGAGAATATTGTTTGGAAGTGATGATGTGCGAGAATCAAAAGAGAGCATACACAATCTACGGATGGAAACGTTCAAATTTCCATTAGAAGAAAATTTAATACATCTGAAGCACGGTGTGAAAAGGGAATCAGTACATGATTTGTCTTATGAATATAAAGCAAAATCAAAGAAAATATGACAAGTACAATCTTTCACTCATGACAATCTTTCAGTACATGATTTGTCTTATGAATATAAAGCAAAATCAAAGAAAATATGACAAGTACAATCTTTCACTCATGACAAAAAGAGAATGCCCAAGGAAAGATTGGTAGATCAAGATGCAAGAGTGAAGAAGATCTAGAGACCCAAACATTTAACAACCAAAGATAATCAAGAAGATTCATCATATGTACATAGAAGAAAAAAAAGAAAACAAAGTGAAAAATAGAAGGACAAATCAAGTTGGTACTGGAGAAGAAAGACAATAGTGAATACACAGAACACAATTCAAACACAACATCAAAAGATGAACAATCAGAATGAAACCTCATCATCAAAAAACCACTTAAGTACATTACTTAAGACCTTAAAAATGCACCATAAAGAGGATGCATTATCAAAGTATGCATGTGTAGGGCTACACTACAAAGCTATGCATTCACTAAGCACAAGATAATTTAACCCATGCACATGGAAAAGTTCTTTTCTTTTTAGTAAAAAGGGCAGGGAGGGAAAGACAACTCAAAGGAAATACTTGGACCTCCCATTATTAGTTTTTTGATTCTTCATCAAGTTTAAAAAAAGGGGGAGAAAAATAATAATTAAAAAATATGTATATACTGTTGATATATTTAGGTAGTGATGTGTGTGAACACACTAGGACCGTCGGGGCACTTTTTTCCCTCTTTAGGAGGTTTTTTTCCCCCGGCTTGTATATACGCCTATTGCCCTAATGGGCTACTTATCTTTGTACATTCTCTAGTAATACATTCAGTATTGTGTGTTGTGCTCCAAGCTTCTTCTTCTTCCTTGTGCTGTTCGCGTGCTTCCGCAGACATCTAACTCCAACAATTGGTATCAGAGCAGGTCGTCGCTTCTTCTAGGGTGCCGTCGACACTCCTCCGTTTGCAGTCTCAGATTTGCATGAAATTTGGTGAGCATACTCAGGGTGTTTCCGAGATCAAAACTTCTTTGCTCTGTGGCGCTGAATCACGATCTGAGCTCGTTTCGGCCTCCGAACGCACTATCGCAGCGCTTCTGCAGGCTATTTCGTCCTTTGTGCCAAAGGTATATACCAGCTTCTCTTTGCCAGTTTAAGCATCTCGAAGTCTGCTACAGGTCTAGCAGAACTCGTCTGGGCAGTTCCGTTCAACTTTTTGAGATACAGTCAATTTTCTGCATCAAGGTATTTTAGTCACCGGCCATGGCTGAAAGCAATGATGCATTTCGTATGTTGGCTGTTGAGGATAAGTTGGCTGGTACCAACTACCCATTATGGGCTTATATGATGCGACATGTTTTGGTTGCAAAAGGAGTGTGGAACATTGTGCAGGGTGTTGAAAGACATCCTGTTACACCTGTAACAACAGGTACTGCAAATACAGGTGCTGGAGCTGATGAAGATGGTGTCGAAGATGATATTCCGCAGATTCCTGTTCGTGCTGCTGTTTCTGTTGCACCTACTGCAGAGCAGATTCGTTGGGATGGCAGAGATGCCCAGGCACATGCATTGATAGCTTTGTCTGTCAAACGTACCATTATTCCTCACATACGCTCTTGCAGAACAGCTAGGGATGCTTGGGATACACTTACCACATTGCAGCAAGCTAGGAATAAGGCTCGTGTTTCTTATCTCCGAAAACAGTTGGAGAGTGAGCACATGAATGAAGGTGATTCCATGGACAGTTTCCTAACAAAGATCAAATACTTGAAGGAAAAGTTGATTTCCGTTGACGAGGTTATACGAGATAGCTCACTTGTGCAGACCGTTCTGAATGGTCTTCCTGATTCATATCAGAGTTTTGCTTCTACTCTTCTGTTAATGATGAAAGGCAATCCAAATGCCTTGTGATTTGAGGAGTTAGTCTCTGTTCTGTTGCAGGAAGATCAGTCCAGGTAGAACAGGTCCATTATGCGTGTTGTAGATTAAGCTTTCCTCGCTAGTCAGAAGGGCAAAGGAAAATGGAGCTCTTCTACTAGTAAGCAGAAATCTGCAAATGCTGCACATTCGAAGAACCAAGACAAAGATGAGAAAAAATCAGAAAAGCAGAAATTGTTTTGTAAGTACTGTAAAGGGAATGATCATATCATAAAGAAGTGTCCAAAACTGGCTTCTAAAGAGGCAAAGAAGAAAGAGGCTGGAATGGTTGTTGCAAAGGCCTCTACACCAAAAACAGAGCCTACAAATCTTGTGCAGGAAGAAGAATGGGCGTTTACTACTGTCTGCAGTTTTGACCCATCTTCTCATGATCAGTGCATGTCTGCAGTAGACTCAGATGTTTGGTACTTTGACAGTGGGGCGACCAAACATATTACCTCGCAGCGCAGTTTCTTCTCTTCACTCGAGCCTGCCCCTATAGGGAATACTATCATATGTGCCAATAACTCCTCTTATCCTGTTATGGGAGTTGGTAAGATCATTCTGACTACTGCTGATGGTAGTTCTTTCACTTTGTCAGATGCTTTATTTGTGCCAGGGATCAAGAAGAATCTGTTATCAGTTTCTGCATTAGCCAATATTGGCTTGGTTATGAAATTTGTTGATGACAGGTGTACAGTTCATGATCTATCAAATGGCGACGTGATTATTGCTTCTGGCATTTTATGTCGTGGGCTGTATAAGCTCATAGAGTATGAAAGATCTTTGAATGATTCCGCATGTGCAGTTCATGATTCTCATGCTATGTCAGATGCAAAGCTTTGGCATGCATACTTTGGTCATCTGAATTTTGCTAGTTTGCTACGCCTGCAGAAATCTGAAATGGTGTCCTCTTTGCCCAAACTTGAGGCACCTGGAAAACATGTTTGTGAAGGCTGTATTTTGGGCAAAATGCAGCGTTCATCCTTTCCAAAAGATGGTTCAGTTCGGGCTACGCAGAAATTGCAGCTTGTACACAGTGATGTCTGTGGTCCTATGCAGACACCCTCTTTTGGAAATTACCTTTACTTCGTGACTTTCATTGATGATTTTTCCAGGCATGCATGGGTATATCCACTCAAAGCAAAGTCCGAAGTGTTCATGGGCTTCAAACAGTTTTTAGTTTTGGCTGAAAATCTGTTAGCATGTAAAATGGGCACCCTCCGTTCTGATCGAGGGTGGGAATATATGTCTTCTGATTTTAATGCATTTCTGGCTGAACGTGGGATAAAACACCAGTGTACAGTGCCGTATACACCTCAACAGAATGGAGTTGCTGAACGAAAGAACAGGTCACTCATGGAGATGGCGAGGTGCATAGTCAAAAGTCAGCCTTTACCACATAGTTTCTGGCTTGAAGCTGTCATGTGTGCAACATATGTACTGAACAGGTGTCCCACTAAAGCGCTGCAGTCTATCACTCCATATGAGGCTTGGCATGACCGCAAGCCATCTATTGCTCATCTGCGTGTTTTTGGTTGTTTGGCATATGCACTAGTGCCTGAACAACATCGCAGAAAATTGGATGATAAGGCAGTAAAATGTATTTTTGTTGGGTATAGTTCTGAAAGTAAAGGATATCGTCTGTATCATCCACAGACTAAACGCATTCTGGTTAGCCGTGATCTTGTCTTTGTGGAAGATGCTATTCAGCCATTGCTTTCATGTACTAAGGAGACATCTGTTAGCTCCAAAGACATGTATGATACTTTGATGCCTCTTTTTACAGGTGGACAGTCTAGTGCTGGTCCTAATGAGGCAACTTCTCAGCCTTTGCACGTTTCATATGATGATGCAGATCATTCCATTTCTAATGCAGATTTACATGATGCACTTGTTGATGAGAGAGCTGATATTGAGCAGGCAAAAACTATGCCAAAATGGTTGGTGTAGACTTTGTGTGACAGCAAATTAGATGCACCTTTGTCATATTGTACTCGTTCAGGCTCTCATAGTGCCTCATTTGCATCAGATTGCTATGTTATGGCTGCATCTAGTCTCTGTGATGAGAATGAGCCTGTTTCTTTTGATGAAGCATATAATTCAAAAAATTGGATGGCTGCTATGCAATCTGAATATGATGTTATAATGAAGAATGGTACATGGTCTTTATGTGACTTGCCTCCTGGCAAGAAGGCCATTGGCACTAAGTGGGTATACAAGCTGAAGCGTAAACCTGATGGTACAGTTGACAGGTATAAGGCTAGGCTTGTTGCAAAGGGTTATGCACAGGAAAGAGGCATTGATTTTGATGAGACCTTTGCACCTACATGCCGTATGACTACTGTTCGGAGCATTTGTGCACTTACAGCCCATCATGGTTGGAATGTACATCAGTTGGACATTAAAACAACATTTCTGAATGGTGACTTGCATGAAGAAGTGTATGTTTTTCAGCCCCGTGGCTTTGTGCAGAAAGGGCATGAAAACCAGGTGTGCAGGTTAAAGAAGGCATTATATGGTTTAAAGCAAGCACCACGTGCTTGGTATGAGAAGATACATGCCTATCTAATTGCACATGGTTTTGAGAACAGTCCAACTGAAAGCACCTTATATGTTAAGCGTGCTAATGATGTGCTTCTGATCATTGTTGTCTATGTTGACGACATGCTGCTCACTGGTCCTATTGAGAAGCATATTGCTGATTTTAAGGCTGATTTGCATGCCTCATTTGAGATGTCTGATTTGGGGCATTTGCATCATTATTTGGGCATTCAATTTATGCACGTTGATGGTGGAATGGCTTTGTGTCAAACGAAATATATTGACACATTATTGCAGCGTTTTGGCCTTGAAGACTGTAAGCCTATCGCCACTCCTATGGAGACAGGTTTACGATTGAGTCGTCATGATGCTGGAGATGCATTTGATGTTGTTCTCTATCAGCAGGCTGTTGGATGCTTGATTTACTTATGCATTACTCGGCCAGATATTCAGTTTGTTGTCTCACTGCTGATTTCCATCTTCTCTATGATCTTTTGTGTGTGTGTAAGGCTTGAAATGTGTGTGTAGGACTGTTGTCTATCCCTTCCCATCACTTTTGAACTACTGTAGTGTGTGTGTGTGAACCAATACAAGTTGTGGAGCTAGCATAGGTGTTTCTCGCCATTCACTGTTTTGGCCATAACTTGAAGAGTGGTTGTCAGATTCAAGTGAAGATACTATCAATAGATGCGTCTCATTGAGAGCTTCAAAAAAAAATCATATTGGCCATATTCGGATTTCAAAGGTGGGAGAAACATTCGAATTTGTGCTTGCTACTGTAAGTGGTATCACGACAGACATTTCCAGAGAATTAGTGAGTTGGAGAGGTAGTTTAGTCTTTTCACATGCACTGTAGCTTAGCTACTTCACTTTCCATCATGTGTGCAGATGTCCTCATACACTTGGTTCATGTGGTTCTTCGGATTGATAATTAAACGTGTATCGATCCACCACTATACACACTTGTGGGACGATTGAGATTTAGTCTCTTTGACACAAGTCCCTAAGACTTTACGACTTAGGAACACACATTTTTGGTGTCGTTGCCGGGGAACAAACTTAACCAAGGTGCCTTCGTGATGGTTATAGCTCTGCAGTGAAGGAACCGTACTTGTAGAGGTGAATTCATTTAGTGGCAAGTATTCAGCCACTTCAATACTTGTTACTTCACATCCTTGAGGTCTGTGTAATGAGTTTTTAGGTTTAGGGTCACAAGTGAGGAAGAGAGGGAAGATTTAGGGTTAGGTTAGAAAGAGAAGTGGAGTAGGAGGAAGTTGGAAACATCAAGAAAAATTGCAAAAAAATTGCCAAAATTAGTGTAGAGTAGGCTTTACGCATCGCAAACTATAAAAACGAAAAAATTAGTTCATTTGACACTAGTGTAGGAACTAGTATCGTGTGCAGTCAGTGATCGGTATCGCCAGCTTAGTATCATGCAAAGTGAGCTAAAGAGACAGTTTGGAGGCATAAAATTGAGTTGAGGCATACTTGAAGGTAAGCCACACGTGATTTGATTCATTTCCGGTATCGCGGGGTAGAGTAGAGAGTTTTTAGAGAGTTTATGAGAGAGACAGAGGGTCAAGAGTGAGAAGGGGTGAGGACTAAACATATTGGTACAAAAAAATTTGAGTTTGGAGCGATTTTGGCTGAAGTATCGTAGTCAGTCGAGTTTTGGTATCGCGATACCGAAATTCCCTAGTATCGCGATACTCACCTGGTATCGTATCGCTGCATACCACTTGAAGTATCGCGATACCACTCTGGTATCTTATCATCAAGTTGGTATCGGGATCGCGATCAACCGGTGGTATCGTATCACCCTGGTCACGATATCGTATCGCCAACCGATCGGTATCATATCGCCTATTTAGTATCGTATCGTCCAAGAAGGTGGTATCATATCGCCTGACCCATCTGGTATCGTATCGCAAGAATTTCAGTATCGTATCGCGTATTTAGTATTGTATCATCCAAGAAGGTGGTATCGTGACCCATCTGGTATCGTATCGCGAGAATTTTAATATCGTATGCCAATGTGGTATCGTATCGTCCAAAAGTTCAGTATCGTATTGTGCAAAGTTTTAGTATCGTATCATCACTTGCACTAGTATCGTATTGTGAGAACTTTAGTACCGTATCGTGTGACTTGTTGGTATCATATCGTGTAGTGCACAAGTATCGTATCGTGTAAAGTTTTAGTATCATATCACGGAAATTTTGGTATCGTATCATTGGAAGTTTTGGTATCGTATCGTGTATTATTCCAGTATTGTATCGTCCACCAAGGTAGTATCGTATCGTCACATGCAGAGGTATCCTATCGTGTTAATTCATGGTATCGTATCGTGCTGAGACCAGTATCCTATCGTCTGAGTGGTATCACCCAGAGTGGTATCGTCTAGAAACCATCAAGCCATTTGAGGGAAAAATTAGAGTTAATTGAGAAGCCCATTGTGGGAAAGTGGGAAACCAATATAGGCCCAGGAGGGTGGATGAACTTGAGATCGAGACATGTGCTAAGTAGTCGAAAGAGTGTTATTTCATCGATAGGAAGTGCAACCTAGGCAAGTCATCACTCTATCTACACTGACACCTCTAGTGACTCAGAGGAAGAGATACCAATGGCTTCAGAAGACATGCAAGGTTGCGTCCCTAGGGGGAACTTCATGTCAACGGTAGAGGGGGAATACCACACCTCTCTACAATATGTCTCCACTACAAGAGATCCCTATCTACCTGGATGGTTTAAGTAGGTAGATAGTAAGGATGGTGAACTCCACTGAATCGGCGATAGTGCCCAGACCTGCAGTCAAGTACAAATGAGTGTACATGTACTATTTAGGTCACATCTATGTGGTAACAGAACACCCAGATCAGATCAACGAGAGAGGAGGATTGGAAGAGCAAGGAAACTCGGGAACACTGGAACCTAAAAACTACACCAAGAGGCAAATCAGTGGTGACTCAAGTCTTGAGAGGGGATTTGATACCTCAAGTTGATTACTTATTAGAGGTCTACTTGATCCACGAATCAGATTTATTGTTACAAACCGATTCACCCACACGCAGATAGGAGGAAAGCCCAATGACTTTCTATCAGTTAAAAGATCTTGAAGAGGAGTCTAGAGTCACATACCTAGACAAGAACCAAAGAAGGTATTGGCCGGTAGATGTGATGGATAGGGCTCAATTGAATTATATAGGGTTGCCTGTATTCCCTCTGCGAGAACAGGCAACCACCTCCCATAATCCCTTTGGGACACATCAAGAGTCAGAAAATACAATGTCGGGACAGACTAGTCAACGGAGCATTCCTAACCGAGCCCATGTGCAATTCACAATGCCAGGGTTGCAATCACACAATCAAACCCACCTTGGACTAGGCAACCAACATCGGCCACCAGTGAGGCCAAGACCACCACTAGGAGTACAAGCTAGAATACATCCAATTAGACCAGCAATTCCTATAATGCCTAGACCACCAAAACCCATAAGAAGACTAAGACCAATTCAAGTGGCTAAGTGAATGAGAAATCATTATGACGGAATGGGAGAACCTTACGATCACATAGCTGAATTTAAAAAAGTTCTACGGGCTGAGCAAGTGGATGATTTCTTTGTGCAGCAGGAGTCCTTCAGACGTACTCTCACACGGACGGCTTTGACTTGGTTCCAACCATTGGATCCCAATCAATTTGGAGATATTGAGCAATTTTTTCAGGGCTGATTGGCCAAGAGAGTTGTAGACTAGAATCCAAAGAAGATCAATGGAAAAAGAATGGAATTTCAAAACCGCCTTTTGAGGAATTAGGTGTGGAAGACTATCAGCCAACACCAAATTTGGAAGAAATATATGAAGAAGTCTCTATGCTAGACCAAAATAGAGAGGAAGCACACAATATTTCTACCTTGCCAAACTACATGGGGGAATATGGGAAAGAATACATAATGTTCCGTGCTCCCATAGTACAAGGAAAAGAAAAAGAGTCTTCAGACAAGACCTCACACAATTGAGCAAAACTCAAAAAGAACAAAGTACAATGTCGATTGACTGTGGAAGAATTACTTCGTGCCAACCCGTAATTATGGAAACAATTCGTGGGACAATTGAAGTTAGAGCATGAGAAGAAAAAAAATGAAAGCAAGGAAATTGAAAACCCTTCTACTATACAAATTTCGGTGGATAAGGTTGGAGAATTTAGCCAAGGATATGAGGGCAACACATGTTTACCTGTCACGTACAATGGATACATGATCAAGGCCATACTAGACACAAGGGCGGGAGTGGGCATCGCCGCCAAAGAGATTTGGGAGAAATGGAGAAAGCCAACCCTGCAACCAACGCGTATGAAGCTTCAGTTAGCAGATGGTCATGTAGAGAAACCCCTGGGAATATTGGAAAAGATTAAATTAACCACCTGTGGAGTCGAGTTTGAGCATACATTAGCTATATGTCAATTTAGAAAGGCAAATAATTATGAAATGATATTAGGACGACCTTTCATGAGACAACTCAGGGTAGTACAAGACTGGGGAAGAGACTCATTATACCTTCAACATCAAGGAAACACTACCAAGATAAATTTGCATACATTTGGATATAGGGATGTACGCCCACTACAATGGAATCCCATACATAAGGAAGAAGATGATTTGGCTATCCATAGTGCCAGTTCTAGCGACCAATCATGGATGCACGAAGATGCCCAATTATGGATGTGTAAGGAAGCAAAGAGAGAAGATAAAAAATTTCAGTTGTGGCCCATAGGACACCAAAATTATCGATCCGTAGAGGACCTAAGCTACATGCCTCAGGTTTTTCCTGATGAAGCATTCAAGTAACAAGGTTGGATGGAGATTCTACCCACTTTGGATGTATGTGTAAATGAAGAAGTATTGACCATGAATGAATGTGTAGACGAAGAAGGTTATGATGTAAGCTTTTACATGGTAGTCATTCGGGAGGTAGAAGTAGGAGAAGTATTAGAAAAGGAATGGAAAGAAGAATACGAGAGCATAGAGATGGAACCGGAGTTTGATTCAGAGGAACGGTACTTAGAAGCCATCCAAGCGAAGGACAAGGATGGAACAACCAAGGTGTTGGCAATAGAAGCAGCCCAGGAAGTACTAAACCATGAGGAAACCATGGGTAACACCGAACCAACCCTGGATCTCTTTGAAGTCCCAAAACACTTCAAAAGATACGAAGTAGAGGAAAGGAAAATAGCCATTCAAATGCCTAAGAGAGAAGCGAGAGAAGGAGAAGCATATGACAACAAGGAACAAACAAAAAAAGTCATAGTGACCATAGAAAATGGAGAAGAAAGATGCACGTACATAGGAAAGGATGTGTCATGTGAGGAGGAAGAAGAATTGATAAGACTGATTCAAGAATATCGAGATGTGTTTGCATGGACCTATAAGGACCTCAAAGGTGTGGAACCCTCCATTTGTTCTCATTGAATACCAATGACACCTGATGCCAAACCATCAAAGCAATGCCCTTAGACTTATAATGATGTCTATGCAGCAAAGATTAAGGAAGAGATAGACAAACTATTAGCAGTCGGATTCATTTACAAGATATAACATACTGAATGGGTGTCACCATTAGTAGTTGTACCCAAAAAGAACGGAAAACTAAGAGTGTGCATTAATCTAAAGAAAGTCAACACAGCTACAATCCGTGATAGCTACCCATTACCTATCACTGATCACCTCTTGGAAAGAGTTGCAGGTAAGGAAGTCTATAGCTTCTTAGATGGATTCTCTGGATACAACCAAGTAGCCATTGCTACTGTATGCTTAAGTCTAGTCTCGAGATCTTTGGCCATACACATAAGTGAAGCAAACGATGTCTGTTTTCAGATCTGTCTGAACCAGCCGGACCCTTAGATCATAGACTTACTTTATTATAATAGCTTTTGGTTCACTACTATAAGCATCTCGACGCCTGCTACAAGTTTAGTAGAACTCATCAGGGTAGTTTTGTTCAACTTTTTCAGATACAATCACTTTTTTGCATCAAGGTATTTTAGTCCATGACCATGGATGAAAGTAGTGATGTAATGCGCATAAGTTGGATGGTACAAATTACCCATTGTGGGCTTATATGATACGACATGTATTGGTTACAAAAGGATTGTGGAACATTGTGTAGGGTGTTGAAAAATATCATATTGCACCTGCAAATACAGGTATTGAAGCTGATGTAGATGGTGTTGAAGATTCTAATATTCTTCAGATTCCTGTTCGTGCTTCGGTTTCTATTGCACCTACTGTAGAGTGTAGATCAAATTTGTTGGGATGGCCGAGATGCTCATACACATGCATTGATAGCCTTGTCTGTCAAATATACTATTATTCCTCACATTCGCTCTTGTAGAATAGCTAAGGATGCATGGGATACACTTACCATATTGTACCAAGCAAAGAGTGAGGCTCATGTTGCTTATCTATGAAAACAGCTGGAGAGTGAGCACATGAATGCAGGTGATTCTATGGACAATTTTTTGACAAAGATCAAAGACTTAAAGGAGTAGTTGATTTCTACTAATGAAGTTATACCAGATAGCTCACTTGTGCAGACCATTCTGAATGGTCTTCCTGATTCATATCAGAGTTTTGCTTCTACTCTTTGTTTGATGATGAAAGGAAATCCAAATGCCTTGTCATTTGAGGAGTTAGTCTCTAGGCAGAACAGGTCTATTATGCATGTTGCAAATCAAGCTCTCCTAGCTAGTCAGAAGGGCGAAGGTAAATGGAGCTCATCTACTAGTAAGCAAAAACGTGCAAATGCTCCACATTCAAAGAAGGAAGACAAAGATGAGAAAAAATAAAAAAAGCAAAAATTCTTTTGTAAGTACTGTAAAGAAAACGATCATGTCATAAAGAACTATCCAAAACTAGCTACAAAAGAGGAAAAGAAAAAAGAGGCTGGAATGGCTATTGTTGAAGCCTCTACACCAAAAACAGAGTTTGCTAATCTTGTGCAAAATGAAGAATGGGCATTTACTATTGTTTGTAATTTTGATCCATCTTCTCATGAGCAGTGTATGTCTGCAGTAGACTCCGATGTTTGGTATTTTGATAGTGGGGCAACCAAACATATTACCTCGCAGTGTAGTTTCTTCACCTCACTTGAGCCTGCCCCTACAGGGAATACTATCACATGCACCAACAACTCCTCTTATCCTATCATGAGAGTTGGTAATATCATTCTGACTACTACTGATGGTAGTTCTTTCACTTTGTTGGATGCTTTGTTTGTGCAAGGGATCAAGAAAATCTGTTATCAGTTTTTGCATTAGCCAAGATTAGCTTGGTTGTGAAATTTATTGACGATAGATGTATAGTTCATGATCTGTCAAATGGGGACATGATTATTGCTTTTGGCATTTTATATCGTGGGTTGTATAAGCTCATAGACTATGAAAAATCTATGAATGTTTCAGCATGTGCATACATGATTCTCAGGATATGTCAGATGCAAAGCTTTGGCGTGCATGCTTTGGTCATCTGAATTTTACTAGTTTGCTACACCTGTAGAAATCTAAAATGGTGTCCTTTTTGCCCAAACTTGAGGTATCCAGAAAACATGTCTATGAAGGCCATATTTTAGGCAAAATGCAACATTCCTCCTTTCCAAAAGATGGTTCAGTTCAAGCCACTCAGAAATTGCAACTTGTTCATATTAATGTTTGTGGTCCCATGCAGACATCCTAAACAGTTTTTGGTTTTGGCTGAAAATATGTCAACATGTAAAAAGGGCACCCTTCGTTCTGATCGAGGGGGGGAATATATATCTTCTGACTTCAATGCATTTTTGGCTGAACGTGGGATAAAACACCAGTGTACAGTACCGTATACACCTCAACAGAATGGAGTTGCTGAACAGAAGAACAGGTCACTCATGGAGATGGTGAGGTGTATGGTCAAGAATCAGGCTTTACCACATGGTTTCTCGCTTGAGGCTGTCATGTGTGTAACATATGTACTTAATAGGTATCCTACTAAAGCACTATAGTCTATCATTCCATATGAGGCTTGGCATGGTTGCAAGCCATCTGTTGCACATCTGCATGTTTTTGGCTATCTGGCATATGCATTAGTGCTTGAACAACGTCGTAGGAAATTGGATGATAAAGCAATAAAATGTATTTTTGTTGGGTACAGTTCTGAAAGAAAAAGCTATTGTCTATATCATCCAGAAACTAAACACATTTTGGTTAGCCATGATGTTGTTTTTGTGGAAGATGCTATTCAACCTTTACTTTCATGTACGAAAGAGACATCCGTTAGCTCCAAAGACATGTATGATACTTTACTGCCTCTTTTTACAGGTGGATAGTCTAGTGTTGGTCCTAATGAGACAAATTCTCAGCCTTTACATGTTTCATGTGATGATGCAGATCATTCTATTTTTTATGTAGATTTACATGATGCACTTGTTGATGAGAAAACTAATATTAAGGAGGCAAAAACTATGCCGAAATGGCTGGTGTAGACTTTGCATGATAGAAAATTAGATGCACCTCTATCATATTGTACTTGTTTAGGCTCTCATAGTGCCTCTTTTGCATCAGATTGTTATGCTTTGGCTTCCTCTAGTCTCTGTGATGAGACTTAGCCTCTTTTGTTTGATGAACCATAAAATTTTGAGCATTGGATGGCTGCAATGCAATCTGAACATGATGCTATCATGAAAAATGATACTTGGTCTTTATGTGACTTGCCTCTTGGCAAGAAGGCCATTGGCACTAAGTGGGTATACAAGCTTAAGTGTAAGCCTGATAGGATAGTCGATAGGTATAAGGCTAGGCTTGTTGAAAAGGGTTATGCTCAGGAAAGAGGCATTGATTTTGATGAGACCTTTGCTCCTACTTGCCAAATGACTACTGTTCATAGCATTTGTGCACTTGCAACTCATCATGGTTGGAATGTACATCAGTTGGATATTAAAACAACATTTTTGAATGGTGACTTGCATGAAGAAGTCTATGTTTTTTAGCTCTATGGCTTTGTGCCGAAAGGACATGGAAACCAAGTGTGCAGGTTAAAGAAGGCATTATATGGCTTAAAGCAAGCACCACGTGCTTGGCATGAAAAGATACATGCCTATTTGATTGCACATTGTTTTCAGAATAGTCCAACTCAAAGCACCTTATATGTTAAGCGTGCTAATGATGTACTTCTAATCATTGTTGTGCATGTTGATGACATGCTGCTCACTAGTCCTCATGAGAAGCATATTGCTGATTTTAAGGCCGATTTGCATGCCTCATTTGAGATGTCTGATTTGGGATATTTGTATCATTATTTGGGCATTCAATTTATGCATGTTGATGGTGGAATGGATTTGTGTCAAACAAAATATATTGACACACTATTGCTACATTTTGGCCTTGAAGACTGTAAACCTATTGCCACATCTATGGAGACATGTTTACGATTGAGTCTTCATAATGCTGGAGATTCATTTGATGCTATTCTCTATCAGTAAGTTGTTGGATGCTTGATTTACTTATGCAGTACTCGACCAGATATTCAGTTTTCTATCTCATAGATGATCAGGTTTATGCATTGCCTAGATGTCAAGCTTTAAGGAATTGAACTCACAACCTCTTTGTTAGGAATGTGATGGGCTAACCACTTGCCCCAAAAGCCATGGTTGAGGATTACTTCCTACTCCTCCCTCTTAGGGTGTAGTTCAACCATTTCCTATTTGTCAAGGGTATGGTTCAAACATGTCCTACCTATCACTTTATTACATTCTTCCCCCCTTGGTCAATCATTGTCCTCAATGATTTGTGCTTGTATCCCTCTAGCCTCGATGATCAGCCCCTTGAACTCCCTAGGTACCCTTGACTTGATGTCCTCAACCTCGCATAGTTTCTTGAACCTTGTCGCAACCTTGGTCTCTTGAATCCTTGCTCTCAACCTTGGTGGGTTGAACCTTCTTGTTCGCATCCTTGGTGTCTTGAGCCCTTGTTCTCAACCTCAATCTTGAACCTTGTTCTCACCCATGTTTGGTATCTTGAACACTCAATCAAGTGCCATCCATGGTTTCTCAAGTGCTTTACAATTTCTAAATATCTTATTGTATTTGGAAAGTTTGTTCTGAGAGCTTTTCAACGGTATCTTATATGCCTCAATCCGACCTACGGATTGAGAGATACACCTGTTAGGCTAACTTGTGAAAGCGACGTGCGCTACTTTGTACCCTTTCATATAGAGGATGCCCAAGCGCCTTTTTTAGAGGCCATTAGTTCAATCCACCTTTCCTAAGCCTACTTCCTAGGCCCTGATACCAATGTAAGGAATTGAACTCACAACCTCTTGGTTAGGAATATGATAGGCTAACCACTTACCCCAAAAGCCATGGTTGAGGATTACTTCCTAATCCTCCCTTTCAGGGTGTAGTTCAACCATCTCCTATCTGTCAAGGGTGTGGTTCAAACATGTCCTACCTATCACTTTATTACACAAGCATTGGCAGGCAATTAAGCGCATCTTTTGCTACTTGAGAGGTACCCGACTACTTGGGTTGTTTTATCCCAAGAGGGGATCACTACCGCCATATTTGCATGCTTTTTTTGACTTTGACTAGGCTGGTTGCTACGACAATTGTGTGTCAACTAGTGGCTTTTGCTTCATGCTTGGTAGCTCATGTATATCTTGGTTGAGCAAGAAGTAGCCTATTGTGGTCGCTTCCATTTGTGAGGCTGAGTATAGGGAAGCTTTCACAGCAACTGTTGAGTGTGTGTGGCTTAGATGCCTTATGGCTGATTTGGATGTTGGTCGGTCTTCTACCACCACCATCTTCACTGAGACTCAGAGTGCATTGGCAGTTACGAGGAACCCTGTGTTCCATGCTCGCACTAAGAACATTGAGGTGCATTATCATTATGTGAGGGAGAGGTTCTCTACTGGAGAGATCAACTTGGCATATGTGCCCACATAGGAGAACATTGCATACCTTTTCACGAAGGCTCTACCTAGGAAGATGTTTGAAGCTTTTCACAAAGATTTGGGCTTACTTCCTTTTGTGGATTGATTCCACATAGCTTGGCACTTCCTTATACATGAGTGTCAGATCCTTGTTCACCGCATCACTCCCAGAGGGGAAACTTTGTTGATATATTTAGGTAGTGATGTGTGTGAACACACTAGGACCACTAGGGTACTTTTTTCCCTCTTTACGAGGTTTTTCCCGCCGGCTTGTATATACTCTTGTAGCCCGAACAGGTTACTTATCTTTGTACATTCTAGTGGTAATACATTCAGTATTCTGTGCTATGCCCCAAGCTTCTTCTTCTTGCTTGTGTTGTTCGTGTGCTTTCACAGACGTCTAACTCAAACAAACATCAGAGTTAGATGTTTACATTATGGTCCATGTCTATCTAACATTCACTCACCTCTTTTTTGACTAGAGGATTACTATGTCCAATCTAGACTTCAAGATCCTAGCTGAATGTAGGGAGTATATGTTCCATCACCTTTGTCAACCCAAATTGAACTAGACTAAAATCAATTCTAAACGAAATTCATATTTGTCCAACTTAGGAAACTCAAAGACTTGAACTAAAGTTAAGCATTCATTACCTTTAAGTATGATATACCATACTACACAACCCACTTTGATGCTGCTATAAAACATAATGTTCTAGAGTATCAAGCCCACATCCACACCATCGTGTAGTGACTTACGTTTAAACTCATTCTTTCTTAAGTCCTAAAGTTTATACTAGAAATTGATCACTCTACCAATTTTTGATAGCCCTTTTACCTCATAACTATCACAACTTGGAAAAATATTTCAAGATCCAATCTTACTTAGGACTCTTTAAATTCAAGAAGTAAAACTTTTCTCGTCTCATGAGTCATTCATGAACTTATTGCTCTAACCTTGGAAAAATCTACTACTTGAATAATCTTAATTTTAGCCTGATAATTTCCTATTGACTAGGTGATATTGATAAAGACTTAGTATTCATCTTAAGATCTCTTTCCGAATCTACTATGCTCAATAGATTATCCCATAGATTTTCCAGAGATCTCCTCCTCCACTCAACTTTAAGCATATGCTAATGTTTTTTAAGATTCCCAATCTAAGCATCCACTAATGCTTTGCATATTCCCAATTTTAAGAAATCTCTTCAATATTGATACACCTTTGGTTATGCCAATCATAAGACTTAAATACCATAACCTTGTAATGTCTTTAGACCATTAAAATTAGATGCCTTTGGTCATCTCTTTCCTCGTCTTTGGTAGTCTAGCCCCTGCTTTGTGAGATACGAGGTGAGGTGGTCCGACGAATATATGCCCTTTACTTGCGTAATTGTTCTTTCAATATATTCAAGACCATGAAGATTAAGCTTCTGCCGAACTTCGTATAAAAAACCAAGGGGAGATGGGAATAATGGAGGCTCTATGATTATTTTTCATTTGTCTCTTTATTCCTTGTGAGCGACGGGCTCCTAAAACCCTTCAGAGTTTTGGAACCTCCGTGGAAGAAAAAACCCTTCACCAAACTATGACACATTAGGAGGATTGGATATGAAGCCGATCACCTAGGAAGGGAACATGGGTCCAACAAGCCTAGCTAGAACGCTACCACTTTTGGAAAGCGATGTAGTGGATAAACATTCACTCCCCCCAAACGATCTTTGGCTCAAACTTCAAAATTGGTAGGACCTTCATCCCCTATCTCATCGGTTCCTTGTCTCATGGCATGCGAGTTGGAACTTGGAATATGTGTATTGCGTACCCATTATTGGATGCTTATTTATGCAATGGCAACAAAACATAGGAAAATAATGAATGATGGCCTAAAATAACTAGAAATAAGATGGCTATTCTCGTTCATAACTTCTCTCTCTCAATATATATATATATATATATATATATATATATATATATATATATATATATATATATATATATATATATATATTGTTCGTTGATGCTCCTTTGTCAACGCGATTGTCGTATTTGGAGTTGCGTCTCCACTAATCAACCAGTTAATACAAAGCTACCTGCCCATCGCTTGCTCGCAATAATGAGCACCCCTCGCTGCTCAATTGATCGCCCCAACGAAGCCCGATTCGTCAAGCTGCAGCTTCAATAGCCTGCTTAGCAGATATGCCGAAAGAAGGCCAAACGAAGCAGCTACTTCATCGCTGCATTTATGTGGGAGGTTTCTTGGTTTGCGTCCCTTCAGTTTGCACTGCCGATACCTTCGTATTCTTATCGCGAACGGTTCACTCTTGAGCTTTTCAAGCGCTTTGGACATTTCCCTCAAATGTCGCAGATTGTGATGGATGTTTCGCACAGCTGGCGCGGGACAGAAACTCAACTCTCAGACAGGCTGATCGGTAGCCATAACGACTAATGCTTGCGAACATCATCGTAAGGTTGTTTCTAATTTCGTAGTTTGCAGTGTGTTTCGTATACCATTTCTATTGCGATTGTCATAGGTACATTTGCAGGGAATCTGCCAACAAGTTGCGTTTCCGTATTGAAGCTCAAAAATGGCATGCCCCCACGCCTTTCGTCCCGTCGGCCGCGCCGCCTTGGGTGCTGTCAGGCATATCTTCGCGTGCTCTCGGCCTCATCACCACGAAAGTAATATGGAGATAGACAGCGAGGCAAGTAGCATCATTGAAGATACACAACCGAGTTTCGAGAGAAGTGCTGATAGGGAAGCATTATCTGAATCTGGTACGGATATGGCTACTTGTGAGAGCGATTCCGATTCAGTTCCAAGCAGATACCATTCCATAGCAGAATTACATGCTATCCTTCGGCATATCCAGGTCCGATGGCAGCTCTTCAATGAGTCCATGTTTAAATTCCACGATCCAGAGGCCATGATAGCGAACTGCACAGGTAGCAAAGATCTCTCTCTCTCTCTCTCTCTCTCTCTCTCTCTCTCTCTCTCTCTGTGTCACACACACAAACGCTTATTATCTATGCCTAATGCACATGATGTATGTAATCATTACGTATGCTTGTTGAATTGGAAGAGATTGGAAGAGATTGGAGGATCACATTTCTTGAAGAAAGTGCGTAGGCTATCCTTGGGAACAACTGCAAAGCGCGTTTCAACATAATCTGTGGCAAGCACGCGTAATTAAATATGGTTTATAATTATGTCCTTGATGGTATAATGCAGGATATACTTAGATTTTCTACAACCTACATCTCATCATGATGAGGAGATCTGGAATATTTACACAGACGAAGTTTGCATGATGATATTGAATGCTTTTTTAATCTTTTCCACACCGTATGTGATTTTGTGTTAGATATCGTGTGGTTATCGATAAGAGACTAGTAAGAGGACTTTTCAGCTGACATGTATTTATGTCAGGAAGAAAGAGATTAGTTTGTATGTCATTAAGCTGTACATTCAGAGAGTTTTATGTGTGTGCCGAAGATATGTATAAGAGAGTAACAGAGCCAGCGTTTCTATACGTCCTGCATATCCACATTGATATCTATGTCTGAACAGGATAATGGTTAGAACACTGCTATTGATGGTGCAGATGACGTTGTATGGAGTACCCGAAGCGGCAACATCATAGAGGGCAAGAGCCAGGAGCTTCTGTCACAGTTGACGAGCTTGATAGAGAGAAAAGTATTTCTGGAGGTGAAGATTGACAGAATAATCAGGGTCGTGTCATCAGGTGGAGCTGATCTCATGCTCGATCGACGTGGTCAGTGTCGGCATCCATCAGCACTAGAGGCAGCCAGAACAAGTGCAGCTCTGAAGGCTCTTCGTCTCACGGATCCCATAACTCAAATCCCATGCCAATCTGGCACCACCTTAGGTGCATTGTTTTCGACATCGGAAGTTCCATCAACAGTGTCTCTTAGTCGGCCACTCTTCTGGATACTTGCTGAAGATAGCTATGTCCTGAAGAGCACGGAGGTACAAGTTTACACAAGTGCTGTTTTCTGTGTCCCTCTTTCCCCTTCTCATGCACGCATTCACCTTTGAACTGATAACCGCATCTCTCTCTCTCTCTCTCTCTCTCTCTCTCTCTCTCTCTCTCTCTCTCTCTTCTCAGAGGATTTTCGGCCTGGCTATCACTCGCATCTCTGATGGTGATATGTTAATGCAGGGAAATGTGGTCGAGAAAGGAAGAAGAGCGGTCTTATGGCAGCAGAATGGATCATCCTGGTACATCCGAGGCTATCTTCACCATTAAAGAATTGAACAACCGCTCTTTCCCGTTGTCCTCTCTCTCTCTCTCTCTCTCTCTCTCTCTCTCTCTCTCTCTCTCTCTCTCTCTCTCTCATCCCCCCGATTCATTGTATCATCTAATTGTTCTTCTGATGTATAGACCATACTAAAGAAAATCAATTCTTAAACAACCGTATTTGTCTGTTTCTCTGTGTCTGTGTCATGCGCGCTATGTCTATGTACTTCAACGATATGTCTATGTACTTCAATGATTCGTGATCTGTAGACAGTAGAGCACACCCCTGGTTCCATGAAGATATCTTGGGACAGTTGTAGGGATTGACAGGCTTCATTAGAAAACAACCGTTTGGTTGAATAGTCACCTTTCGCTTGAGCTTGAGGTGTTCAAGAGAAGCCTTGTTGGGCGCCACTGTTTATTTATTCTCTTTCAGTGCAAATCATTAATCTTTTGGAAAAGCAATGTCAGGAGTCAAAGCAACAATTTTCTCTTTCAAGAAATTTGGGTACTAATAGGGAGGCTGGGACATCGCCCAGTGGAATAAAAACCTGATCGCCAAGCAGAGTAAAATTAGAACAATTTCTCGTGGAAAACAGTGAACGAAATATGTGACGCTGCCCGAGTGTTCACTGTTCACGTAGAAGGATGGAACACCACCTGCTGAAAAGTCTTCTCCCGCCTTCTCTGAACGCGCAGGAGAATTAAAATTTTTAAAAAATTTTGTTATTGTACTCGTGTGGTAAAGGATGAAACGGAACTACTTTGGACGAAGGGGAGGAGGTGGGAACGTTTCTGTTCTCTCGGGCCTGAGATCGCTCATCTATGTACCTCCGCTCATGTGCATGTATGGGTGCATTTTTCTGTATGTATGTTGTTTCCTTTGCTTTTCTCATTCACATTGAGCCACATTGCACGCAAAAATGAAATGATTATAATCTTTCGATTTTCCAATGCAAAGCTTCTTGATCGGAGATCTTGTATGTTCTCTTTGGAATGGTCTTGTTCTGAGGGGGGAGAGGGCACTACAATATTTTGGGGACTCGGAATATTGGGGATGTCTTGCAGACGAATGACTAGTTGCCACACGGAATGGTTCTCTGTGTTGCCGTATAGTGTGCATCGACACGGTGTGTTCAAAATGGCTTTATATCATTGATACATAGAGAAATTTTGATAGTGTCACCGCTTAGTTTGAATTCGTCCACTTTAGCTCGAATCCCTCTAGTTTGAAGTGCCCTTAGGCCACTTGAGTTCTTTCCTATGACCTCACGCCCTTTGGAGGCATTGGAGATTAGGGTCTAATTGTTCTCCTTTGCTAGAATTGATTGAAAGCACAACTCTACAAATGAATGGGCATGCTACCCATGGAACTCCTCGTATCTCACAAAGCAAGGAATAAGACAATTGGAAGGTGATACAATGATGACTCCTTGAAGGTGGTAAGGAGTTCGGTTTGGAAACCAGCCTATGGCCCAATACATGTCAATTGCAGTCAATAGAGGTTGAACCATTGGCCAATAGAGGTTGAATTGTCGCCTCTGGCCTCAAGAGGCAAGGACTCAAGCCACCTGAGCTAATGCATGCCAATGCTTGTTTACACATGTGCATGCACACACACACACATAGAGGGGGAGGTGTGTGTATAGATGCATACATACATAGAGGAGGTGGAGAGGGAGAGAAACAGACGAGGTTGAAAATAATTTTTGTGGCATTTTTATTGACTTGATAGTCAATCTAGGTCCTACAAGCTCTCCAGCAAAGAACCTCACCCTGACATAATGATGCACCTCAATGTGCTTAGTGCGAGCATGGAACATAGGGTTTCTCGCAACTGCCAATGCGCTCTGATTGTCAGTGAAGATGGTGATGGCAGAAGACTGACCAGCATCCAAATCAGCCATAAGGCATCTTTGCCACACACTCAACAGTCACTGTGAAAGCTTCCTTATACTCAATCTCACAATTGGAAGTGGCCACAGTAGGCTGCTTCTTGCTCAACCAAGATATACATGAGCTACCAAGCATGAAGCAAAAGCCACTAGTGGACACACGAGTGACATAGCAACAAGCCCAGTCACAATAAAAAAGAAGCATGTAAATCTGGCGGTAATGATCCCCCCTTGGGATAAATCAATCCAAGTGGTCGGGTACCACTCAAGTAGCGAAAGATGTGCTTAATTGCCTGCCAATGCTTGACACCTGGGCAATGCATAAACCTGCTCATCTATGAGAAAACAAATTGACTATTTGGTCGAGTCATGTATAAGTAAATCAAGCATCCAATAGCTTGTTGATAGAGAACAACATCAAATGCATCTCCAACATCATGAAGACTCAATCGTAAACCTATCTCCATAGGAGTGGCAATAGGTTTGCAGTCTTCAAGGCAAAAATGCTGCAATAATGTGTCAATATATTTTGTTTGACACAAAGCTATTATGCCATCAACTTGCATAAACTGAATGCCTAAATAATGATGCAAATACCCCAAATTAGACATTTCAAATGAGGCATGCAAATCAACCTTGAAATCAGCAATATGCTTCTCATGAGGACTTGAAATCAGCAATATGCTTCTCATGAGGACCAATGAGTAGCATGTCACAACATACACAACAATGATCAGAAGCACATCATTTGCACTCTTAACATATAAGGTGCTCTCAGTTGGACTATTCTCAAAACCATGTGCAATCAGATAGGCATGTATCTTTTCATACCAAGCACGTGGTGCTTGCTTTAAACCATATAGTGCCTTGTTTAACTTGCACACTTGGTTTTCATGCCCTTTCTGCACAAAGCCACGGGGCTGAAAAACATACACTTCTTCATGCAAGTCACCATTCACAAATGCAGTTTTAATGTCCAACTGATATACATTCCAACCATGATGAGATACAAGTGCACAGATGCCACAAGCAGTAGTCATTCGGCATGTAGGTGCAAAGGTCTCATCAAAATCAATGCCTCTTTTGTGAGCATAACCATTTGCAACAAGCCTAGCTTTATATAGTCATTCGGCATGTAGGTGCAAAGGTCTCATCAAAATCAATGCCTCTTTTGTGAGCATAACCATTTGCAACAAGCCTAGCTTTATACGTGTCAATTGTTCCATCAAGCTTATGCTTCAGCTTGTATATCTACTTAGTGCCAATGGCCTTCTTGTGAGGCAAGTCACATAAAGACTAGGTATCATTTTTCATGATATCATCATATTCTAATTGCATAGTAGCCATCCAATTTTCAAAATTTTATGCTTTATCAAACGAAACAGGTTCATTCTCATCATAGCGACTAGAGGAAGCCATAGCATAGCAATATGATGCAAAAGAGGCACTATGATAGCCTGAACGAGTATGACATGATAGAGGTGCATCTAATTTGCTATCATGCAAAGTCTGCACCAACCATTTTGGCATAGTTTTGACAGTATGACATGACAGAGGTGCAACTAATTTGCTATCACGTGAAGTCTGCACCAACCATTTTGACATAGTTTTGCCTCCTCAATATCTGTGCTATCATCAACAAGTGCATCATGTAAATCTGCATAAAAAATGGAATGATCGACATCATCACATGAACCTTGTACAGGCTAAGTTGCCTCAATAGGACCAGCACTAGATTGTCCACCTGGCAAGCCAATCTTGGCTAAAGCTGAAATTAATAACAGATTCTTCTTGATCCTTGGCACAAATAAAGCATCTGACAATGTCAAAGAACTACCATCAACAGTAGTCAGAATGATCTTACCAACTCCCATGACAAGATAATACGAGTTGTTGGCGCATATTACAATATTCTCTATAGGGGCAAGCTTGAGTGAAGTGAAGAAACTGCGTTGCAAGGTAATATGTTTGCTTGCCCCACTATCAAAGTACCAAACATTTGAGTCTACTATAGACATTACTCTTCAGGAGAAGATGGGTCAAAGCTGCAAACAGTAGTAAATGCCTATTCTTCATTCTGTACTAGATTAGTAGACTCTGTTTTTTATGTTTTTTATGTAGATACCTCTGTAACAACCATTCCAGTCACTTTTTTCTTTGCCTCTTTTGCAGCTAGTTTTGGACAATTCTTTATGACATGATCATTTGCTTTGTAGTACTTACTGCTTTTATGTTTTCTTGTCATCTCTGTCATGCTTCTTTGATTGTGCAAAATTAACAAATTTCTACTTATTAGTAGAAGAGCTCCATTTACCTTTGCCCTTTTCACTAGCCAGGAAAGCTTGATCTGCAATACATATAATGGACCTGTTCTCTCTAGATTGATCTTCCTGTGACTAAACAGAGACTAACTCATCAAATTTCAAGGCATTTGGATTGCGTTTCATCATCAAATGAAGAGAAGAAGCAAAACTCTGTTATGAATCGGGAAGACCATTCAAAACAGACTGCACAAGTGAACTATCAGGCAAGACTTCATTAGCAGAAATCAATTACTCCTTCAAATATTTGATCTTTGTTAGAAAATTATCCATGGAATCACCTTCATTCATGTGCTCACTCTCCAACTATTTTCAGAGGTAAGCAACACGAGCCTCATTCCTTATCTAGTATAAAGTGATAAGTGTATCCCAAGCATCCTTAGCTATTCTACAAGAGCGAATGTGAGGAATAATGGAATGTTTGACAGATAAGGCTATCAATGAATGTGCATATGCATCTATGCCATCCCAACAAATTTGCTCTACAGTAGGTGCAGTAGGAACCATAGCACGAACAAGAATCTATAGAATATCACCATCTTCGATGCCATCTACATCAGCTTCAATACCTGTATTTGTAGATGTAATTGGATGTTTTTCAATACCCTGCACAATATTCCATAGTCCTTTTGTAACCAATACATGATGCATCATATAAGCCCATAATGCGTTAAATAAGCCATAAGGCATTTAAACCACACACACTAGTCACTGTGAGAGATTTGCTATACTCAACCTCACAACTAGAAGTGGACACAATAGGCTACTTCTTGCTCAACCAAGATATGCATGAGCTACCAAGCATGAAGCAAAAACCACTCACATAGCAATCAACCCAGTTAGAGTAAAAAAAAAGCATGTAAATCTGGTAGTAGTGATCCCCCCTTGGGATAAAACAATCCAAGGAGGCTGATACCACTCAAGTAGCGAGAGATGTGTTTAGCTACCTACCAATGCTTAACACCTGGGCAATGCATAAACATGCTCATATGTGAGACAACAAACTCAATATATGGCCGAGTAATGCATAAGTAAATCAAGCATCCAATAACCTGCTAATAGAGAACAACATCAAATGCATCTCCAACATTACGAAGGCTCAATTGTAACCCTGTTTCCATAGGAGTGGCAATAGGTTTGTAGTCTTCAATGCTAAAACTACAATAATGTGTCAATATATTTTGTTTGACACAAAGCTATTCCACCATTAACTTGCATAAGTTGCATGCGCAAATAATGATGCAAATGCCCCAAATCTGATATCTCAATGAGGCATGCAAATCAGCCTTAAAATTAGTAATATGCTTCTCATTAGAACTAGTGATCAACATGTCATCAACATAGATAACAATGATCAATAGCACATCATTTACATGCTTAACATATAAGGTGCTCTTAGTTGGACTGTTCTCAAAAACCATGTGCAATCAAATAGGCATGTATCTTTTCATATCAAGCACATGGTGCTTGCTTCAAACCATATACTACCTTTTTCAACCTGCACACTTTGGTTTCATGCACTTTCTGCACAAGACCACGGGGCTGAAGAACATACACTTCTTCATGTAAGTCCCCATTCAAAAATGCAGTTTTAATTTCCAACTGATGTACATTCCAACCATGATGAGATTCAAGTGCATAGATGCTATGGATAGCAGTCATTTGGCATGTAGGTGCAAACATCTCATAAGAATCAATGCCTCTTTCTTGAGCATAACCTTTTGCAACAAGCCTAGCCTTGTACTTGTCAACTGTTCCATCAGGCTTATGCTTTTCAACTTGTATATCCACTTATACCTGTCAACTCTTCCATCAGGCTTATGCTTCATCTTGTATAATCACTTAGTGCCAATAGCCTTCTTGCCAGGAGGCAAGTCACATAAAGACCAGGGACCATTCTTCATAAGAGCATCATATTCTGGTTGCATAATAACCATCTAATTTTTTGAATGTTTCTGCTTCATGAGCCTGAATGAGTATGATATGATAGAGATGCATCTAATTTGCTATTGTTGCTCTAGCACAATGGTGAGAACCACGTTAAGAAGCTTCACCTCCTTAATGTCAATCCGAGGGAGAGGTAGGAGTGATATGAAGATCGTGAACGTGAGATGATGTGAGAGTGAAGGTGAGAAGCACAAAGATGCACACACACATACACACACACAATGAAGAGACAAGCAAGACACAATGGAAGGTGGGAAATTAGCTCTATTACTCAAGAATACTCTTACAAGCTCACAAGAACTCTAATCTCAACCAAGCTCACCTCAAAAATGAGCTCTCTAGCTCTTTTTATAGTTTCTAGACTAGTTTTGACCGGTTTCACATCTAGTGGCCGGCCTAGTTAAAAAATAGGTCCTAGAGGCTATTTGGAAGGGTAAACGGTATCTAAAAATAACAAAAATTGGTACGAGCATTCTACCTAAGCTCCTCAAGCTCGAGGACTCCTCGGCTTGCACAAAATGGAGCTATGGATTACAAAATGGGGTTTTCTATGATACATATGTTACAATTAGTGATAACAATCACTGTTGAATGTTTGGAGAATTAATAAGAAATATATTTGTTTGAAAAATTGATCCGCCTGGCTCCCTGCTTCGTCTTCACATGCTTCCGTGGCGTCTGTGCCTCTGGCTGCTTCCAACACCCCCCTCCCTCTCGCTTCTGTCGTCCCTGACAGAACCTTGTTGTGAGGTCTGCCGGATGTAGTTCTGTAGGAGGTCTTGAGCGAGGGTGTGCTCTGATATACGAATGCCTCGGGCTAGATCAGCCTCGAGTTTCTCCCAGTCGATAGGTTGTGGCTCGTCTGGTGGTGGGAGCTGATAATGTGTGGAGTACACCATTCGTTCACAGGCGAATAATTGCAATAAGTGTGTGGGCCTGCTTATAAATACCTCTGAATGGTACTCCCAAAAGCCGGTGGTGAACATTTCTTCGAATGTCTGCTTGTAGCATGCCGGTAGATATTTGATCCTGCAGTGCCAGGCATAACACACCCGTAGCGATGGCGTTGTGCTCATATCATAGACTAAATCAAAGTTGCCATGCTCAAAGCCCGGGGTGTTTACATGGGGAGCCTTGATGCGTCGGAAGACTTTAAAGACCATCTGCATCATGTCAAAGATTTTGACAGTCATGTGCGCGGCAATATCATCCATATGCTTTAACCTAGGGAGCCAGTGGCGGATCGTCGCCATCATGTAGCCTACTGTGGGTAACTCGATTGGTGGCCTGAAATAGGGATAGTTCAGCCAGTCTTGGCACTGCTTATTGTTCTGTACCTTAATAGCGAAGGCAGTCCAAGAGCGGCGTCGTGGGACTGGTCCCCAGCACGGATTAAATTTTAAGTGCAGCGGCGCTTTTACCCACGTGCTCATCATCTCTGGATAATTTTGCAATAAATCTTTGCGCCAGTCTGGTTGAAGGATTTCACCTCTCTGCGCCCTTGGTGGCAAGTCTTCTGGCTCGAATTGAGTGGCATGCGTTGGTTTCATACCTGTTTCTTTCTCTATGGCTAACTGGTATTCGGCCATTAACATGAAGTACGGTTTATATTGGAGCTCATGCCCAGATATGTATCGTCGCGGGGCCAACTGAGCAAAGAATGGTGACTGTAAAATCCTCTCTTCAATCATGGCCATGGCATGTAGTTGTGCCTCTACTCTGGCCGAGTGTGTCGTTCCAAGTTCTTCAACTGTCTTCATCCACGCGGGGGTAGGTAATTCGTAGGTCATCTGGCCTTCGGCCGTGACACGTCCGCCTGGGATGGGTATCGGTTCGTATGCCTCTTCAAATGTCTCCTCCACCGGGATAGTGACGGTTTCTTCCTCAGCTGGTAGCTCAGGTGGGGAGTCTGGCCTTGGTGGTGCTTCATAGATTGCAATTCTAGATTCAAGATTTGTTACCTGGGCCCGGAGTGCGTTGAGTTCCTCTAAAATTTCAGGGGCAGGGTCCGCAGGCGCTGGTAATTCTGCTGCTACTTGTACTTGTTGTGTTGCTGGTTCTCTGAGCTGTAGCAGCTTGTGATCTTCCTTTAACTTTTGATATTCTTCGTTCATACGATCATAGTCCTCGAGCAATCGCACATGATCATCTAGCAACATCCGCATCGATTCAGATGGGATTGCCTTGAATCTGCTCGGACTTAGTGGTTGTTCTGGGTGGTCCAGTGCCGCTTCCAAGTTCTCTCTGTTCTGCTCTTGGAGTCTCTGGTTCTCCTCTTTTGCTGCGGCTAAGTGTCTTCTTAATAAGCCCATATTTCTAGTGAGCGTTGCATTGCGGACGGTCTGGGCTCGAAGGAGGTTGTCCAAATCCGCGGTGGCCTCTTTTGTTTTCTCTTCACTTTCTAGTTCTAATTTGTGATAGGCCTCTCGTAAATCTTGGTATCGGCTGTTCAGTGAGGCGTTCTCAATTGATAACGAATTAAGCTGCGTTTGTAATTCATTCGTCGTTTTCTGCAGCTGTTGATAGTTGGTGCCGAGTGATGCAAACTCATCGCGGACTTGCGTCATGCATGTGAACATGTGTTGAAATGCGGTGTCTATGGTGGGCGATAGCAGTAATGAAGTACTAAATGAGGATGCAGTGGAAGTGGATGCATCGGGAATGGGAAATGGGGTTGGGACAGTGGATGCAGTGGTGATTGTGGAAAATTGTGTCGTGCCTAAATATGAGGGTGCTGTGAGTGGAGTGGGTGGTGGTGAGGTGGATGGTGATATGTCCATGCCATTGGACGTGTTTAGTGTTGTGACTGTGAAAAGTGGTGTGATTGTGGGTGGTTGTGTAGGTGTGAATACGGGATTTACAAATGTAGAGTAGTTTACATGGGGGCTGGTTGGAGCAGCTTGGTGAAACGGGGAAATAGGGGTTATGGTAGGTTGGGGAGGTGAGACTGGTGAGAAGGTTAGTGGGGTTAGAAAGGGGGATGGGGTTCTTAGAGGTGGGGGAAACGCTGGGAAGGATGAAGGGGTGAAGGGGTTAACATATGGATGCGGAGGGTTGGGTGTGGGCATGGTGGTATGAATGGGTAAGGCGAAGGGTGTGGCTATGCTGCCTTGGACTGGTGTGGATGTGGGGGGAGTAGGTGGGTGTGCGGGGGATACAGGATGGGTTGGTGAAAGATGAGGTGAGAGAGGGGTAGAGGGCGTGGATGTTATTTCGAGGATAGTAGTGGTATGTACAACGGTAGTGCGGGGTGGGGAATCTACAAGGATGGGTTCTGCGGTCAATGGGCTTTCGGGGACGAGACGTGCTTCCCTGGCTTGTGCTGAAGACTGAGCTCCTGTTGGTACACGAATATACTCTCCGGGCTTTGAAAGTAGTCGCATTCGACGGGGATCAAACTGTGGTAGTTGCTTTCTTTGTAAAAACCTGAGTGCTTCATGGGAGCCTACTGATTTGACTAACTCTCTGAACCCTCTGATGTATGCGTCTTCGAATCCTCCGGAGATGAGTTCCTTTTCAATTAATGCCTGGCTCTCCGCTTCAGTTAACTTCTTCCGTGCCCAGACTTTCTCCATCGTTCGATATAATTTCTTTATGGCCAGCGTGTACGCTGCGGCTTCGAAAGTCTCATCTTCATAGGTGCTGGTGTCGCCGTGTGCGTCAGTTTGTTGGCCTTGGCCCTCTGTCTGTCCGTCCTGTGAGCCCTGGCTGGCTTCATCGTCGCCTTCCTCGTCGTCTGTTTCGGTTCTTTCTTCTTCAGAGCTCGACACAGCTTGTCTCTGTGGCAGATCTCGTGGCGTGGTAGGGTAGCTGGGACGTTCATATTCCTGGGAGAACAGTTGTGCTTCTGAATACTAGAATTCGTTTGAGAATGCATCAGGCATCTCAAAATCAAATGTCGTGTTTATTGGGTCGGCCTCCATATGTGGTATCGGGAAAGAAAACGCTTCCGCACCAATAGTGGTGGGAGCTTCTGCTGTTGTGGTGGTGGGTTCTGTGGTGGCAGCTGCCTGAGGTGCAGCGGTACTAGTGGTGGCCTCCGGAACCACTGGTCTAGACAACCTTATGCGAATAGGTTGTACTGTGGGAGCCGCTTCTGTCTGTGGTCGCTCTGGAGAGGGTTGTGGTGATGGCGACTCTGGCACTTGAAGGCAAGGAATGGTGCCTCGCATACGCTTGCCTGCCCGTGTTCTGCTGGGCTTCCTGGCTTTCTTCGTTGTGCCCTTGAATGCCTTCAGTTCTTCTCCTGTTAATGCACGCTCGATGGGCAAGTCATAAGCTAAGCACATATAAACAATTCTCGTCAGCGCACAACATCCATTAAGCACCTTCTTGCGCTCCCATCTGTGCTGTGCCAGGTACATTTGATCTATGATCCAGCTTGCCAGATCAACAGTTTGAGGTCCCGTGCATGCCAAATACAATCCGAACCAGATTCGTTTATGGGGCATAGTAAATCTGTCCTGAGCTGGAAATGCGAAATGTTGCATGCATATCCTTAGTGGCTTGGACAGCTCAGGTGTGATTGCCGAAATCTCCTCCCACTTCGTGACATCCCCACGTTTCATCGGTTCTGGAATTAATCTCTCCCGATCTGTGGGTGTGTGGGTGCCATGAATCTTGATGGCTGCTCTGATTAAATCCTTGGAGAGGTAGAACCTTTTATCAGGTGGATCATCCACTAAAGTAGGCAATATGAAGGTTCCTGGGATGTCCTTATTCTCTGATGCCAGCAAAGTAGTGATTAAGTAATAGCACCTGTAAAAATCCGGTTTGGGCAGGGGATCACTGAAATACTCTGTGAAGCCTGCTCTGGCCCAAACGTGAGTTAAATCTTGGGTGCTCTGTAGGGCTTCGAACTCTCTGGAGAAAAACTGGTATTTTCCCCACGTGCGGTCATCAAATGTCAGAGAGGATTCAAATATAAAGTCCGCGTCCGCAAGGGGTCCTGCAAGGCCCTGAAACCAATGAGAGTTCCTGTGTATCTTTTCGGTGTAGCCCATGGGTGGGTTGTCGATAGGCATGGGCCCTGGAAATCCCTGAAATTCCGGCGGTGGAGCAGTCGGGTGGGACTCTGCTCGTAGCACGTTGAGTGGTACTGCCGCTACACTGGGGCCTGCTCCTGATGTTCCTTCGTCGGTTTGCATGGTGATTGGTGCGCTAGTGAGAAAGATCTGCTACAAAAGATTAACACATTAGCATGGAAATTAATTATGATCCCATTTAAAGTGAGACCGCAATCCCTTTCCATAACTGATGCGTAACCCGTGTAGCCAAGTGCTGTGATGTGATGGATGCAATGTTCTTGCAGCACTAGTGCAGGTCTCTAGACACCTATACGTTTCAGATCATGCATACATTTTCTTGATGAGATGAGATTACGAGTGATGTGTGATGATGGTGGGTGAATTTATACAAGGTTTAAAGGTTAGTAATTGAGTACAAGGTTGTATGTTAGTCGGGGGGGTAGTTTTATCAAACATGGGGTTAGGGGGAGACGGTTGGACACGTTTCGGTATCCATTTCCTAAGGATCTTGGAGTGGGTGGTGGGTTTCTGCTGAGGGGCAAAGGGTGGTATCGGGTGTGGTGGTATCGAGGGATGAAAAGGTTTGTGAGGATTATATATTACATGGCTTATGGGTTGAGCTATGATACATGGTTTGGGTACCCAAATCTGCGTGGGTGTGGGTCTATGGGTCAGGTATTTCTTGGCGATCCAAATTTGTCGAATGGTTGGACCTGTAGAAGGTGGTCGAGGGGATGGTGAATACTGATTTTGCTTCTGCACTGCCTTTTGCTTGTTGGTCTCTGCTTGGTTGGAGTTCTTTAGTGCTTTTTGTCCTTTAGGCACCCATATTTGTCTGGTGCCGCGTCCTTTGGGAGGCCTAAACTGCCTTCCTTGTCGTGTCTTCTGATACTGCCGTCGGTCTGGGTTCCTTCGTCGTGGTTGACTCTGTCGTAGTCGGGGGTGAGAGGTCGGATGGACGCTCTGCTTTGGAAAAGAAGGGAGATCCAACACTTGCGTGACCTACCCATTAGGAAGTGATGCATTTTGTAACTTTAATCTAGGCTAGTCCGCAACAAGTTTGGAAGGATGAGCACCGCAGGGTGTCGTGCTCATTTGGCCGCTGATGCAACCCACCTGACCTCTGATTGTGCCCTTCTGCCCTTGCAGTTGGGTAACTGTCTCTTCTAGTTTGCAGGAAGTCCCAGGGAAGATCATCGGTCGTCCTTCTGATTGACAACTGTCCGTAGCCAAGCCCGAGTGGGTTGGTGTAGTCGTAACGTGACTGTTCTGCCCAAAAATCTTCCGGTCTTCCATCTCATGCGTTTCATAGGGTCTAGGGTCACAACCGTCAAGCGGAATGCCGTTAGGGAAGTCAAGCGGTATCACTCGCTTCTGTTCTAAGGTTCCAATCTGTAAGGAGCCTTGTCTAAGATTTAGGTCCACTGAGTGATCGTATAGCCAATCTTGGCCAAGGATTAGGGGTTCTATCAGGTCGTCATCATGGCACACTAGTAGCTTTGCTGTCATCGTCAAATCCTTAATGAGGATAGGAAGGTCCACCTCACCCATGCAAGGGGTTTCCATGCCTCCTAGGCCTATGAGGTATGCCTCAATTGGCCGCATTTCTATTCCTGAACCCTGATAGTGGGACCATCTAATCGCACTAGTTGCAGCACCTGAGTCAATTAAAGCCCTGAGTTCTTGGCTATGGTTACCGTGTTCTAGCCTAACTGTAACGAATGGTCTCCTGTCCACTATGCTAGGATGAGTGGTTGACTTTACTTGACACATGGCCATGGGATATCTGGGTGATGTTTCCAGATGGTTATAATGTTCTCTCCCTAGTCCTTGTCTTCTTAGCTTCATGCGCTTAATGCGTTCTATGGCTTCTGCCTGAGCTTCAGCTCGTATTCTATTTTCTTCCTCCTTACGCTTCTTTGCCACTGTGAGTCGTCTAAGCATATCCTCAGTAAGAGGTTCCTGATATAACCTGACTCTACAGCCACTAATGTAATTAGGCATTATATCTCCTTCTAAGGTGGCTAACTGTACTGCTCCACTAGTCGAAAGTCTGTTAATGATCATAGGTCCATAACCTCGCTTTTCTAACTTCCGTGCGTGCTGTTTCAGCGTATACACTAGAACTAAATCTCCTTCTTTTAGGCCTTTATCTTTCACATGTGCATCAAAATATGCTTTCTGTCGCTTCTTCGCTGCGTATATTCCTGCTGCTGCCCTTAGCCTGGTTTCTCCTAATCGTTCCAAGTCCATTATTCTCGCTGATAATTCATGGCCGGTCCACTGATGTTCTTGTGCAACCTTAAGGGTCAGTATCAAGAAGTCCAAGGGAAGCACAACATTCTGACCAAAAACCATCTGAAAGGGAGTTGCATTGAGTACGGTCTTGTAGGCCACTCGATATGCCCAAACAGCGTGGTGTAACTGTTTGTCCCAATCTGAACGTTTACTGTTCACGAGTTTCGTCAGTACAGTACAAAGTATCTTGTTAGTGCTTTCAGCTTGACCATTGGCCTGAGGATGATATGGTGCAGATTTCTTGTGAATCACCATAAAATCCTGTAACAAATATTCAATGACTTGGTTTAGAAAGTGAGTGCCTCGATCGCTCACTAACTCTATAGGCAATCCATATCTTGTAAAGACATTTTCAAATAAGAATTTTGCAGTCGTGTGTGCATCATTCTTCTTTGTGGCCTTTGCCTCTACCCATTTTGTAAGATAATCTGTGGCAACAATAATATATTCCGCATGTGTACCTTTTGCAGGGGGGTTAATGGGTCCTATAAAGTCTATACCCCACTTAGAGAATGCACGTCCGCCCATCATGGGTTTCAATGGCATTTCATCTCTGCGTGTAGGAAACTGAGTTCTTTGGCACACATCACATCTCTTTACATAGGTATGTGCATCCATGTGAAGAGTGGGCCACCATAATCGTGCAAAGAGGATGGCTTTGATTATCCTATCGGGTCCAAAATGACCTCCTGCAACACCTTGGTGTGCAGTCTCTAGTATGCTCAGATAATCGCTCTCATGAACACATTGTCTTAGATATCCATCTCGTCCTCTCTTGTATAAATTATCGCCAATAAGTGAATAGTCTTGAGCTTCCTGCTCTAGACTGCGTTGTCGAGCTAAGGTCATTCCTTGAGGGAATGTGTTCGTCCTCAAGTATGTCAATAAAGGTTCACTCCAGTCTGGTGTGAGAGACACATGATATAATGTAGCATGTTCTACTGGTGGTCTTTCACAACAGACATGGCATTCCTTACACAACTTGTAGACATCTGCTTCCATCGTAGGCCAATATACTCCTAATCTCTGCAGAGTCTGTAATGTTCGAGGTTTTGAATGGTGTTGCTTTAGTGCACCTATGTGTGCTAATTGCAACCAATTCGCATGTTCTGATTCATCTACACAACAAGCAAGAATCTTTTGATTATCTTGTTTATATATGCTTCCTGCCATTATTTGATATTTCTGAGACTTGGTAATCTCTCCTTCTTTGATCTTTATCCTCGGATTCTTGGGTCCATATGTCAGAATAGGGACTATAGGCTTAGCCCATTCTGGTGCTATCTCAAGGTTAAACAAGTATGCATCTGGTAATTCATCCGCTACTCCTTGAGGAGCTTCTCCTGAGGTTAATCTTGAGAGGTGGTGAGCTCTAAGATGTGTCTTTCCTTTCCTGACTACTACTTCAAAATCATACTCCATGAGTAATAGAAACCAGCGTATTAATCGTCCTGTGTTACATGGTTTGTTGACTAAATATAATAGGGCTTGGTGATCTGTAAAGAACTTGAATTTGTTGGCCAACAAGTAGTGCCTAAACTTCTTTACTGCGTAGATCATCCCTAATCCTTCTCGTTCCGTCGTGGTGTAATTTCTTTCTGCTGCTTTCAGTTGTCTGCTAGCGTAAGCTATGGGGAGATCTATGTTACCTTCATTCGTGGGTTGTGCTAACACACATCCTATGGCGTAATTGGATGCATCCACATGTACATGAAATGGCTTACTCCAATCTGGGGTAGTCAATATAGGTGCTGAGCACAAGCGTCGTTTAAGTTCATTGAATGACTTTTCACATTCATCTGTCCACTCAAAGTTAGTTAAAAGTGAGTACAAAGGCTTGGCTATGATTGCATACATGTGTATGAATCTCCTATAATAACCGCAATGGCCCATAAATGCCTGTACCTCTTTCACATTAGTTGGTCTAGGTAATTCTGCAATTACCTTCACCTTTTCCTCGTCCGTAGAGATTCCATTTTTTGACACAATGTGTCCTAGAATTTTGCCTTGTCTGACCATGAAAACACATTTTTCTGGGTTCAAACAAACCTGATATTCTCGACATTTGTCAAATATTTGTCTTAACTCTGAAATATGTGTCTGTCTTACATTTGAATGAGCACACAAGTCATCGACATAAACTTCCAAGCTCTTGCGTAAGAATTCCTTGAAAACATGACACATGAGTCGCTGGAAAGTGGCGGGTGCATTTGTTAAGCCAAATGGCATTACACGAAATGCAAATATGCCCCATTCAGTGGCAAATGCCGTCTTGTGTTGATCTTCTGGAGCAATGGCTACTTGATTATAGCCTGAGAATCCATCAAGAAAGCTGTACACTTCCTTGCCCGCAACTCTTTCCAATAGGTGTTCTGTGATAGGAAGAGGATAACTATCTCTAATCGTGGCGGCATTAACTTTTTTAAGGTTAATACACACACGTAATTTTCCGTTCTTCTTGGGCACAACCACAATGGGGGATACCCATTCGGTATGCTCAATTTCGTAAATGAATCCTGCTTCTATCAATCGATCTATCTCCTCTTTAATCTTCGCAGCGTAGTTATCATTGTAAGTGTACGGTTTCTGTTTTGTCGGTTTTGCATCTGGAGTCATAGGGATTCTATGAGAACATATATCTGGGTCTACTCCCTTTCAAATCTTTGTAACTCCAAGCAAAAACATCTCTATATTCGCGCAATAGGGCAATTAACTCTTCTTCTTCTTCAGTCGTCAAATCATGCCCTATATATGTGCATTTTTCTTCTTCTCCTTCTATGGCAACTATTATTTTTTTGGTTTTCTCTCGGTTATCATATACTTGTCCGTCATTCGCCTTTCTATTGGGCATTCGTACCATGATTCTTCTATCTTCGATTTCATATTTCTTGAAATTCTCGGGTACTTCAAATAAAGATTCTTCTTTTTCTGACATGGTTTCTTTCTTCTTTCTTTTCTTGCCTTCACTCTTGGTAGTCACTTCCGTGGCTAATCTCACTTCATTCGTAATTTCCTTGTGTCTCTGAGTGTGAGTCTCTACTTCGTAGAAATATTCTTCCTCTGATGCAAAGGGTGGGTCCATGAGAATTGATTCTAAATCAAAATCGCTTGCGTCCTCAAATGCATCAGTGCTAGGTTCACACTCCTCTAAAATTGCATCGCCCATGATTGGCTCTATCGTGAAAACTGAAATGTCATAGCCATCCTCGTCACAGTGGGGTGTCCATTGTTCTTCATTGATGGCTACATCCATGGTTGCTAGAATTTCTGCCCAACCATGGGGTTCAAATTCTTCGTCTGGGAATACTACAGGTGCGTATGCTGGATCTTGAAGGGTTCGTGAATGTTGTTCTGCACCTAAGGTTCTTGCTTCTAATCGTTCTTCCTCTTGTTTGGCTACTTTACACATCCATAGATGGGTATCCTCATGCAACCAAGAAGGATCTGATTCTAATGAGTGCACGGATTCGGTCTCTACTGGTGTTTTATGGATGGTATTCCATTGTATTGGGGGTACATCTCTATGTGAATAGTCTTTAAGATTGACTTTGGTAGTCACTCCTAAATGTTGCAAGTACAAAGAATTAGTTCCCCAATCTTGTACAATTTGCAACTGACGCATGAATGGTCGTCCCAATATCATCTCATACGCATGATTTTTCGCAAAGTCACAAATGGCAAAGGTATGCTCAAATTCTACACCACAAGTGGTGAGAGATATGCCTTCTAGTAAGCCTAATGGTTTTTCTATGTGTCCATCAGCCATTTGTAGTTTCATCCTGGTGGGTCTGAGTGCTGGCTTACCCCAACGTTTCCACAAGGCGGTGGTAGCTATGGCTACTCCGGCTCCTGAATCTAAAATGGCCTTCGTGGTGTAGCCCTGATGGGTTATTGGAAGATATGTGTTACCTTCCTCTCCTTCGCTTACGTCTCCAATCTTTTCCACGGGTATCTCTGGTACCTTCTTACGTGATCCTATCTGAGAGGGTGTGGTAGCTAGCTCAGGGAATTGATTTGCTACATGCTTCCACAATTCTGGTTTTACCTTTAACAATTCCTCTAGAGTGAGATTACACTGTACTTTCGTGTTCTTGATCACTTCCGTGTTCCTAGGGATCACCGATTCTTCATTCCTCACTATTATCGTGGGTGCTCTCATACTAATAGACTTTGCTTCCCAAGGTCCTGTGAACTGAGGTAATTCTTGTATAGAATTAGATTCAAATCCTGTGGGTTCACTCAGTTGCTCCACCTCTACATCATCATATATAGAGGGGATGTCTTGGGGAAATTGTTCCTGCAAGTCATCTATTTCTTGAATAGGAGGATGGGTTCCTTTTTCCTTTCTCCATTTCTCTTCTTGGATTTCTCTTAAA
This sequence comes from Ceratopteris richardii, assembly GCA_020310875.1. Lineage (NCBI taxonomy): Eukaryota > Viridiplantae > Streptophyta > Polypodiopsida > Polypodiales > Pteridaceae > Ceratopteris > Ceratopteris richardii. The sequence continues at coordinate 71,569,731 of CM035414.1, read as the reverse complement.
AATTCATGTGAGTACCTATGTATGGAAGACAAATTGTCTTGTCTTTCTGTATTAGGTACTTGAGACAGGGATGGTGCATTCCTTTCCTGTGTCTCTGAGACAATAGGGTTCCTATGCTGATCCTTTTTCTCTTTGCTTTCTATCAAGTGTTCTAGCCTCTCCATTAGTCCTTGAAAGTGTAATTCTGGTTTTGCCATGTTATTCCAATTAAGATATCTAGAGGCTTCGAACAAAGCTTGTGCTAGTTCTACCATCTTCATGCACAGTTTAGTTCTCTCAATTTCTAGATCAGCTCGAGGGTAGTTTTTACTCATTTCCGTGACTTGAGGTCCCTCTTTTATTCTAGCCTGATATGCACGAAACATCATGTCTAGATCTTCTGGTATGGGTTCCGCTAAAACTGATCCTGATTTCTGAACTGGGTTTTCTTGATTTAATTCCTGTGAGGCCAATTCTTGTATTTTGGCTCTAGATTCTCTTAGACTTCCTTCCAACTCACTTATCTTTTTACTCCACTTTCTCTTTATTCTTTCTCTAGAATCTTTCCAAGATTTCGTCTTTTTACTGCTAGATTCTGCAACTTCACTAGTTCCGGCTACTTTCTCTTGATTAAGCTGTTGGTTTTGTAAGAGCGCCTGGGCTCTGGTTATCGCTTGGATAGGCACGTATGTAGGGTTGGATCCATCTGCGTTGTTTACAATACCTATCACGTTGATCGGTGTCACATTCGAAGCGTTAACTGGGTTCTTAGGACAATCTTTGATTATGTGCTCTTTGCCACAATCGGCACAAAAGCCTTGAATGCTATAGTACTGTGATTGCCTTGCTATTGGGGGATGTGGACAATCCTTTATGAAGTGATCTCCTTGGCACCTAAAGCATGGTCCTCTAGGGCCCTGTTGTCTCTGTTGTCTCAATTCGGGCCATGGATTTGGGTTTGCGTACATCACATTAGTATAGTCTGGCTCCCAACTAGGTTCCATTGGTGGACTATCATAATGATATGTCTCCACATGTTCTGGTGACTCCGTGTAATAAGCGGGTGGACTAGTTACATGAGTAGAGTCAAAACTGTTTGAGTTCGGGTCACTTTCGGTGATCAAGGGTGAAGAAGGCACTAAAGCCCTACTTAGGTTCTCTTCTGCAGCAGCGTATTTGACTGAGATGACATTCGCTGGTGGGGGTGGCTGCTGAGCTAAGACGGGTTGAGGTCTCTGTTGAGCCTGGTATGGATAGTTCTGAGGAGGCCTATAGTAATACGGCTGAGCATTGTATTGGCCTTGATACCTACCTGGCTGCTGGTACGCTTGCGGGTAGTTCTGTCTCACAGTTTGTTTATTGTATGGGCAGTCCTGAGCCGTATGATTCGTGTATCTTCTCTCAATTGTACAATATTGGCCACTAGGGTTGATATGAGGTTGAGGTGCATTGGGGCACATGTTAGCCAAATGATTTCCACCACAAGTGTAACAACGTACGTTCGTTGGTAGCTTGGGCACCTGTTTACTAGAAACTCCTAGTTTTTGGGCCACTTTTTCCGCTAGGTCCTCTATCGAATTAGACAATTTTGTGGAGGCTAGAGAAGAACAGTCTGAGTCCTTATAGACCTTTGAGAGTTCTAACTCATCTCCTAGGTTATCCTCAATGTCTATACATATTCTTACACACTCCTCTAGCGTTCTGGGTTCCTTTAGGTACACATAGGAACGTAGTTTAGCGCTCAACAAGCCATCTAGGAACAGTGATACTTGTTTGGCTTGTGAGGGTAGCTCTTGCGTTGGACATCGTTCCACATATTGTCTGAATCTACGACCTGCCAGTCTTACTGTTTCCTGAGGGGTCTGTTTAAAACTATGAATCAACGAAGACGTGTCGTGTCTAATCCCACTTTTAGAGAATTCAGTGATGAATGACTCTAAAAAGTGATGGATGTCTCTAAATTGCCTTTGTTGCAATGGTTGGAACCAAGTTAAAGCGGTATTCTTTAACGTTAGTCCAAATGCATTGTATTGCGTGAACATGTCCTCGACTTGTTCTGCCCTCAGTACTTGCTTGAATTCTGCGACGTGGTCATAGGGATCTCCTGTCCCATCAAAGTAATTCTTCATTGATTTTACTAATTGAGTGGGTCTCAATACTCTTGCGTGTTCGCGTGGTCTAGGTAGAGGAAAATCATCTCTACCACCTGGTATTCCATGATCTCTTTGTCTATCCGCGCTATTGGTGTTCGTGGTTGTTCTATCTCTCCCTATGGGGTGATTAAAGCTTACTTCCGGTCTCTCTTTATTTCCTTCTCTTTGATTTCCATGGGCTGAGGATGTTCCTGCCCCTTGTTGATTTGCATTCATGTTCGTTCTAGATGGAGGGAATATCAATTCACCTCTCCATGTGTATGTGTTTTTAGCGCGTTCAGGCACCACAAAGACTCTTTCTGAAGTCTCATCCAGGTATACAACCTTTCCAAGTGTATCTGGGTCCTTGAATTCATAAATTGTAATGATGCCTACCTCACCAGGGTTTTCCTTTCTGTACCTCCAAAAGGCTTCATCTGTCTCCTTGTTTACAAACAACTCGGTGCTCCTGTTATCTTGAGGGATCCACTCTGGGATAAGTACTCTCGTTAATACGGATTTCCCTCTAGGTGTTCTAGGTTCTTCTAATGGCTCTTTTCCTTGAAATTTCGCTCCTGTCTCTAATTGGATTGTGCCAAACTCATTAGTATCGTTTGGCTGCGTACTTAGGACGTACATGGTTCCTTCTTTGTCTATGTAAGCGTCTCTCTCAAATTTCACCACTGGTCTTTCCAATCCAATGGGTTGATCAGGGTTGTGCAGTTGCACCACTTGCCTTTGCAAACCATCCTCATAGATGCGAGCACCTAATCGGTTGGTTCGGAGAAACTCTAATTGCGTTCTATAGGGTCCTTCGGGTTTTTCTAGGTATGCTACATGAGACCCTCCTTCTGGTCTGTCTGCACTAAATGCCATTTCTGATTCACTAGTCTCTGAGCTCTCGTAGGGATAATTGCTATTCAATTGCTGAGCCCAAGATCGAGCGGTGGTTCTTACACTAGCCTCTGATGACCTAAGGCTTCTTCTGTCCGACTTACCTATGTGTTTGCCTGATCTAAGGTTCATTAATTTCCTTCCTTGCACGCTCAATTACACCCTTAGATCGTCAATGGTTCTTTGTGATTAATTCTTGGTTCTTTTTAATTTTTCTTTGGATTCTTGTCTTAATATATGCGTTAGGAATTCGACTTTCGTGATGATTTTAAGTTTTCGTTCCGTCAGACTTATATTCTTTTCTTTAGGTTTTCATTTCACACACCTTTACTTTAAGTCTTAAACTTGAAAGAATTAGGTATCTTGAACTTGAGGCGTTCCTATCGTCTTAAATCCACAACTACCGTTTAGCCTAAGCTAAGAATTGACTGAGGGGGTTGAGTAATCTTCCAACCTCGAGTCGGCTTTTCTGGTTGCTCTGATGCCCTGTTGCCCAAGAAGCCGTGCTTCCCAAGCGCTGCTATCTTCACTGCCTTGCTTGCTTGCCCTTGATTGCCTTTGCTAGACCTGGAAAAATTCCAATATTAGACCAATTCACAATTGGATGCTCATACACTTGAGTCTATACACCTTTCATGTCCCTTCCCGTTTGCCAAATTTTCAATGTGTGCCCCCTGGCTTTCTAGTCCCAAACTAGGTGAACCTCAAATTAGCCTATCCAAAAATAGATGTATTCTTTATAAAAAAAAAACAGTTGAGGTCACGTAGTACTCGTCACAAGCTTTCTAACGAGCTATTAAGCTCAAAAAACGGACTTCGGATGAGAAAGTTATACGCGTTCAGGCCCTGGGGGTTAAAAACTGACAATCCAGTTTTCCCTCAAATATGAGCTAAGGGGTCTCCTATGAGTCTAATGGTCCAAAAATTTCTCAAAAATTCCCTCAAAATTGGTCAAAATTGGAGCCCAAAATTTGCGATGGGGGTGGGCAATCGCGATGGTCTGGGACCGTCGCGATGGTCCGAGCGAACCGTCGCGATGGCGTGGGATTTGGACAATCGCGATGGCGCGAAAAGGTGAACCGTCGCGATGGCTCGAAGTGAACGATCGCGATGGCGTGAGGTCGAACCGTCGCGATGGTCCAAAAAATGAACCGTCGCGATGGCGTGATCGGGCGGACAGTCGCGATGGCGCGGGTCAACGGTCAAAGGTGGACAATCGCGATGGTCCGACGTGAACCGTCGCAATGGTCCGCGATGCGATGGCTTGAGCCAATCGCGATGGTCCGATTTTGGGCTGTCGCGATGGTCCAAAAAGTGAACCGTCGCGATGGTCTATCGTGACACGTGGCACTGTCGTGGCGATGGCATAAGCCAATCGCGATGGTCCGGGGTCAGCTGAACCGTCGCGATGGTCCAAGCGAACCGTCGCGATGGCTCAAGTGAGCCGTCGCGATGGTCCGAAATAGCGAACCGTCGCGATGGTCCGGCCGAGCCGTCGCGATGGCGTGAGCCTATCGCGATGGTGCGACACAATTGCGATGGTTCGAGCCAATCGCGATGGTCCACCAAACAACGAATTTTTGAAATGCAACTATGGTGCCGTGTATGCGCAGGGATCGCCTACCTCGTGGTGTGGTCGCCTACCTCAAAATCCGAAAATTGCAGACCATCGCGATGGTCCGCCACACTCGGAAATCTCTGACAGAAAGTACATTTTTTACCTTTTGGAAGCTTTCCTGATGCTCTGAAGCTCTGTACCTGCAAGAAAACTCAAGAAAACACAAGCACAAACAAGCGCAAAAACTCTCTCTCGCTCTCTCGCATGCACAAATGAGGGGAAATGAGGTGGATGGGTGGATATGGTGAATTTTCTGATTTTTTTGGAAATGGAGATGATGATGCAATGATGAAGATGGAGTGTGGGGAAGGTGAAAAACACTAAAAACTAAGTAAAAACAACAACAAAAACTGAAATTTTTACCTTCCAACGCCTCTTCTTGCTATACTCTTACCATCACACATTCGTCCTAGACTCGATCCCCGGCAACGGCGCCAAAATTTGGTGTTGCTCTAGCACAATGGTGAGAACCACGTTAAGAAGCTTCACCTCCTTAATGTCAATCCGAGGGAGAGGTAGGAGTGATATGAAGATCGTGAACGTGAGATGATGTGAGAGTGAAGGTGAGAAGCACAAAGACGCACACACACATACACACACACAATGAAGAGACAAGCAAGACACAATGGAAGGTGGGAAATTAGCTCTATTACTCAAGAATACTCTTACAAGCTCACAAGAACTCTAATCTCAACCAAGCTCACCTCAAAAATGAGCTCTCTAGCTCTTTTTATAGTTTCTAGACTAGTTTTGACCGGTTTCACATCTAGTGGCCGGCCTAGTTAAAAAATAGGTCCTAGAGGCTATTTGGAAGGGTAAACGGTATCTAAAAATAACGAAAATTGGTACGAGCATTCTACCTAAGCTCCTCAAGCTCGAGGACTCCTCGGCTTGCACAAAATGGAGCTATGGATTACAAAATGGGGTTTTCTATGATACATATGTTACAATTAGTGATAACAATCACTGTTGAATGTTTGGAGAATTAATAAGAAATATATTTGTTTGAAAAATTGATCCGCCTGGCTCCTTGCTTCGTCTTCACATGCTTCCGTGGCGTCTGTGCCTCTGGCTGCTTCCAACAGCTATCTCGCAAAGTCTGCACCAGCCATTTAGGCTTAGTTTTTGCCTCCCCTATATCACATCTCTGATGAAGAAGTGCATCATGTAAATCTACATAAAGAATGGAATGATATGCATCATCATGTGGAGCCTGCAAAGGTTGAGAAATTGCCTCATTTGGACTAGCAGTAGATTATCCACCTACAAAAAAGGAAGCAAAGTGTCATACACATCTTTGGTCCTTCAAATCTTTGATCTTTATAAAAAGAGTATCCATGGAATCTCCTTCATTCATGCGCTCAATCTCCAACTATTTTCAAAGATAAGCAACACGAGCCTCATTCCTTGCCTGGTATAAAGTGTTAAGTGTATCTCAAGCATCCTTTGTTGTTTTGCAAGAGCAAATGTGAGGAAGAATGACATATTTGATAGACAAGCCTATCAATGCATATGCCTTAGCATCTTTGCAATCCCAACAAAGTTGCTCTATAGTAGGTGTAGAAGGAAGTGCAACATGAATAGGAACCTAAAGATCATCATCTTCAACACCATCTGCATCATCTTCAACAACTATATTTGCAGATGTAAGTAGGATATTTTTCAACACCCTGCACAATATTCAATAGTCCTTTTGCAATCAATACATGACACATCATATATGCCCATAATGGGTAATTGATACCATCCAACTTATCCTCAACAACCAACATATGGAATACATCACTGCTTTCAGCCATGGCCACTGACTAAAATACCCTGATGCAAAAAAATGATTGTATCTCAAAAAGTTGAACAAAACTACTCTGTCAAGTTCTACTAAACCTGTAGTAGACTTTGAGATGCTTACAACAACATACGTCTTCATGTATGTAGAGTGCAAAATATATATTGGTTTCATAATAGAGGAAGCCAAGCTTCTTGCTTAGTATCATAATAATGACAATGATTATAGACAGAAGATGTCCTCTATTGAGAGGATATGATTTTTCCACCATGAATATGTTGATGTTCTTAGTGAGCCTAGAGGGAAGTTACATCCAAATCTAATAAGGGAATGCCTAAAGGAGGTCTGAATATCATTCGATGAGAATCTAAAATCTAATGCACTAAGAAAGTTCCATCCATGGTTCCAACTGGCATTTAAGACAAGAGAATTTTGGGAACTTCAAGACAAAATCTTTACTATGTGGGAGAACAAAGAGGTGGAGTAGAAAAAAAGAACAGCAAAACTTGATCCCCAAGTGGATGTGAAGAGCAAGTTCAAGAGAGGTGGCCTTTCCATTGAGAAGGATGCAAAGGACATGAAGCTTAAACCTTGGAGGACCTTGCAAGGTCTACCCTGTAAAGGGTACTTCAAAGGATCTAAGACTCAATGAAATGGTCCTGGATTTAAACAAGTAGTGTCCTCACTCCCATGTTTACGTAGTATATTTGGAGTCCCTCTTGTCTAATGTTTGCCTTTACTATAGTCATAAAGCGTATATGAAGATACACGAAGTCATGATGAGGAGACTTGGGTGCTTCTCATGGGAGGATATCTAGATAGAGTATCCAGCAACCTCCTTTGACAAGGCACTATAAGAATATTCCATTCTATTCGTTCTGATGTTCATACTGTAATCTTTGAATGTTCTGACACCTATTATAGAATCACAAAGTTGATGTTCGGGATTGAGTTATGTTGAGAGACTGAAAGTTGATGTCGAGAATCAACTTTGGTGGATATTGATGCCAGTGATACTACATGATCCATGCTTGTTATTCAACACCATTAAACTAAGATTCAAATTTCATTTGCAAAAGCCTCCAAGGAATAGGAAGCCTGGTGAGGTCATCCAGGATTAATTTGTTGCATTTCTTTCTCACATACAGAGGACAAGGCATGAGAAGTCAAGGATTAAAGCCAAGGAGATTGT
>CM035414.1:71467130-71557130 GCA_020310875.1 Ceratopteris richardii | reverse complement strand
TCAGGAAGAGACTAAGAGGATGTAAAGCTGAGAGCATTTCCATTAGTTTTAAAGGAAGAAGCTAGGATATGATTCACAAGCTTACCTCAAGAATAGCTGGGCAATAGTATGAGCAGCCCTCTTGGAGTAATATGGAAAGGACACTCCAGAAGGACTATGGTAATATTTCCTCTCATTAAGGCAAGTTTCTCTTGATGATTTTACAAATTATGAAGCAGCATTTCAAAGTTTGTGGAATAATTGGGAAAGAAGCTTAGGAGAAAATGAATTGGCACCACGATTTTTAAAAAGAGGTAGGTTTATTGATGGACTTTTCTGGTCACTAAAACAAAAGGTGGAATCTCATTTTCCAACCACCTTTGACGAAGCATTAGAAATAGCCAAGTTGAAATATAGAAAATTGAAGTTTCAACACACGTCCAGTACATATGAGAAGAAAAAAGTAGATCATGTAGATATTCCAACCTAAGAAAGTATACAAAATAACTCTATTGAGAGAGGGGAAGACTCCTGATTAGACCTACTGCAGAGGCTCACACAAAAGTTAGAACAAATGATATTGAACCTAGTATGGAGTTAATAAAATAGGCAACAAAGGGAATATAATAGGGAACAATGACGATAAGCACAAGAATTCATATGCTACAACTACAACGAACATGTTCATGGTATGTACTACTATTGTCATCCTTTTATGAATCCAAGTGATATGTATCCTATAAGGAGGCCACTATAATATGCACAAGGATAACAACAACAACAACAAGTAAACTTTCTGTTAGATATGATCAATACTCCACCCTCAAGTGACCACAAATGATCCATGGTGCTCTGAGTTATAAGGCTCCCATTGTGAGGAGAATCCATTGTGAGAGCCTAGATATTTGTTGAACCCTAAGTTCTAAGTTAGATGAGGTCTATGTGTGATCATTAATGGTAATATATGACCTTTGTGAGACTAGCCATTAGGTTAGGGAGGGCATAAACTTCCAAGCCATCAAGTTACCATTCAAGGCAAATATACAGGCCTTGTGGAACTTGTGATTTTCCCTTAGAATCGTAGTGGGGGAAGCACAAAGGAAGGATTGTCTCCTCGCTATGTTTATCTATACCAAATCCTCTTATAAAAGCTGTATAAGTAGGGACCAGGTCAAGCTTTATAGAGCATTACACACTAGTAAGCCCTTCATCTAGAGTCTATCTAGATCACCATCTAAGCTCCACATTAGGAGCACATGGATGGATAGCACCATCATTGTATCTGCATTACTCTTGGCAATCTGAGAATTTGAGTTCTATGTCTCTCAGTCTTCATCTATCTGTGTATGCATTTTTTTCTCAAATCTGAATACTGGTCTATTTCATCGTGTTGTTATTTTCTTACATGGTATCAGAGCTACGGAGGCTCTGAGTGGTGTAGAAGCAAAAGCGTAGAGGTTGTAGAGGTTTCAACAACAAAAGAGAAGATGTCAAGCGGTACATGATCATCTACAGCTGGGAATCATGGTGGTTTGTCAACAGGAGTAGGTGGAGCACAAACAAGAGTAGCAACGTTGCAAATATGACCAGTAGCCTTCACAGAACGTAATTTTGATGGTACAAACTAAACCTTGTGGATGTTTAAAATCACTTCTATCCTTGATTCATATGAGCTTCTAGAGACTGTTCTTGGGACTGATCATGGACACAGCTACACGATTGGAGCAGATAAGGCAACAATATGGAACAACTTCTTCTCAACTACAATATTCCACAGAAACGAAGGATCCAGTGATCCAGCTAAGGAAGGAGTTGGAGGGCTTAAAAAGGAATAAGCCCCACAAAGAGGAGGAAAATGTGGTTACTCAGTTGAGAAGGGAGATTGAAGCATTAAAGCTCCAAAAGGAGGAGGAGGCCCAAGCAGAGGAATTGGCCCAACTACGATAGGAGCTGCAAGAACTCAAAGGGGGTGGCATGAAGAGTGGACTTTGGTGTTCCATGTGCAGCAAGCAAGGGCATATAGTAAGTGAATGTCCTTTGTTAAGTGTGACTTGCCAATTATGCAGGAAAGCTGGTCATGAGGCCCAGGAATGCCAATCAAGGGGAATACCTGCAACAACTTATTGGACATAAGGAGGACCCCTACCACCAGCAAATGTAATGGCGGTTGCACCCAATCAAGGTAACACTTACAACCCTACACAAAGGAATAACTTTGTAGATGGGCCTAGAAGGCCAATCATTTGTTTCAGATGTGGAGAATGTGGGCACTATCAAAGTAGGTGCACTCTACCAGAAAATGCCCCTCCTTGCAAAAACTGCCCAGAGGCCAGAGACCACTATATAATTTGTTGTCCTAAGAATCAAGCCTCTTCATCCGAGCCCCATATTCAAATGATTTCTGTACACAAAGAAGAAATGTTAGATCAGGTCAATGAGCCATCACCATCTACCAGGGTGGTGCAGATATAAGAAATAGAATCTTTTACATTGCAGACAAGAAATAAAGGAAAGGCTCAAGTAGATATAGCTCAACAACCAAGAATTGATGGATTGAACAAAGACAAAGAGACATCTGAAGACAAGGCCACTAAAGACAAGGCCACTGCATATGCAGATACAAGGCAAAAAGGAGATCTTATATATACCAGTGATGCCATTGGGCATGCATTCAACAGGGCTCATGAGGAGTTTGATAAGTCAATTGGAGCCCATGCTCTTAAGGAATCAGAGGCTTCAAAACTACTCAAGTCCATGAAAAAGGAGGTTAGTATTTTTTATTTAATAAAGATGGATGGGAAATTCAGGTTAGAACTCTTGCAGATAATTGATGAGGCTTCAACTACAAGTCTGGTAGCAAAGACTACTATTTTACATAAAGGTAAAAGTGTAGGGGAAGCACCCCTTACAAATTATAAAAGTCCTCGGCTGACAGTATCTATCAAAGGTCATGAATTCCAAGGAGTTATTGTGGATGGTGGTTCTGGCATTAACTTGATGCCTGAACATACAATGGAAAAGATTGGACTCCACCCTTCAAGGCCTGCAAATTTCACTGTTACTTTGGCAGATCAGAGCAAAGTAAGGCCCTTGGGAGTGATCCTAAAAGTTCTACTTGAAGTACAAGGTAATCTATTCATTCTGGATTTTGTGGTTTTAAGATTGCCCCAGGTTGAAGGAGGATTTCCACTCTTAATTGGAAGACCATGGCTGAGACATGCAAGTGTCATTCATGATTGGGGCAAGGACACTATGTGGGTACAAAAGAAAGGGCAAGAGCTGACACATATTCATTTAGAAGAGGGCCCAGATAATGAAGGAAACACCAGCATGATGCAAACAGTTGGCATTTGCATGGAACCAGAATCAGAGAATCAACCCCAAATAGAATTCGAGGAAGAAGAGGATATTCTAAATTGGCTCCAAGCAGGCAACTCCTCCTCTTGTTTTGGATTTTTTCTTAATAATTCTTGCACGACTGAAGGTTATGATGAGGATAAGGAAAAAGTCCAGGTTGATGGATTGGGAGAGCCCATCACAAACCACAGAAGGGGCAGGAAGACACCCCTCAAATACAGCTTGGAGGAGGATATGACAACCACAGATAAGGAAATTACTAAAGCTAAAGGCAAGGTAACAGATTCTAGTGAAGAGTGTTCTTTCCCAATTCAAGAAATACCTACAGGATGGATGCAGGACAAGGAGGAACACATTGAAATCCAAAATACCCCTGCTTATGAAGCAATGCACGAAAAGCTAGTGGAAGAAGACAACGAAGGAGATGAGCACGAAGATAATATGGTAGAGAGAAATCCTGTCAAAGAAATACAATTAGACACTCAGGACAATAATCGGCCAGTTTTGGTAGCCACTTGGTTGTGGAACCACCCAGGGCTCCTTGAAAAGGTAAGATCATTCTTGACTCATTATATAGATGTTTTTGCCTGGCATTAAAAAGACTTAGAAGGAGCGCCTGCCAATTATGGAGAGCATAGAATCCCTCTGGTTGAGGGAGCCAAACCAATACGAGGGAAGAGTTATAGACTCAACCCAAAATATGTCGAAGTTGTTTATGTAGAAATACAAAAGATGGAGGATGCAGGAATCATTATTCCTGTGGAACACTCAGAGTGGTTCTCACCTATGGTTATAGTGCCAAAGAAGAATACCAATAAAATCAGAATTTGTGTTGACTTTAGAGCACTCAACAAGGTGACAATCCCAGATGGATTCCCAATGCCATTTGCAGAGCAGGTCATTGAAGAAGTGGTTGGACATGCTTTATATAGCTTTATGGATGGCTTCAGTGGCTACAATCAAATATCAATACACCCAGAGGATCGTGAAAAGATTGCTTTTATCACACCTTGGGGAACATATGTGTATGTAAAAATACCATTTGGGCTCAGAAATGCTCCAGCCACCTTTAACAGAACGGTCAATCTCATTTTTGGCCCCTTATTGCTGGAATCACTTAGAATCTTCATGGATGACTTCTCTTCGTTTTTAGGTTCTCATATGGAGACTCCTTTAGATTGTTTGGACCATCACTTGCGATAGCTGCAGAATGTTTACAAGAGATGCAGGGAGACTAAGCTAAAGCTCAATCCAAACTAATGTCATTTCATTGTGACAGAAGGAACTCTCTTAGGACATGTGTCGGCTAAAGGTATGGCCCCAGATCCTGACAAAATCATTTCTATATTAAAGTTGCTTAAACCTAAATCTCCTAAAGAGATTCAGAGTTTCTTGGGGCATACTGGATACCACAGGAGGTTTATAAAAATGTATGCAGAGATAGCCAGACCACTGGCTAGACTTACAGGTAAGGAAATACCTTTTAAATGGGAAGAAGAGGAGGAAAAAGCATATCAAACATTACGGGCAAGGTTAGTGTCTGCTCCCATTTTGATCACACCTGAGTGGTCAAAAATATTTCATATACATGTAGATGCCAGTGCCTATGCAGTGGGGGCAGTTTTGACACAACCGAGTGAAGAATTTAAGGTGGACAGACCAATTCAATATGCTAGTAGAATTTTGACTAAGGCTGAAAGGAATTACAACACCACAGAAAGGGAAGCCTTAGCCATGGTTTTTGCTGTCCAAAAATTTTGTCATTACTTACTGGGAGTAAAATTTGTTATTATAACGGATCAGCAACCACTAAAATACTTGCTCAACAAACCACAAGCCACTGGTAGAATATGGAGGTGTTTATTGTTGTTCCAAGAGTTTGATTTTTCTGTAGTCCACAGACCAGGTAAAGAAAATGTTATGGCGGATCACCTATCCAGAATCAATATGATGGATCAAGCTAGTGGAATCAATGATGATTTTCCAGATGCTCATCTGTTCGCTGTACAAGCTCAAGGTTGGTATAATGATATCAAGAATTTCATTAAAACTGGTGTGTATCCAGAAAAGGCTAGTACTGTGCAAAGGAAGAAAAACTGCTAATCAAGAGTAGACCGTATACCTTCATTGAAGATAAATTATATAGACAGGGAAAGGATGACAGGTTTAGGAAGTGCTTGGAAGAAGAAGAAGTGAGAAAAGTACTTCAATCTGCACATGAAGGAACAGGTGGTGGGCACCTTCCAGGGCATATTATGAGTCAAAGGATACTGGATGCTGGTCTATGGTGGCCTACACTATTTAAGGATGCAGATGAATGGGGAAAGGCATGTGACGTTTGCCAGAGGTGTGGACCTAAGCCAACAAAGCAGAGGCATAACCCCTTGATTGTTTCCACTTCCTGGCAACCATTTGAGAAGTGGGGGCTAGACTTTGTAGGGACCATCTACCCTTCGTCGAATCCAAAAAGAGAGAAATGTCTCTTGATAGGTATAGATTATGCGACAAAGTGGGCTGAAGCTATTGCCTCCACCGACTGCACTGCCCAAACTGTTGCTGATTTCATTTACAGTAGCATCATTTGCAGGTTTGGATGTCCACTTGAAATTTGTACAGACCAGGGTACTCACTTTGTGAATAAGGTCCTACAGGAAATTTTCAATAGGTATAGAATCCTACATAGGACCTCTTGTGCCTACTATCCAAGAGCCAATGGACAGGCTGAATCAACTAATAAGGTTTTAATTTCCATGTTAAGGAAGGAATGTATGTTACAACCCACTTCTTGGGGCATTGCTTATCAAGGCACCCTATGGGCATACAGGTTAGCTTACAAAGAGGCCATGGGATATTCTCCATTCCAACTGGTTTATGGCATATTGCCAATTGAGCCCTTTGAATTTTTACATGGATCACCTAAAATAGCATTCATGCAGGGAAAGAAAGATAGTGATGTCTCTCAGAGGCTTGGAGCGGCAACAAATCAATTGATAGAGACTTAGATTAAGAGGAAGGAGGCACATGATCGACATTTGTGGAACAACAACATAGAGCCAGGCATGTTAGTTCTTCTCCATAGACCCCATCTTCATACACAACTGAGAGGAAAATGGCTTCCACACTGGGAAGGACCTTATCGAGTCAAAACAATGCTGAATTAGGGTGCTGTGGAGTTAGAGATGCTAAAAGGAGAGGCCTTGCCTGGTCAACATATCAAGGCTCAAGGCCTACCATCAACACACTTGAAGAAGTATGGATCACCTGGAACTGCAAAATCTGTCCAGGTTGTACATAGCTTTCTCATCTCCTTTTGCTCAGTTTTAGTAGTTTTCTTTATCAATTTCATGCTTGTTCCTTGAGTTTTTAGCAAACCTAGAAGGCAGTTCATAACCTCTGCAAAAGTATAATTTCTGGGTATTTTTGGAAATTTTTCTAGCATTTTTAGCATTTTTTATCCTTTTTCGATGTCATTTTCTGGCCACGTAGGAGGAATAAAGGAAGCTCTTTGTGGTTTTGAGTACGAAAATTGGGCCTAGCCCTGTAGACAATTTTATGAGAAATTTTTCAGATTTTTTGGCACTTTTTTGTATTTTTTTTGGATTTTATTCTCCAATTTCTCTATTTTGGATAATTTTCCAAAAAAAAGGCACCCCTCCTGGATTTTTCAGGTTTGAGGGTTATAAAAGGAAAAAAAAAATCCTCTCTCTCTCTCTCTCTCTCTCTCTCTCTCTCTCTTCCCCTCCCCCCCCCCGCCCCCTCCCCCCCTCGGCTCCCCCCCCCCCCCCCCCCCCCGCCCCCCAAATTATTATTTTTTGTTTTATTTTTTATTTATTTTATTATTTATTTTCTTTATTTTTTTCATTTTTATTTTCTTTATTTTTTCATTTTTATTTTCTTTTTATTTTTTTATTTCTGTCTGGGCGCTCGAAAAAGGGACCAAAAAAACCACGACCATTTATCTTTTATTTTAGAAAACATATAAATTTCTATTATTTTTTTTATTTTTTATGGCTCGAAGCTTTTGGCTCTAGATCATGCCTTGGTTGGTCGTTTTTTTTCAAAAGTAAGGTCATTTTCATGTATTTTGGAACCTCTCGACTCATTTTTTGACTTAATTTTCCCAAAATCCACACTTTTCTCTGACTTTTGGTCAAAACCCACATGTTTTGAGCACATTTATCAAATGGTTTTATTTCCCCACATTGTCCACATGGTCTATTCTCACCTTATCTTCCCTTATGTTTCATAATTTCCCATATGCACCCTCTGTAGCTCTACTGTTTGATCATTTTAACCCTCTCCAGCCCCCATAATCATACCACCAATCCCTCCCTTTACCCATCTGCCCAGCCACATCCTTAACCCTCCCAACTCCTTCCATTTCCGCCCCTCAGCCCTTCCATCCACCTCCTTTCTACCCTCCAATTGCTCCCCTTTGCTTTTCCATAACAAAATCCCACTTTGGGTTCTTCTAGTGGAATTGGTTGTTGCTCAGGTGTCCTCTTCAAGATTTTGTAGTTCCAGACTCATGGTGTCCTCTATGCTCCGTTTTTTGGCTGTAGCTCTCCGGGACGGAGAGCACATTAGGTGTTGGGCAACTGTTGAGCCCATAAAAGTCATATTGGTCAAAGTCAACTATAGTCAAAGTCAACCGAGATCAAAGTCAAAGTCAAAAGGTCAAAGTCAAATTGGTCAAAGTCAACGAAGTCAAGATCGAAGTCAAGATCGAAGTCAAGAGGTGTAAGTCAAAGTGCTAAAGTGCAGGTGTCAAAGTGCACAGGTAGTGCACAATTAATTGTCCACAAAGGGTAAATTGGAGAAAGTGGGTTGCAGGTTGCAGAGGTATTTCTCTAATTTCCCTAAGGTTCAAAGTGGTTTTAAAGTGTTTTGGAAGGTTTAGGTGAACCCTACCTTATGTGCACAACTGAGGAGTTAAAAGGAAAATGTGAAGTATGTGAAGCGGCAGCATACGCAGAAGTGAAAGTATGGCCCCCCAATTAAAATTTTTGGTTCTAGTCTAAAGTCACTACAGGACAAAACAGGGAGTCGTTGGCTTCCACTTGTGAAGACAATCTTGGGACATCAAAGTGAGCACCAAGATACTCTTGCAGTTAGGAGCGTACGTGAATCGACACACTCAATTCAAGGCAAGGACCATTCTTGGACCATTCTAAGTGTAAGCAAGAGGGAGCATAGTCTAGGTGGAGCAAGAGAGAGAAGTGCAAGAGACACACAGTGTGTGACACAGAGAAGTGAAGTGCAAGGTGTGCATGAAGAGTGACCAACGAAGTGTGTAGAGGAGTGCTAAGCTTGTCCCCCAAGGATCCCAAGGTCTTACTGAAGTGTGCGCGCGCCGACAGAAGGTATCCATCCCTCCCCCTTAGTGGAAGCTTGGTGCAAGGTGTGCACAAGAGCAGGCTTGGAGAAGGTGGAGGTTTGGTGCAGAGGAGGCCGGCAGCAACAAGTCCCTTGGGTATTTGGTATTTTGTAATTGAGCACTTTGTGGGATTTTGCACAGAAGCATTGGTTGTATTGTGTTTCAACCTTGTATTTGTCTTACTGTAAACAATCGACAGAGGCTTCCAGTGTGTATTTTCTCTTCTGGTCTTCCCCTTTTCTCCTACAAACACTCAAATCCCTTCTTGTTTAAGAATCCCCCAACAGTATACATGGATGAATTTTGCATATGTCTATGCATTGTCAAAAAGTTGAAGGAGGTTCAAAGAGATTTTATGAGCTTGGAGGTCAATTGAATCTTGATAAGTATCATATTGTCAAGAAAGAGGTAGTTCTTCTTGGAGATCTCATATCAAAAAATGGGATTAAAGTTGATCCATCCAAAATGGAAGCCTTATTGGCTCTACCTCCAACAACAACGACAACAAGAAAGAAAATCCTCGCTTTTGTACAAAAGGTACGGTACATATCACAATTCATCCATATTCTATCTGAAATAATATTGTTGTTACAAAAGCTTTCACAAGATAGTGTCTTTACATGGGATGATATCCATAGTGAATGTCTTAAAGAAATCAAAAGAGTACTCAACACTCTATCCATATTGATACCCCGAAATATAGGAAAGACTTTCTATGTGTGTCCAAGCATGGGAGAGGAAGCAATATGAGTAGTGTTACTCAAAAACGATACAAAAATATCTCACATGCATCTTGTCTACTTTGTAAGGAAGGTAATGAAAGAAAATGAGAAGAGATACATAGATGCAGAGAAACTCATAAATGCACTTATGTTTGGAGTAAGGAAGTTTTAATCTTACCTAGTTGCTAGGCCTTTCATTGTTCTTACAATAGATCATGCATTCCATATGTGGTATAATACATGAGTATCTCATCTAGAATAGCTAAATGGATTCTTGAACCTCAAGCATACAACTATACTTTTGTAGTATAGGAAAGAAAAAGAGCTAGTCTTGTAGACATACTCACCTACAAGAAGTGGGAGAGAAAAAAAACCAATGAAAAGGAGAAAGGAATAACCCTACATGAAGAAGATATTCAAGATGCACATATTGTATCTTTTTAAGGTGCATATAGGAAGGAGGTCGGCAAAGCAATAGGAGGGTTTCTAATCTATGAACAAAACAAATCATCTTCAAGAAACGTATGAGTCTTCATAATGCTCATTGAAATAATGAAGCAGAATATGCAGCACTATGTGAGGCCTTGCCTGAATTTGTTTAACATGGTATCAAAAGATTGATTACCATAGGAAACTCAATCTTTACAATAAGCAATTACAAAATGTTACATATTGTAAAAGCCCAAGTTTGTTTGAATGATTGACAAGGGTAAGAATGTTATTGAAACAATTTGATAATACTCAAATATGTCATGTACCAAGGAGCAAAAATAAGGAAGCATATGCATTAGCCAATGAGAAATTTGATGGTTTTGTCGCATCCATGAATCTAGGACACAACATATTTGTAGGTCAAGAAGGATTAAAAGATATCATTGTTGAGATATCAAGCTAAACATGTGATGATCAGGGATGACACGTACCACTTTTCTGACATGTATAGTGGTCACGCCGGTATATGTTAGGGATAATTTAGTAAGCTTTACAAGATTATCTACCAAGAGTTATGGCATATTTGTTTCATGTCAACTGACTATGCATTGTGAGGTAATATGTGTGGTTGCCCCACTATAAAGGACCAAACATTTGAGTCTACTGCAGACATACACTGTTCATGAGAAGATGGATCATAATTGCAAACAGTGGTAAATGCCCAGTCTTCATTCTGCATAAGATTAGCAGACTCTCTTTTGGGTGTAGAGGCCTCTGCAACAACCATTCTAGCCTCTTTCTTCCTTGCCTCTTTAGCAACTAGTTTTGGACAGCTCTTGATGACATGATCATTTCCTTTACAGTATTTGCAAGAAAACTTTTGCTTTTCTGTTTGCTTCTCATCTTTGTCTTCCTTCTTTGATTGTGCAGAATTAGAAAATTTCCGCTCACTAGTAGAAGAGCTCCATTTATCTTTACCCTTCTGACTAGCCAAGAAAGCTTGATCTGCAACACGCATAATGGACCTATTTTGCCAAGACTGATCTTCTTGCAACATAACAAAGGCTAACTCCTCAAATGTTAAGGCATTTGGATTGCCATTCATCATCAAACAAAGAGTAGAAGAAAAAATCTAATATGAATTAGGAAGACCATTCAGAATAGTCTGCATAAGTGATCTGCCAGGCACAACTTCGTCAGCAGAAATCAATTGTTCCTTCAAATCTTTGATCTTTGTCAAAAAACTATCCATGGAATCTCCTTCATTCATGTGCTCACTCTCCAATTGTTTTTGGAGGTAAGCAACACGAGCCTCATTCCTTGCCTAGGATAAAGTGGTAAGTGTATCCCAAGCATCCTTAGCTATTCTGCAAGAGTGAATATGAGGAATAATGGCACCTTTGACAGACAAGGCTAGCAATGCATGTGCATGAACATCTCTATCATCCCAATGAATTTGCTCTATAGTAGGTGCAGCAGGAGCCATAACACGAACAGGAACATGTTGAATATCACCATCTTCAATGCCATCTGCATCACCTTCAACAACTGTGTTTGCAAGTGAAATAGGATGTTTTTCAACACCCTGCACAATATCCACAATCCTTTTGCAACCAATACATGACATATCATATAAGCCCACAATGGGTAAATAGTATTGTCTAACTTATCCTCAACAGCCAACATACAGAATATATCATTGCTTTCAGCCATGGCCATTGACTAAGATACCCTGATGCAAAAAAATGATTGTATATGAAAAAGTTGAACAGAATTGCCTGTCGAGTTCTGCTAAACCTGTAGCAGACTTTGAGACACTTATATTGGCGAACCAAAACTTGTATATATCTTTGGCACAAGAAGATGAAATTGCCTGCACAAGCACTATGATAGTGCATTCGGAGGTCAAAACGAGCTCAGATTGCAATTTCGGCACCAGAAAGCGAAGCCGTTTTGATCTCCTAATCAGCTTAAGTATGCTCACCAAATTTCATGCGATTTTGAGATTGTGACCAGAGAGGTGTTGACGATGCCCTAGATGAAGCGGTGACCTGCTTTGATACCAATTGTTAGAGTTCGAGGTCTGTGGAAGCACACGAACAACACAAGGAAGAAGAAGAAGCTTGGAGCACAACATACACTACTGAATGTATTACCACTAGAATGTACAAAGATAAGTGACCCGTTAGGGCAATAGGCGTATATACAAGCGGGGGGAAGAAAACCTCGTAAAGAGGAAAAAAAGTACCCTAGTGGTCGTAGTGTGTTCACACACATCACTACCTAAATATATCAACACAGATAACTTGCACCTTCACTAGCTCACAAAAGCCTTCTATATTTGGATGGAATCTATGACTTCGAACACTTAGAGAAACCAACATATGGAAAAATTTATTTGAGGGGAATGTCCTACATATGACATTCCCCTAATTTATATTAACCAATGAGTGAGAATTAAGTTTAACAATGGTGTACCCTGACTTTTTAGGGCTATGCAAAAATTGACCCCGAGACCTTCACCTAGAGATTTCTCTACATATACTCTACCAAATCACTTGAAAACTTTTCCACATTAATGAGAAAGTAATAGATTGTAATGAGTTCTTAGTCACTAGATTTGGAACTCTGTAGAGAGAGAATCAAGCTCTACAAGATGATTGAACTGAGGATTAATGGTACAAAGAAAAGTGAAGAAGAACCAAGATGATCACCAAAATGTATATATATTGCTTCAACTATCATCCAAATATATTGTAAAAATTTTTGAGTCATTATGTAGACTCTTGGGTAGCTTTCAATGACTCAAACTTCATGAATTTGAATTCAAATCCCCATGGGATTGTTTGTTGTAAAGAAGAATGTTATTTTCCTATAATGTAGAAAAAGATGCTAACCAACGTCTAAGATAATTTTGAATTGATTTGATTTGGTAATCTTACCAACAAAAGAACTCGTGGATATTGAGCTTTACTTTGACCTTTAGAAAAGTAAATACCTTGGCACTTTCAAGGTTAAGTGATTATAGGTGATCAGACACCCAATACACTACATGAGTGCACATAAGTGCTTGAAAAAAATCTATTTATTGCAACATCCATATGATCTTTTGACATAAGGTAAATTCACCTCAAGCATAGTAAAAGCTTGGTGATCTAAAATCTCCCCCTCAAGCTATAGTATGCTTGATTCTTCATTCTCTGATAGGTTGAATACCTTACATAGATTTGAATCTGCATAGCTCATCAAGTGCCTTTGTCATCATGTTTGCTATTTGCTTCTCAATAGGAACAAATTATAAATCAATTTCCTTTTCCATAAGCTTCTCTTTGACAAAGTGTTGATGGAATTCTATGTGCTTTATCCTTGCATGGAAATTTGGATTTGCAGTTAGATGCATGGAACTTACATTGTCTCCAAGTATATGAGACTTGGAACTTACAAGTCCCAAATCTGAGTACAACTCTTTGAGCCATATCGCTTCTTGAATTGTGATAGTTAGATCTCTATACTCTGATTCAATTGAAGATACAACAATTTTTGGTTGCTTCTTGGAACTCCAAGAAACCAATTTTGAACCTGCAAATGCTAAGTATCTAGAGGTACTTCTTCTATCATCCTTTGCTCATGCCCAGTTTTCATATGAATAGATTTTGATATCCAAATCTGAAGAGTAAGGGTAGAAGATACCTTCATTAAGTGTTACTTTAGGTATTTGAGTACTCTCTTGTAGCATCCATGTGTGGTCTTCTAGATGAGTGCATGAACTCGCTAAGCAATCCCACACTATAGGATATACCTGGTCTTGTGTGAGTAGCATATATCAAGCGACCAAATAAACTTTGATATCCTTTAGGATCATTAATCTGCCCACCTTCCTTCAAAAACACTTAGTTTATGATTCATTCCCAAAGGTGTACCTGCAGGCGTGGTGTTCTCCATTATGAACTTGAGAAGTAGGACTTGAATATATCTTCTCTAAGTTAGATGCATCCCTTTGTTAAACTGATTATGGTTTAGTCGTTACTTTACTTCCTATTCAAATCCTTCAAGTTCAACCGGTTCCAAATCTTCTAACCGCAATCGTTCTCTTAGCCACGTGGGTCCTTGGGAGTGGTAGGGGTCTGTTAAACAGAGGCCCTGTACTATTTTCCCAACTCCTCATTCAACCGTCAGTCTGTTCGCGCGTCTTGGCTCAGTAGTTGTTCTGATCAACCAAGGCCTATCAATGTATTGGAATCCAACACTCCAGACTAATCCTGCTATAGTAGTCGAGCAGTAGTTCGGATCAACAGTCAATACACAAGACGCACTCTGGGTAACTTCACACGCATACACCACGCAGTTCTTCTTGTCACTCTACAGATTATCGTGTGCCGACTTCAAGCCGAAATGCCTACTGACAATAACTTGTCGCAAACCTTCTTATTACTCTACTCGTATTCAGAACATTACCGGTACTAATCTTAACACAGATTATGATACCGACTCAGTCAATTATAGAGACTCGTAACACACAATCGAACCGTGTTGGTTCGTTACACTTCCTAGCTCCACAGAAGAACTATCAAACAACGCGTTCTAGCTTGCGCAACGTTCAGGAACACTTCAATAATTACCGGACGAAATCTCTACAACACAGTATCGATTCGTAACACTGCATTATAACGCGCCTACGCACACAAACAGATACGCAGCAGGGACATTGGAACAGACGGAACAGAACACATACACATACAATACTACACTTGCAATTCCCAAAAACCGGGCTCTCTACCGCTTTCCTTTCATTGCTTTAAATAGAAATCTGTTACAAGGTTTGCGCGAATCTTTCTTTACCGCGCATTTCCCGAAGGGTTCTTTCTTCATTAAAGCCCTCTGTCTAAGTACAATTGTCCTTGTCCGGCGGCCGTCTAACACTTGGCACGCACGGTGGACTCGAACCCGCAGGTTCCTATGGTTCGGATACTAGACCTTCTAAGTACATACTTCGGGTGAGCCTAAATGTTCGGGTAATTTTCTTTTTGAGGGTTTCTAACATCTGTACTAAGGTGGTGGGTTCTAGTAATTGGGCGTCGGTTCTTACTGCACTAAGGGCTATGGCTTGATTTAACAAAATTTCGGTTTGGGTTTGAAGGAAAGCCTCTTGTAAGTAAAATTCGTTAGCTAATGCCGCATCTCGGGCTGTCTGCATTTCGGTCAGTTTGGTCTGCATCTCTGTAATACACTCCTTCTGGTTGCGCACTTGGTTGTCTAGGCGTTCAAACTGCTGGGTTTGGAAATCGAGAGTTTTCCGATACGCATCTCGTTCTCTGCGCGTCTTGTCGATATCCTTTAGGTATTGGCCTTTCCGTATCAATTGGCGTTTTAGGATACTGTTAACCTCATCTGCGCATTCTTGGGCTCGTCGTAACTGTTCTTGGACTTGTTCGGCTTCTTTCTGTTGGTCCTGATTCTTCTTGATGGTCTCCTGCAATTGAATCTTTGTTTCTGCGACCAACTCTTCGAGAGAGGCGTTGATATCTTCGTGTTCATGGAGGGTGGTCTTCAGGGCTCGGATTTCTTCATGTGCGGCGTGTAGTAGTCGTTCTTTGGCTGCAACTTGCTCGAGGGCTGCATCTCTTTGCTGTACTAGAGTCTGTTCTGCCGAAAATTTTGCTTGGAGTTCTGCTAACTGTGTCTGTAGCTGATGATTCTCAGTCTTTATGGCTTCGATTTCTTCCTGGAGGGGGGTGATGTCGGCTTCCAGGACGTCGACCTTATATTGGTATTCTGCCTTCAGATTGTCCGTGGCTTCCTTAAACTGTGCTGGCAGCTGGTGTGATAAATGCATGAGGAACTGCCCCATGGAGGCTAGTTCCGAAAATACGTTGTGTGGTGGTGGTGGTTGATGAGGCTGAGAGGACGTATCGGTGAGTAGGTTCTGGGAGTTTGGCGGAGAGTAGTTAGGGGAGGAAGAGGAGGATGGTGTAGGTGCAGAACTGGGTTGGCGGGGTGGTTCCGATGGGAGGTCGGGGTTGACAGGTGGTGTGGGAAGAACAGTGTCAGTCGTGGTTACCTTGGGAACTGTCTGTTGTTCGGTTTCTGTATGATTGATGGCTGCGATGAGTTTATCCAGTTCTTTTGTGGCGGATTCCGGTTTGTCCTGTTGATGCTCGGATTCCTTTTCGGTGGACACTATCTCTGTCTCTGCTTGGTTTTGCTGGTCTTGTTGCTCCGTCGAGGTGTCGTTGTGTATTGAAGTGGCGGTGTCGTGGTATGTTTCTTCTTGTTTGTCCTCTTCGGTGTCTTGTTTCTTTCCGGCGGATCCTTGGACTTCGCTTTCTGAAGAGCTGATCCGGATTCACTTAGTGTGGAAGAGTTGATTGATCTCTTCGTCTTCTTCTTCAGTTTCATCGAGCGGTTGTGCTGATTCTTCGTGCCTAAGTGCTGGGCCTGTGGGTGGGGGTTGTGCGGCGAGAATGGTTGGGAAGAGGAATGAAATGATGTGGGGAAGGCGAGAGCGCGGAGAGGTGCCCTTTTGGAGTTGCTTTACTATAGCTACGCATTCCTTATGAATTCGTTGGAAGAAGTAAGAGGCAAAGTTCACGGGTTCGCGGGCGGCTAACTCCAAGGCGGAATAGAAGGGGCGAGAGATGCCGTATGTTCGTTTTTGCAGGTTGAGGATTGCTACGAGGAACTGTAGAGCGGATCGTTCGGGTTCCGGGCGGCAGAGAATGGCATATTCGTTTGATGAGGAGCGGGGGAAGAGTTCGGTCATGCGAGCGACAGGGATGCTAGGGCCATTTTCGCGGCCTTGCGGGGTGAGGCGGTAGGCTGCAGAGAAGGCTTGGAAGGTGATGACGGTTCTATATGGGAGGGAAGGGAAGACCCACTGTCGTTCGGTGATGGGGAATTGGGCGATGGCGTGGATGATCTGCGCGGAGAAGGGATGGGCTTCCATTGAGTGCCAAGGCAATTCAGCAAAGTTGGCCAACCCTCTACAATGCAGATATTCGCCTACGTCTGTAGGGATACCATCACGGAAAGCAGCGTAGTTGGCTAGCGCTTCCATGGTGTTCATGAGCACACTTACAGTCAACACAGGGGACAGGGATAATACGTATAATCTCGAGAACACAATAGCGTTTTTGGCGCAACCAAGGGGGTTAAATAAGGAGAACACGGTGGGGGTGGGTATCATTGTGCGGTACGGGAATGATACTGTTTGCATGCTGGCGTGCGTACTTGAGTGACCGGTAGGGAGGGGTGGCTGGTAACATAAAGATTTGTACAAAACACGACTAAAAAGGGAGAAAAAGAAAAACGCAAAAATTTATACAAAACGCGATTCGCCGCCGAATAATTTAATGCGTACTAGTAGTGGGATAATACGGCCGCAGCTTTGACCCTATTGCTTCTAAGCCATAAGCTAGTTTGAAAGGTGTCAAGCCTGTTGTTACCTTATATGTAGTCCGGTATGCCCATAATACTGCAGGTAGTAGTTGATCCCATCTTTCTGGTGCTTCCATGATCAATTTCCGGAGGATATTCAACAGTGATTTGTTTGTACTTTTGGCCAATCCATTGGCACGTGGATAATAAGGAGAGCTAAATTTATGTGTGACCTGGAATGATTGTGTAAGGGCCTTCATTAGATTGTTTACAAAATGAGTGCCTTGATCTGAGACAATTTCCAGGGGTAAGCCAAATCGTGGGAAGACATCCGTGAGTAGACATTTTGCTACCGTAACCGCTGTAGCGGACCGTAAAGCCCAGGCTTCTGCCCACCTAGTTGCGTAGTCTGTGCAAGTCAGTATGTATCGATTGTTACTGGATACGGCTGGAGGTGTAATTGGCCCGATAAAATCTAGAGCCCATTTCTGGAAAGGTTCTAATGGTAAGATGGGTTGCAGAGGAAAAAGATGCCGTTGTAAAGGCTGACCAGTTCTTTGACAAGTATCACATTGTTTAACAAACTGTGCGACATCTCTGTACATCGTTGGCCACCAGAGACCTCCTTGCAGAATTTTCCGGTGAGTTAAGTCTACTGCAAAATGGCCACCGGAAGGAATTGAGTGAGCCAAAGTGATAACTGAATTAACCTCATGTGGTGGAATACAGCGAAGTAGGATTCCGGTATGATCTGCATAATATAGTTCTCCAGCAACTATCCGGAATCGGCGACTAAAGACTGCAATTTTTTATCGAACTACCTTGGTAGTCTCGGCTGGAAAGCGTCCTTCGGTGAGAAAAGTTAGAATCTGATCATAGTATGTAGATGGTGCTTGTAGGTTGGCCGTCTCATCGGATAGTGGTTCAACATTATAAATCGCAGGAGTCGTGTCATCTATGCCTACCGGAGCTTCATCGGAATCCAGGCGAGATAAGAAATCTGCTAGGGCATGTGCATTTCCGGGTCGATGAATGACGTCATAGTCGAATTCTTGTAAAAGTAGCACCCATCGTGCTAATCGTCCACCTAAATGCTGCTGTCTTACTAGATAAACAAGGGCAGCATGGTCCACATGAAAGATAAACTTCCGGCCTAGTAGATAATGTCTGAACTTTTTGATTGAGTAAATCAATCCTAGACATTCTCTTTCAGTAGTGGAATAGTTCTTTTCTGCCGGTGCAAGCCTTCTACTGGCGTAATAAACAGGGCGAAACCACTTATCTGTTTGCTGCATCAGAATACTGCCAATCGCAATATCTGAAGCATCGACAAAAACATGGAACGGATTGTCCCAGTCCGGTGGTTGTAAAATTGGGGCTTGCGTCAGGAGATACTTGAGCCGATCAAATGTAGTTTGACATTCTTCAGTCCATTCAAACTGTCGGGGAGTTTTTGTGATTAGCCTGTTTAGTGGTACTGCTAGGTGAGCAAGCCACTGTAAGTGTCTGCCATGCCACCGTATTTGACCCATAAAACGCATTACTTCTTTTGGAGTTGCGGGTACCGGGGCTTCTAAAATTGCCGAAATCTTATCTGGGTCTACTCGGATACCTTGAGCAGATACAATATGCCCAAGTAGTTTGCCACACGAAACCGCAAACACGGATTTGTTTGGGTTAAGACAGAGTCTATATTCTCTACACTTCTGAAAACAACATCGTAAATGACTTAAATGTGCTATCATCTTCCCAAAGATTGAGAAGTCGTCAAGATATACTTGCATGAATGAAGTGAGATAAGGAGAAAATATCTCCTGCATACATCTTTGAAATGTGCTTGGTGCATTTCTTAATCCGAACCACATTACGGTGCAGGCGAAGACACCCCAATTGGTAATGAAAGCAGTTTTTGATATATCTTCTTCAGCCATTCTAACCTGATTGTAACCACTATATCCATCTAAGAATGAATATATTTCATGACCTGCGACTCTATCAAGCATGGTATCCAAAAAAGGGATCGGGAACGGGTCTGGTACTGTTGCTGCGTTTAATTTCCGGTAATCCACACAGATTCGTAATTGCTTGTTTTTCTTTGGTACAATCACAATTGGTGAGATCCATTCAGCATGCTCTACAGGTACGATGAACCCCACTTTTAATAATCTGTCAAGTTCGGCTTTTACCTGTGATGCATAATTGGGATTCATCCGGTAGCTGGGTTGTTTGTTTGGTTTAACTTCAGGTTTCAACATAACTCTGTGTTGATAAATGCGCGGATCTAATCCTTTCATGTCTTTGTAATCCCATGCAAAGACGTCTGAGAATTCGCGAAGAAGCTGAATCAAATTAGCCTGAAAGATTTCCGGTAAGTTTTGCCTTATTTTTACAGGTCGAGGATGGTCCTTGTCTCCTAGATTGTACGTGATCAGCTGGTCTTCAGGGACATAAAATTGTTGCGGGTTCTCTGTATCCTCTGTTGGCTTGAATAGTGGTTGTAATTCAATATCTGCTTGGTCGGTGATAGCTACTACTGCACAAACTGAAGTGTTCCAGTTATCGATGACGAACTGTAGATCAACAGTTCCTAGAGACATTAAATCGGCGTTACTCTTCAGAAATTGCTCTTCTTCATCATCTGATAGTCCATCTAACATATGAACTGGTTCAGCAAGATAGGGTCTGGCGTGAGGTTCGCAGGGTTGTATAGCATCTAGTTTTACCACATATTTACGATTGGCATCCTTGAATGTGAGCTCTTGCACAGACCAGTCCTGTATTACCTTTGCATGCTTCAGCCAAGGTCGGCCGAAAAGAAGGTTGTAATCCAAAGTGGATTCGGGCAGATCTAGTATAACAAAAGTCATTTTGAAAGTCGTACCTTGTAGAGTAATGGGTACATTCCGTACAAGTCCTACGGGATGGACTCTAGATTGATCAGCCATTCTGACAAAGAATTGAACTGGTTCGATTTCGGTCCAGCCTAGCTTTTTACATAATGCTGCGGTTGCAATGTTTACGTCGGAGCCTCCGTCAATTAATACCTGCGTGATCTTCCGATTCTTATACCATACTGTAATCAAGGGCACTGCATGATCAACCGTAGAATCAGATTCCGATTGAACTGCGGCGGTTGCCGGAATGCAAGAGGGTGCCGGGCTGAAATGTTGTTGAAACTGTTGCCGGATTCCAGGTACTAACGCCAAAAGTTGGCCTAGAGGCAGAGTGATGGATGCTTTGGACAAAATTTTCCAGGCCTGTTGAGCTTGGCTGTCTTGCTCTTGTGGACTTGTGGTCTCTACTGATGCAGAAGTGTCTACTGCTGTCTCTACTGATGATGATGACTCTGCTGGTGCCTTCTTTTGTTCCGTTCCGTTCTCTGACGAAGAAGCCTGAGTCACTGGAATAGGTTCTGGGAACACTGATGGTTCTGTTATGGTCCAGTGACTAGCCTTGTTATACATCCTATGTTGTTCTTGTATCCCGGGTTCAAAGATTTCTGCTGCCGGCTGAAGTTGTTTACCGGCACGGGTCTGGACTGTAGCAGTCTGTGTCTCTAACGGTGTGATTTTTACCATGTTGGTCATTGGATTTTGGCGCTCCTTCTTTTTTTGATCATATTCCACTGCATCTTTGCAAAACCTCCTAATGTGGCCGAATTCGCCACAAAAATGACAGCGTGGAGGTAGTAAATTGGGATTTTTCGGTGGTAGTCCGTTCTGCCATCGGTTGGCATTATAATTGTTGTTCCTTTGTCCTTGGTAGTTCTGATATCCTGGGGGTTGATTGTTTCTTAGTTGCGGAGGCACATAGTAATTCGTCGGCTGTACCTGTTCTTGGATGACTGCATTGACTGTTGCTGCCCCTTGTATTCTGGCGTTGTAAACACAGTTTCCGGTGGTGTGTCCGGCAGAGTTGCAGATAGCGCAAAACGCTTGATTTAGTGCACAATTGGCACTTGTATGCCCTAAATTTTTGCACGTGGTGCAGTATACTTGCCTGGTTATATCTTCAGTCATATTTTTGTTTGTCCTTAACCATTCCAAGTCTTCTGAAAATCCACCAACCTTGGATTCCAACTGTAGAGCCATTGCAATGACTGCATCCAGTGTCATTGCTCCGACATATCTTATGATCATAATCTGCTTCAGTTGTGGGGTTAGTCCATTGATAAACCATTGAGAGATGACATCATCAGGTAGATTAGCATGTGCCTGTGGTATCTGCCATAAATGTGTTCTGAAGAGAGTAGCGTATTCCTGGACAGTCTGATTTGCCTTCTGTCGGTTGTTCTGTAAATAATCAAACAGCAGGATTCTTCTTTAGTCTGAATCGTTGTAGAAAAGCATCTCGTACTGCATCGTAAGTACCAAAATGATTAATATCATATTCCGTGAGCCATCTCGCTGCTTCATTGACCAGTGTAGATTGAAAAACAATGGCCTTATACGCCTGATCTGGTGGATGGTTAAGAACTGCATAACTTATCTCAAAAGTTCGTACATGAGCGTCTGGGTCATCTCCTGGGAATCCACCGAATTTCGTGTAGGTTACTCCTGTTGGAGGCGGCCTTGGCTGACCTAGCTGTTGTTGTTGTTGTTGCCCGCTCATTGTGAATGTTTCAGGGCTTCCTTCTGTATCTCGGGATTGATTGGTCGAACTAGCTGGACTTGGTATCGCCGGATGGTGCGCTTTCCGGTGTGCTGTTTCGACTTAGGATGCTTCGGATCTCTGTTTCGAACAGCTTTCCTTCCTTCTGGATGTCTAATATCGGAAATCTTTCTTCCAAACACGAAGGTTGAGCTGATGATTCCGCAAAAAAGGCTAAACCTTTGCCAGCGATCGGTGATTCTATCACCGGAATCTCACCGGAATGAACCGAAATTGTGCCAGAATGCCATGTTTTACTGCTTTTGCCGAATTTTCCTAACGTATTTCTGATCGTAGATAACTCTAAATCTTTATCTGATATTGTTAAACTAGGTTCCAACAGTGTTTTGACGCATTCTGGACTCCCTATATCTTTGATAGGCTGGGTCGAAGTAGCACCAGAATGTACCAAAGGTGTTGATCGTTCCGCCGGAATATGATTGGAATCAGTCGTAACGTTCCCACTTTTCTTGATCACTAGGTCAGATCTAGTTATGCCTACTTCTCCCGAGGCTATCTTTTGTGATTTTCGTGCTTCAGCCTTACGGTTCTTAGGATATGTTTCGCCCGATCGAGTGACTGGCATGTATCATTGCCCAGTGATACTATCTGAGCAGTTTGCAACAATCTGGGTCTGTTGCTACTGTCAGTAAATCAAATGTTACTGGATGTTTGCTTCTTACAAACCGCTAGCACTCTAATGCCACTTTCTCACAAGTAACTCATAATCAAATGCTACTTTACTGCAGAGACTGGTAAACAGTTGCCACTTTCCCACAGACGGCGCCAACTGTTAAACTGATTATGGTTTAGTCGTTACTTTACTTCCTATTCAAATGCTTCAAGTTCAACCGGTTCCAAATCTTCTAACGCAATCGTTCTCTTAGCCACGTGGGTCCTTGGGAGTGGTAGGGGTCTGTTAAACAGAGGCCCTGTACTATTTTCCCAACTCCTCATTCGACCGTCAGTCTGTTCGCGCGTCTTGGCTCAGTAGTTGTTCTGATCAACCAAGGCCTATCAATGTATTGGAATCCAACACTCCAGACTAATCCTGCTATAGTAGTCGAGCAGTAGTTCGGATCAACAGTCAATACACAAGACGCACTCTGGGTAACTTCACACGCATACACCACGCAGTTCTTCTTGTCACTCTACAGATTATCGTGTGCCGACTTCAAGCCGAAATGCCTACTGACAGTAACTTGTCGCAAACCTTCTTATTACTCTACTCGTATTCAGAACATTACCGGTACTAATCTTAACACAGATTATGATACCGACTCAGTCAATTATAGAGACTCGTAACACACAATCGAACCGTGTTGGTTCGTTACACTTCCTAGCTCCACAGAAGAACTATCAAACAACGCGTTCTAGCTTGCGCAACGTTCAGGAACACTTCAATCATTACCGGACGGAATCTCTACAACACAGTATCGATTCGTAACACTGCATTATAACGTGCCTACGCACACAAACAGATACGCAGCAGGGACATTGGAACAGACAAAACAGAACACATACACATACAATACTACACTTGCAATTCCCAAAAACCGGGCTCTCTACC
Source organism: Ceratopteris richardii (assembly GCA_020310875.1). Classification (NCBI taxonomy): domain Eukaryota; kingdom Viridiplantae; phylum Streptophyta; class Polypodiopsida; order Polypodiales; family Pteridaceae; genus Ceratopteris; species Ceratopteris richardii. Next base: position 71,533,669 of record CM035414.1, on the reverse strand, counting down.
GCTTTCCTTTCATTGCTTCAAATAGAAATCTGTTACAAGGTTTGCGCGAATCTTTCTTTACCGCGCATTTCCCGAAGGGTTCTTTCTTCATTAAAGCCCTCTGTCTAAGTACAATTGTCCTTGTCCGGCGGCCGTCTAACACCTTCATCTATAAATCACTTGCATGCCTAGGAAATATGTGAGACCTCTTAAGTCACTGATTTTGAACTTCTCTTGCATGTATTTTGATCCTTTGAATCCCATTCAAGTCATCACCTGTCATAATTATGTCATCTACATATACAAACAGATAGATAATCTGATTGTGATCTCTCTTTTGATGAACAAAGAAGGATCTTATTTGCTAGGTATGAATCCTTGGTCTTGAAGCTATGTAACCAATATGTAATTCCAAGCTGGAGGAACTTATTTAAATCCATAAAATGCTTTCTTAAGTCTGCAAACATAATATATATGATTAGGGGTTTCAAAACCTAGAGATTGTGATATGTGTACCTCTTCACTTATCCAACCATTTAGAAATGCATTTTTCACATCAATTTGGAGGAGTCTCCAATTTCTTGCAGCAACTAAACTTATCAATGTTTTTATTGTAGTCATCTTGGCAAGTGGTGAGAATGTTTCCTCATAGTCTATACCATAAGTTTATGAACATCCTTTGACAAGTAATATGGTCTTGTACCTGCAAAATGATCCATCTAAGTTGTTCTTAAGTTTATGTACCAATCTGCAACCAATTACCTTCTGATTGGATGACATTGGGACCAATTCCCAAGTATCCATCTCCTTCAAAGGCATCTATTTCTTCTTTTATAGCCTTCTCCCAATTAGGATTCCCTTTGCCTCTTCATAGGTTTAGGGTTCTTCTAAAATTGAGTCTTTTGCCAAGTAGATAATCATATCCATGCCTTTTTTGTTGTCTCTTCTCCTTTGTTGACCTTCTAGGTGCTTGCCTGGTGCATTCTCCACACTCTTTCATTTTTGTTTTGCCTCTTGACTTCCATAGCTTGTAATCCTTTTCCCTTTCATCTTGGTTATCATTTGTATCACTTGTTGGATCTTGGACCTATGTATCATGCTTGCTTCTTTATTGATGGAAATCAGAATCAAGATCATATGGTAGAGTTACCTTACGTTTGTCTTCATCATACCAAGATCTGTGTTCTTCAGACACAACATTCCTACTTGTAGTGAATTGCTTGGTTGAAGGATTCTAGAACCTGTAACCCATCTCATGTGAGTCATTCCAATAAAACTTTCCTTTGTTGCCCTTTCATCTAGCTTACCTCTGATTTGTGAAGGTACATGACCATAAGTTAAACAACCAAACACCTTGCAATGTCCTAGACTAGGTTTACTTCCATGCCATGCTTCATAAGGATTCATACCTTGAAGTGATTCTTTGTGCAATTCTTCCATATCATCAACTATAGTTATGACTACCACTCACATGCAGCAAAGAGTGCATGGCTAGATAACGATACATGGAGCAGTGATTCAAGCCACATGCGGTATTTATGGGCTGAGCTTGTTGGGTATAATTTCTAAGGCTACTTCGTGTCTATTTCAAGAAAGAGACTTCAAAAAATGGGAGGACACATAGAGAAGTTGATGAGATTCATTAAACTAGGATATCACTCGTGTTGAGCTCTCCTTCAATTTAGGAGCAACTTCATAATAATGCTATTGTGTTGCTCATGTAGAAGGCGAGTGTTGAAGTAGAATTGCATGAGCAATGATGTCACCTTGAAGTTCTTTGATGAAACATGTGTCGTAGGTCATAGCTTGAGCCATGCAGATCCAATGCACTTTAGATCATTGAATATGGGCGATATAATTTTTAGGGTTTGATTCTATTTTGTCTAATCCCCATAGAGGATAAAAAACAAGATTGCACACATCACACTGATGATAGTGTTAACCATTTTTCGATCACCTACAATTAATGTCACATTGATTTACATTTGTGTACAAAAATGTGTTTATATTTTTTGAAGCATTATCATTCATATCTTGATACACCATGTGCTTAATGCTCATGAGTCAGAAGGCATAAATACAAACTATCATATTCATGAAGCATAACTTTTTGCCAAGTTCAAGAATATCTATGGTCTTTTGTAAAGCAATTAGACACCACCTTGATTATTACTCAAGGAAGGACCTTCCTAATGTCTTAAAGATAATTACCCCACATATACTCTCTCTCACCCATCATTTTTTTTTGCACAAAGGGTAAAATGCTCGTCGACTCTCAAGAATGCATCCATGATAAATCTCAAAGGCCATGAGACTCCAATATCAAAGGCATACAGAGGATCAAGCCATCTACAATATGAAGCTTAGAAAGTCAAAGGCTTCATCAACAAAGGAAGAGAACCCACTATAGCTTGTCTATTTTGTGGTTGTTAATAGAGTAGGAATAGTTATTTTTCATTTCAACATTATTTGTACAAAACCTTTGCATGAATCCCCTCTCAATCAAAGCCTATACACACTTGTGATGAAAGAGACTATACCTCAATCATCAACAAGTGTGTATAGTAGTGGATTTGATACACTACTATACACACTTGTGATGAAAGAGACTATACCTCAATCATCAACAAGTGTGTATAGTAGTGGATTTGATACACTCGTTAAATTATCAATCCAAGGACTTAGAGCAAATCAAGTGTCTGAAGACATGCACACATGTGATAGTTAATGAAGTGAATGGATAAGAAATGAATGCAAATTAGGGAAAATCTACCTCTCAATTCACCTCTTATACATAAATGTGTATCACAATACTTGGTGTAGTAGCAAGCATAAATCAAGCCATATTGCTTAGCTCCAATACCCGAATATAATAAATAACAAGTTCATTTCAAAGCCCTCGATGAGATACATCAATGCAGGTATTTTCAGCTCAATCTGACAAGTGTGCTCCAAGTTATGGTCAAAAAACATAATGCTGGTAAACCAATGCTTCCAATGCTTCACACACACACTTCAATGGCAAAAAGAGATGGGCAAGGGGCAGATAACACCTCTAAGCACACATTCCACACATCAAACACACATACAAAGTCTTGAAGAAGAAGATACAAAGCCAAGAAGAAGTAAATTCAAAATATTGCAAAGTTAATTCTTCACAATGGCAAAAAGTCTTTACAAAGAGTTGCATAGTGACTTATGTACATGTGCCCTAAAAATGGTCCTTTCACACAAGAGATCTGCACTTTTTCTATATTTTACTAAATTCCTACTATTATACGAAAGTAGTGTTACAATCTTCAGGGATCATGCATCTAGAGGACTCCTCTAGAGCATTTACATGGTTTCTCAAGGTTTTACAATGGAGTTTTGAAAAAGAAAATTGACCAAAAAATGAAAAATTTGAGGCTTGCTTTTCTTCAAATCTTTCTGCTTCCTTCTTCCCTATCTCTTTGTCTTCAATCCTCTGCAACACTCTAGCCCTCTTAGTCTATGTCGTCCCTTGATAGGCTTTTGTGGGTTTTGATGACACATGATTAGAGGGCTTTTCTGATGCACAATTGGTGGCTTAAACTAGGATACATATTGGGAAATAAGGCTTGCAGTCTACTATTACTTTGTTTTCCATGTTCGCTCCTAATGGTTGTACCTGATGCTTTAAGTCTCTAGATCACTCTTGCAATCATGTTTTATCTTCTTGCACTTCTTCATTTCTCTCGCCTGTATATTTCTTTGTCTGCATGCACCATCGATCATAATGGCATCTCTCATAGTCAGGGTGATGAATCAAAGGTCCTATTGTAATTCTTTGTTTACATCCTTCGAGACCTGATGCATTTCTTCAACTTGTATCTTTTTTTTTTTCCTTTATACCTTGTTTTAGCCTGATTCGTGACCTTGAAGGGCTTTGGCAGAGAATGAGCTTTACTGATCTATTTTCTTCTTCTTCTCCTTTTATTGGTCTCTTCGTCCATAGTGACTGATATCTTAGGAGGATATTATAGCCCAAGGCATGGAAGTCAAAGGATTATACAAGCTTTCATGCTTCATAACTAAGGAATCACGCTTCACACTTTGGCATCAAATATGACCATCCATACTATCTTACTAAGATATCAAGATCTCAGTTGCTTAAGGGATTGCCAATTAGTCAAGTGTAAGATGTGTGCCAAGCTTTCACTCAAGGGAAACAACATAGGGATCTTGTACCAAAAGAGGCATCCACCCAAGCATAGAATCCTTTAGCCCTTGTCCACATGGATCTTTGTGGATCTATGCATGCACCATCTTTGGTGGGTTGATTTACTTCTTTCTCTTAGTAAATGAACATACTAGATATATTTGGGTGTATTTTCTCAAGTCAAAAGTGAATACTTCTCCAAAATTAGCGAGTGGATCTACCAAGTTGAGAATGATGCATCCACATATGTTAAGACTATCATATCAAATGGAGGTGGTGAGTTTATAAATCACAACTTTGATAATTTCTCAAAGCAAAAAGGCATCAAACATCAAGTCACAGAGTCTCATGTTTCATAAAAAAATGGGATAGATGAAAGGAAGATATGCCTTGTCATCGAGATGGCATAAACCATGCTTGATAACAAGTACCATCATTAATATAGGCTTTACAAGTGCACTTCATAATCGAACACCATTTGAAGTCTCTTTGGAAGAAAGCCAAATCTCAACTACTTCAAAGCATTTGGAAATGATGCATTTGTCCATGTGCCTGAAGAAGAATGATACAAGCTATTATCCAAGTCCAAGAAGCATATCTTCATTGGGTACAATGAACAATCTAAAGCATATATATTGTATGATATGGAAAACCACTCCATAACTATCTCCAAAGATATATTCTTTAATGAGTCCTCTAAGTACTCAAATAAAGATCCAAGCTCAAGTTTTATTCCAACCATCTACAGGGGAACACAATCATTTCCAAGCATGGTTTAGAAGTGAATACTTCTCAATAGCCAAGAACATCTCTAAGACTTATTGAGAAGCAACAAATAGAACAAAGTAATCATGTAAAGCATGCACTTATGCATCAAATCCAACAAATTATAAAGCCTTATAACTTTAAAGAAGCTTAAGGCCAAGCAAAGTGGGAAGAAGCAATGAATAGTGAGATGGATGCAATTCACAAGAACAATACTTGGAAACTTGTGCCAAAGCCATCCAACCATCAAATCATAGGGCTCAAGTGACTTTATAAAATCAAGTATAAGTTTTAAGTGGAACTTTGTACAAATGCAAAGCATGAATAGTTCCAAAGGGATACAAGCAAAAGCACGACATCAACTATGAAGAAACATTTGCCCCTACTACAAGGCTCACAAGAATTTGGGTAATCCTTAGCTTACATGTTCGCTTTAGATGGCCCATCTACCATTTTGATATAAAAAGTTTTTTCCTCAATGATGATCTTCAAAGAGAAGTATATGTAGAATAACCTGAAGGTTTCTAAATCAAAGGAAAATGAAGATCAAGTCTACAAACTATGCATAACACTTAATGGATTGAAGCAAGCTTCACATGTCCAATATGAGAAAAAACACAAGTTCGTTGAAGATAAAGGATTCCATTGAAGAATTACCATTGCAAACCTCTACATATATCAAAAGAGTCCTTTGTATCCATCATCATTGTTTATGTAGATGAATTGATCTTGACAGGTTCATATGATGATCACATCTAGTTCATCATTAAGCAGCTTCACCTTGAGTGTTTGGTGACGTATCTTGGCTTGCTTCACTACTCCCTTGGTATGGAAGTTTTACAATTCAAAGATGGAATATTAATATCTCAAAAGAATTAATGATCTAATTTATTCTCTATATATAACATGACCTAGGGTCACCCACTCCCTACACCTCTTGATCCCAACATCAAGCTCACACTCAAGGATATATCACCACTTGAGGACATGCATGCCTATCAATAGATAGTTGGAACTTTGCTCCTCCTAGCCAACACTATGAAGTTTTTTGATGTCGATGTACCTCAATGAACTCTATTGCTCGAGAGCTCCACGATGATACCCTCGACCTAGAAAACCTAGATCCAGATGCCACACATAGTACTCTGCAAAGAGCCTATAGAACATGCAAAAAACACAGTACACAAAGAGCACGAGCACAAAATTTTTGGGTTTTACAGATGCGGTCAAACTTACAATTTGTGGTTGACCAAGCCACTATATATTTTATTGAAGAACATATACAAAACTATCCGACGGCCATTTGGCCTTTCACATGGACACTGACGGTAACAATCTCCTACTAGAGGCTAATATGGCCAAAGTGTCTATGGGAGAAAAATAAAGAATGATAAAGAATACCTAAGTGTAAGTGTACAAACAATACCTCCCACCTAATGGGAATGTTACACAATATACAAGTAACTGTGTAAGATCATGGATCAGGTAACCCCCATGAAGTGACAACATTGTTGATAGCTATCCTATGGTAGAGCTTTATTCAAAGCATTTGCAACATGATCTCAAGTATGAACCTTCTCAATAATAAAGTGCTCAGTGGCTAAGCAGTCTCTAATGAAGTGATACTGCACCTCAATGTGTTTGGTCTTTGCATGATAGATCAGATTCTTATCCAATGAACTCAACAAACAAGGTACATGCTAAGGTAGACCTATACCACAAGCAAAGTGGGAAAGCCACAATGCTTCCTTACATGCCTGACTGTAACATATTGTGCTTCGATAGTGGAAAAATTTGTACATTCTTGAAGATGATATCTCCAAGAGATAACACCTCTAGCAAAATGAAAAATGTATCCGGATGTAGACTTATGATTGTCTACACAACCAACATAATCAGAATCCATGTAACCAATAATGGATGCTTTCCCACTACCAGAGCATAGACACTTGTCCTTACTATCACTCAAATATCTCAAAATCATCTTGAGTGCTTCCCAATGCTTCGTGCCAAGATTCGACATATATCTACTCACAGCTCCCACTACAAATGCAATGTCTGATCTTGTAGCTACCATACCATACATGAGACTAGCAACAACACACTTATAAGGAATTTCGATCATGAATTCCTTTTCCTCATCTAATTTGGGGCAATCATCCTTGCTCAATTTCACACATGTGGTTAAAGGTGTACTCAATGCCTTTCCACCTTGCATATTGAACATGTGAAGTACTTTGGATATGTACTCACTTTTAGACAAGTATATGCTTCTTTTACTCCTATCACAAGTAATGTGCATGCCAAGAAATATGTTTGGCATCCCCCAAATCCTTCATATCAAATGTCTAACTCAACTTCTTTTTGACAATTGACAAGTCATGAGAGGACTTCCCAACAATCAACATATCATCGATATAAAGTATCAAGAATCATCTCTTTGTGTAGAGACAACAGTCCTCATTGCTTTGAGAATAGCCTTGAGACTTCATAAAATTGTCTGACTTTTGGTACCATTGTCTAGGGGACTATTTAAGTCCATATAAGCTCTTCTTCAGCTTACAAACTAGACTTTCTTTTCCAAAAACTACATAATCCTCTAGTTGTTCCATATAGATATCATCTGTAAGATCTCCATGCAAGAAAGTAGTTTTCACATCCATTTGGACTAAGTCATCCATTGCAACGAATCCAAGCAATATTCGGAGGGTTGTCATCTTGACCACTAGAGAGAAGATTTCCTTGAAATCAACACCATGTTGTTGCTTAAAACCCTTTGCAACAAGTCGTGCTTTATACTTTGGAGAAGCATTAACTGATGTGAATTTCAGCTTATATACCCATTTACATGGTAAAGCTTTCCTACCCTTTGGCAAAGGTACTAAATCCCAATACAATTCTTGTGAATAGAATCCAACTCACTCTTCATGGCATGCTCCCACTTGACATGATTATTTGTCTACATGGCCTTTTTGTAGCAAAAAGGCTCACCAATGTTACCGTTAGTGTCCATGTGAAAGGCCAAATGGCCATTGGACACTTCTTTGTATATGTTCTTTAATAAAACATATAGTGGCCTGGTCAGCCACAGACTATAAGTTCGACCACATTTGTAAGACCTAAGGAAGTCTGTCTTCTTGCTCCTTGTGTACCCTGTTTTCTACGTATTCTGTAGTCTCTATGCGGAGTACCGTGTGCGGCCTTAGGAGCTCAAATTTCTACTCTGAGGATATCGGCATGGACCTTGAAAGAAGCAGAGCGCACTATGGTGCATCACCATCGAATTACTTCACTGGTATCAAAACATTTTGAGGCAAAAGCTTTATTCCTTTTGTGCGAGTGAAACGAGCACCCCCCTCCCCCCGATTTCTCCAAGGCTTACGACTAAGGCGGCGACCAAGGCATAGACCTTGGCATACCTTGTCATCCGAGTCACCAAAGTCCCCGTTGGTGCCGTTTGCTGCACATGAGGGAGGACCTCAACGTTCAAGGAATATAGAGGTTCGTGGTACTTCCCGGGAGGTCACCCATCCCAATATTGTTCCCCCCGGAGCTCGCTTAACCGTGGTAATCTCTTGCCACTAAGCTACACTCTTGTGGTTTCTGAAAAAGGGGAAAGAATAAGGTTGACATTACCTTGAACATGTTTTGGTCCCTCAAAGCTTCATTCTTTGCTTTCAAAGCCTATTTTTTAAGCATTTTTGGGGTGTCTTTTGGAGCCATTTTGGAGTACTTATGCACATAGTTCTCTTCACACAGGTCCAAGAACATCAAGAAGAGTGTTCTTTTTACTTCTTCGATAATAAATATCAACCTTTGGGGCTGTGTTTTCAGCCACACTCATAAAACTACAGATTTCTTGAAAGATTTCAGTTTTGGTGGGAGTAGCCACTGCAAATTTATGCAGGTTTTTGGGCCTAAAACATCAGAGTTGACAGACACGCAAGTGTTTTTTGCTAGTATTTGTGCTGTGCATTCAGCCTTTTAGTGTCATTTTACTACATATATTGAGCACACACATACCATGTACGCTTCTGTGGATACCGCTTATGTACACCCATGTGGTCATTGATATAGGGGGGTTATGTTCTTTGCATAAAGCCTTTTACGTTTGATAAAGAGGGTCGTGGTGAGGTTTTCTTAATTGGGAGACACCCAGATGTCGAGGTCTCTTCAATGATGCAAGTGGAAGACTTACCCAGCCTCGCCATAGGAGATGCATGATAGTTGTTCATAGGTGCTCGATAAGCCTAGTTGGCTTCTATTAGGTAACTGCTTATATGCAATGGAGTCAGTGATTCACTATGCAGGCAAACATGTCAGTACTTGTAGTTTTATGATATTTTGACACTGGTCATATGCCATTTTGCAAAGGATACTCTGGCAAATTTTTTCCAGATTTCTAGTTTAGTCAACTATACAATGGTCGATTTACTCCTTGATACACCTATTTGTTGGCATTTGGACTCTTCTAGCTCCATTATCATTCTATTCAGTTCTCTACCATCATGGCATCAGAGTTCTCAGGCACATCTGGTGGATCAGGCTCTAGTGCCAGTGTTTCGAGGAGGAGCTATAACTTGCAAGGCAAAGACCATTTTGAGATCCGAAAATTTGATGGCACAAACTTTGCTCTATGGAAGAATCAGATTAAAGATATGCTGATTCAAAGGAGGCAATGGAAGCTAGTAAATGGGATTTCAAAGAAGCCTGTTGACATGGATGAAGATGATTGGGATGAGTTAGATGAAATGGCCAGGTCTACCATTTGCTTGCACCTGGCAGATAATGTTTACTTTACATTATTAGACTGTGAAAGTGGAAAGGAGCTTTGGAAGAAGTTATGCAATACATATGAAAAAGAGACGACATCAAATAAAGTCTATCTGATGACAAAATTATATGACCTTCGTATGAAGGACACAGATAGTGTTGTCGCTCATCTGAATGAGTTTGGTGCTATATTCTCCCAGTTACAAGCTCAGAAAATGGATATGGATAATGAAATGAAAGCAGTATTGCTGTTATGCACCCTGCCATCATCATGGGATACGTTTTGCATAGCTAGTAGCAATAGTGCACCTGGTGGTGAACTCGTCTATGATGACATATGTGGAGCACTCTTAAGTGAGGAGATTCGTAGAAAATCTATGGTTGGCACTCAAAGTGGAGATGCATATAATGTTCATGATTCTTACCAAGGAAAGAATCAGCAACATGGCACAAGCAAGAACAAGGAAAAGAATGGTCAATGGAATAAGAGTAGAAGTAAATCAAGGAAGAGGGATATCGAATGCCATTATTGTCATAAGAAAGGACACATGAAGAAAGACTGTTATGCATTAAAGAATGCTAAAAGTAAAGGACAGACTATTGATGGGCATGTTAAACAGTTACCTGCACCATCTACCTCGACTGTGAAGATTGAAGAAATTAATGCTATTTTTGATGATGTTGATGTGTTGACACTTGATAGTAATGTGCCACCTGAGGATCTTATGGATGATTCTCTTTCCCACACACCTAGATACTAGATTCTGGTGCTTCTTTCCATGTGACACCACATAGAGAATGGTTCTCTAATTATGCAGCAAAGTCTCTTGGTACCGTGAGACTTGGTGATTCTTACCAATGTGACGTTGTGGGGATTGGAGATGTGGTTGTGCAGTTCATTGATGGTTCAAAATTTATTATGCACAATGTACGCCATGTACCTCAGTTGTCATGCAGTTTGATGTCAGTTGGTCAACTTGATGACCTTGGTTACAAGGTGGTCTTCTATGCTCATTCCTTTCACGTATCAAAGGGCAATATTGTTATTGCAAAAGGAAGCAAAGTTGGCTCACTTTATCCTTTATTTGTATCACAGAAAGAACACTTGTTAGCTGTTACTGAACAGCCTATGGCTTGTATTTGGCATGGTCGTTTGGGCCATATATCTCGTAGTGGAATGGAAAATCTTTCTTGTTTTAGCTACTTACCTGTGTTATCTTTCTCTGATTTTTCACTTTGTGAGCATTGTCAATATGGAAAGCAAACCAGAAATGTGCATAGAACGCACATTGGCTTTTCAATTCAGCCTTTAGATCTCATTCATACAGATGTGTGTGGTCCTATGCCCACTAGGTCCTTAGGTGGTTCTCTTTACTTTGTCACTTTCATAGATGATGCTACTAGAAAAGTGTGGGTATATCCTATCAAATCGAAGGATGAGGTATTCCCTACTGTCAGAAAATGACTTGCTTCAGTTGAGACTGAAAAAGGAACTAAGCTTAAGGCTTTACATTCAGATAATGGGGGTGAGTATACCTCACATGAATTCAGCCTTTTCTGTCAGTCTAGAGGGATTCATAGAGATTTTACAGCTCCTTACACCCAAGTACAGAATGGTGTAGCTGAAAGAATGAATAGAACTATTCAAGATCGAGTAGTCTCTATGTTGCATCATGCAAATCTCTCACAAGGCTTTTGAGCATAAGCAGTAATGACTGCAGTTCATGTGATTAACCTTTCACCTAGTACTGCCAAAGGTCTGAAAGTGGCACAAGAGTTATGGACAGGGAAGCCACCATATTATGATCATCCTCAAGTTTTTGGGTGTGAAGCATATGTTAATATACCCAAGAATCTTAGACAAAAGTTGGACCATAAGTCAAAGAAATGCATTTTTCTTGGATATGGTCGAGAAGGACAATTTGGATATCGCTTATGGGATCCTGAAACATGGTGAGTGATCAAAAGTAGTGATGTCATTTTCAATGAGTCTAACATGCATAAACAGCCCGTTAAGGAGGTTGAAGTGAGAAGAGTGGTGTTTGAGGAGATTAGTCCTCTGGTTAGCATGCATAAAAATGCTGCACATAGGGATGTTCAAGAGAATGTCCATTGAGATCAGTCTGCACATATTCTTGTTCAGCAACCATTGAGACGTTCTGCATGTGTCTCACATCCACCTAATAGATATGTTCCAGGTTTAAATTTTGTTATACTAACAGATGCTGGTGAGCCTTCTTGCTACAAAGAGGCTATGCAGACAGAGGATCATGTCAAGTGGGAGCATGCCATGAAGAGTGAGTTGGATTCTATTCATAAGAATGGTACTTGGGATGTAGTACCTTTGCCAAAGGGCAAGAAAGCTTTACCATGTAAATGGGTATATTATCTGAAATTCACATCAGATAGTGCTTCTCCAAAATATAAAGCATGACTTGTTGCAAAGGGTTTTAGGCAACAACATGGTGTTGATTTTAAGGAAATCTTCTCTCCAGTGGTCAAGATGACTACCCTGCGCATGTTGCTTGGATTCGTTGCAATGGAGGATTTAGAGCTAGTCCAAATGGATGTGAAAACTGCTTTCTTGCATGAAGATCTTACAGATGAGATCTATATGGAACAACCAGAGGGTTATGTAGTTCCTGGCAAGGAAAGTCTAGTTTGCAAGCTTAAGAAGAGCTGGTATGGACTTAAACAGTCCCCTAGACAATGGTACCAAAAGTTTGATGCTTTTATGAAGTCTCAAGACTATTCTCGAAGTAATGAGGATCATTGTCTCTACACAAAGAGATGCTCAGATGGAAGCTTGATATGCTTGATACTTTATGTCGATGATATGTTGATTGCTGGGAAGTCCTCTTATGATTTGTGAATTCTCAAAAAGAAGTTGAGTCAGACATTTTGATATGAAAGATTTGGGGGATGCCAAACATATTCTTGGCATGCGCATTACTCGTGATAGAAGTAAAAGATGCACGTACTTGTCTCAAAGTGAGTACATATCCAAAGTACTTCACATGTTCAATATGCAGGGTGGAAAGGCATTGAGTACACCTTTACCCACATATGTGAAATTGAGCAAGGATGATTGCCCCAAATTAGATGAGGAAAAGGAATTCATGACCGAAATTTCCTATCAGTCTGTTGTTGGTAGTCTCATGCATGCTATGGTAGCTACGAGACTAGACATTGCATTTGCAGTGGGAGTTGTGAGCAGATGTATGTCTAATCCTGGTAAGAAACATTGGGAAGCCGTCAAGATGATTTTGAGATATCTGAGTGGCACTAAGGAAAAGTGTCTATGCTTAGGTAGAGGGAAAGCATCCATTATTGGTTACATAGATTCTGACTATGCTGGTTGTGTAGACAATCGTAATTTTACATCAGGGTACATTTTTCATTTTGCTGGAGGTGCTATCTCTTGGAGATCTCGTCTTCAAGAATGTATAGATGTTTCCACCACAGAAGCAGAGTATGTTGCACCAAGTGAGGCATGTAAGGAAGCATTGTGGCTTTCTCATCTTGCTTTTGATATGGGTTTACCTCAGCATGTACCTCGTCTGCTCAGTGACAGTCAGAGTGTCATTGCTTTGGCTAAGAATCCAGTCTATCATGCAAAGACCGAGCACATTGAGGTGAGGTATCACTTCATTAGAGATTGCTTAGCCACTGAGCGGATTATTCTTGAGAAGGTTCACACTCGAGATAATGCTGCAGATGCTTTTACTAAAGCTCTACCACAAGACAGGTTTCGATGTTGTTGTCACTTGGTGGGGGTTACTTGATTCATGATCTTTCACAGTCACTTGTATACTGTGTAACATGCCCATCACGTGGGAGGTATAGTTTGTATACTTACACTCAGGTATTCTTTATCATTCTTTATCTTTCTCCCATAGTTACTTTGGCCATATTGGCCTTTAGTGGGAGATTGTTACCGTTAGTGTCCATGTGAAAGGCCAAATGGCCACTAGACACTTCTTTGTATATGTTTTTTAATAAAACATATAGTGGCCTGGTCAGCCACAGATTGTAAGTTCGACTGCGTTTGTAAGACCTAAGGAAGTCTATCTTCGTGCTCCTTGTGTACTCTGTTTTCTGCATATTATGCAGTCTCTGTGCGGAGTACTGTGTGCGGCCTTAGGAGCTCGGATTTCTACTCTGAGGATATCGACGTTGATCTTGTAAGAAGGAGAGCGCACTGTGGTGCATCGCTATCGAATTACTTCAACCAACATCTGTTACCATAACAAAATCCAAAGTTGGAACATATCTATCAGGTGGATGTGAGACACGTGTAAAGTGTCTCAATGATTGCTAAGCAGAAACATTTGCAGACTAATCTGATAAGACATTCTCTTGAACATCCCTATGCACAACATTTTTATGCATGCTAACTAGAGAGAGGACCAATATCCTCAAACACCACTCTTCTCACTTCAACCTCCTTAATGGGATGTTTATGCATCTTAGAATCATTGAAAATGGCATCACTATTTCTAATCACTAATCATGTTTTAGGATCCCATAAGTGATATCCAAATTGCCCTTCTCGACCATATCAAAGAAAAATGCATTTCTTTGACTTATGGTCCAACTTTTCTCTAAGGTTATTGGGTATATGAACATATGCTTGACACCCAAAAACTCAAAGATGATCATAATATGGTGGCTTCCATGTCCATAACTCTTGTGCCACTTTCAAAACTTTGGGAGTACTAGGTCAAAGGTTAATCACATGAACTACAATCAACACTACTTATGCCTAAAAGTCTTGTGAAGGTTTGCATGATGAAGCATAGAAACTACTCTATCCCGAATAGTTTTATTCATCCTTTTAGCTACACCATTCTGTATTGGGGTATAAGGAGCCGTAAACTCTCTATGAATTCCTCTAGACTGATGAAGCAAGCCATTTTCTGAAGGTAGGAAATACCTCATCCTTTGATTTGATAGGATATATCTAGTAGCATCATCTATGAAAGTGGCAAAGTAAAGAGAACCACATAATGACCTTGTGGACATAGGACAACACCAACTTTTATGAATGAGATCTAAATGTAGAATTGAAGAGTCAATGTGCATTTTATGTACATTCTTAGTTTGCTTTCCATATTAAAAATTCTCACAAAATGAAAAATCAAAGAAAGATAACACAAGTAAGTAGCCAAAATGCGAAATATTTTCCATTCCACTACGAGATATGTGGCCCAAATGGTCATGCTAAATACAAGCTATAGGCTATTCAATAAAAACTAATAAGTGTTCTTTTTGTGATTTAAAGGATAAAGTGAATCAACTTTGCTTCCTTTTGCAATAACCATAATGCCTTTGATATGCAAAAGGATTGAGCATAGAAAACCACCTTGTAACCAAGGTCTTCAAGTTGATCAACTAACATCAAACTATGTGATAATTGAGGTACATGACATACATTATGCATGGTAAACTACACAACCACATCTCCAATCTCAACAACGTCACACTGGTAAGTGTCACCAAGTCTCACAATACTAAGAGACTTTGCTTCATAAGTAGAGAACCATTCTATGTGGTCTCACATGGAAAGAAGCATCAGAATCTAACAGCAACATGTGGAAAGAGAATCATTGCATAACAACAAGACTGCTTTCATTTCATATTCATCTCCATTTTCTCAACGTGTAAATGGGAGAATATAGCCTCAAAATCATTTAGATGAGTGGCAACACTATCTATATCCTTCATGCGAATGTTATATAACTTTCTCATTAGATACACCTTTTTTTATGTCGTTTCTTTTTCATATGTATTGCATAATTTCTTCCAAATCTCCTCTGCACTTTTATAGTCCAATTCTGTAAAGTAGACATTATCTGCTAGGTGCAATCGAATTTAGACCTAGCCATTTCATCCAGCTCATCCCAATCATCTTCATCCAAATCAGAAGGCTTATTTGAGATTCCATTTACTTGCTTCCATTGCATCTGCTGTATCAACACATCTTTAATCTAATTCTTGCATAGAGCAAAGTTCATGCCATCAAATTTTCGAATCTCAAAATGGTCTTTGCCTTGCAAGTTATAGCTCCTCCTTAGAACACTAGCACTAGATCCTCATCCACTAGATGTGCCATAGACCTCTCATCCATTATGATAGAGAACTGAATAGAATGATAATGGAGCTAGAAGAGTCCAAACACCACTAAGGCTAAAAATGATGACCAAGTATCATTTTTGGGAAAGAAATCAATAGAGTCTTCCCAGAAAAATGAATAAATGAACAATAATGATCAACCAAAAGGATTATGTAAGAATAAATGAGCTCACACCAATAAGTGTTTCAAGAACTAAATCGACCACTATAATTTTTGCCAGAGTATCCTCTAGAAAGTGAGCATATGACCGGTGTCAAAATCTCACAAAATTTCAAGTACTAACATGTTAACCCGTATAGTGGATCATTGACTCCACTGCATATAATCAGTTACCCAAAATAAACCAACTAGGCTTATCGAGCACCTATGACCAACTAACATACATCTCCTATGGTGAGGTTGGGTAAGTCTTCCACTTGCATCACCGAAGAGACCTTAACATATGGGTGTCTCCTAGTTAAAAAAACCTCACCATGACCCTCTTTATCAAATGTAAAAGGCTTTATACAAAAATATTACCGCTATATCAATGACCACATGGACGTACATAAGCAACATCCACAAAAGCATATATAGTGTGTATGCACTCAATATATGTAGTAAAATTGCAAAGAAAAGGTTGAATTAATAGCCCAAATACTAGCCAACAACACCTATAAGTATCTGTTAACTCTATTCTTTAGGTTCAAAAAAACTTGCATAGACTTGCGATGGCTGCTCTCACCTTTTTTAATGGACTTCCATTTCCTCCTTTGAATTAAGATATTACGTACATAACTATTCCACACAAAACAAAATTAGATCCACCAAACTTACATATCTCAAAGCTATCTTTTCCTTGCAAATTGTATCCTTTCTTGGAGCCATTCACACCACAATTGGATCCATGAGACGTCTCTGAGACTTTCGATGTCATGATGTGAATGTTCTCTTTAGCATTGATGTGTTGACTAAGATATGACTAAGTCTTTTGATGTCATGATGTGAATGTTCTCTTTAGTAGCATTGATGTGTTGACTAAGATATGACTAAGTCGCAAAGTATAGAAAAAATTTGATAGAGTTTTTGAGAAAAATTGATATGTCAGTAGAAAAAAAAACAAATAAGAAAGGTTGAATAATATCTTCCTAGGGATATAGTATTCTTGAAAATCCAATGATGTCTCGAAGAAGTCAACCCTTATATGGATGAACTATGAATTTTTGGCAAATTCTCATAGTCTTATCAACAAACAGAGCACGTGAACATTAAAAAAAAGATTATTCAATTCCCGAAGTTTGCATCCAAAATATATTTGTAAACATAATTGCATAATATCCAAATAGATTTCTCACCCCATATATATAGAGCACCAAAGTTAAGCCATCTCAGCTAATGTGCACCTATAGATCCACTATCATAGATCTTGCATGGCAAGGCAAGGGTATGTCTTCCACCCACATCACTAAAGAGAACATCACACCTAGGTATCACCCCAACTAGCAAAACCTCATCATCACCCTCTTTCACATGTCAAAAGCATGAATGCAAAACATAACTCTTATGTCAAAAACGATATGGATGTACATAGGTAGTATCCAGAAAGACATACATAATGAATGCTCAATATGTGTACGTGATCCAAAGGACATAAGCGGCCCTAGACCTTGATGCATATGAAGGAGAAAACTACAGATAATAGTGGTGAATGTTCCCACCACAACTGAGACATATCCAAGAAATCTTTCAACTAAAGTATATGGCTAGAATGACCCCGGAAAATGGAAAGTTCATTGTAAGTTTGAAGGATGCTCTTCTTGAAGTTCTTGAATCTATTCAACAAAACTATACACCAAAGAACTTAAAAAAACGTCCAAAAATCACCGAGAACACAGCATGAACAAGCTTTGAGTAGCCAAAAAGAAGCTCCGAAGAACAAATAATGCTCAAAGCAAGGCTAAACCCTATCTTTCCCCCTGTTAAATCATCAACCAAGTGTACCTTAGTGGTAGAAAATGCTATTTATGCAACCTTTGTGGTTGACAATATTAGGATGGGTCACCTTCCTAAAAGTCTCTTCTTCATGAACATTGGTCATTGAAGTCCTTTCTCGCACATAATCAACAATTCCAATGGAAACTTTGGTAACAAGGATGAGAAGGAAATGAGAAGGCATACCAAGTTCTATGCCTTGGTTGCCACCTTGGAGTTTCTAAGGGATTGCACATGATTGTGGATTTCATATTCAATATGCAGACTATTAATGATATCTGCATTTATGCATAATCTATTAATGATCAATGCATTTATGCATAATCTGTTTCAATACTAATGAAAAGGAACATCGCAAATCCTCATAGCACATAGTAATTGTCGTGTTGGCAAATCCTCATAGCACATAGTAATTGTCGTGTTGGCAGTAGCCAAGGAGGTCCAGACATCTTATCAAGACAAGGATTGAGAATTATGAGGTGGATCCCCTCACATTGATACTCATCATTGCGCTAGAGAGACAATAACCTTTGGGATTGTGATATAGATGCCCACTATGTCTACACATATAGACTTGTAAAAAGTTTAAAAACTAGAGAATCATAGAGCTCAAATTCGTTATATGTAGGTTTCATGAATGGAAAGTCTGAATCTAGTGTGTGTGATTGAGTAGGGGGTAATATGTTTTATTATAATAGACATATATAG
This sequence comes from Ceratopteris richardii, assembly GCA_020310875.1. Taxonomy (NCBI): domain Eukaryota; kingdom Viridiplantae; phylum Streptophyta; class Polypodiopsida; order Polypodiales; family Pteridaceae; genus Ceratopteris; species Ceratopteris richardii. The sequence goes on along the minus strand of CM035414.1, from coordinate 71,515,157 downwards.
TAGTGTCCAAGGACCATCCGACCTTTAATGTAGACATTAACAATAGCAATTCTTGGGGGCAATTGTGAAAAAGGTATCCTCAATGCAACACTCATTTGCATTGTAATGAGAGGCCTCATAAGAGCCAAAAAACACCTCTTCTTTCTCTTCCTTGCCTCTTCAGTTGCTACAAATATGCGGAAGTCTGTAGGAGACCTGCCGGACATCATTTTGGACAAATGTGAACAAGAACGATCCGACTGAGAGGGCTTTGTTCTTTCAAATTCAAACCAAACCGCGTGCGGTCGGGCGGGGCTGTTCAGGATTCACATATTTAACACAGACCCAAGAGCTCTTCATGCATCAGTGTTTCCATATCTTAGAGGAGCAGACTGGTATTGTACTTTCTCTCAACTAAGCTCAGTAATGGAGTCTGCTAAGGGGGGCAAGGGTGGACGCGGCAAGGTTGCCAGAAAGAAGGGTGTTTCCAAGACCGTCAAAGCTGGCCTACAGTTTCCTGTCGGGAGGCTCGCTCGCTATCTCAAGAAGGGGCGCTACGCAAAGCGCGTGGGTACGGGGGCTCCTGTGTACCTTGCTGCTGTCCTCGAATACTTAGCTGCTGAGGTGCGGTTATGGTGTTCCCTGCTCTGAATTGCGATCTCATCTTTTCGAGCATTTTTACGTCGTGTGTTTTAATTTTATAAGTAACGACATGTTCGTTTCTGCATCGTCTTGTGACTTGAGTACGTCGGTCATTTGGTATGGCATTAAATTCTCAGTGTGGTAATCTCCGAGAAGATTACCATACGTTTGCTCATATGCGACCTCTACATTTTGCAAGGCTTCTGCCGGAGCCCTTCAATCTGCCATAGCGTATTCTAAGTGATGCATGTATTAGAGTTTCTGGTTTTCAGTAGGATTCTGAATGGAGTCGCTGCATGACAGTTACTCATGATTCCTGCAAGGCGAGCTGTTATTAGTGACATAATGTTGCTCATCGGGTGTGCAGGTATTGGAACTTGCAGGCAACGCTGCCCGTGATAACAAGAAGAACCGTATAATTCCTCGCCATATTCAGCTAGCTATCAGAAACGACGAGGAACTCGGAAAACTTCTTTCCGGTGTTACAATTGCATATGGTGGAGTATTGCCCAACATTCACCAGGTTCTCTTGCCCAAGAAGAGTGCAGAGAAGGCCTCTGAGAAGCCGGAGAAGACCGCGAAATCTTCGAAGAAGGCATCTGCTTGAGCTTCTGTTCAAGCTGTTCTGAAAGGTGTTTGCTAAACACCACCTGCTATGAATTTTTATCGACTAAAAATTGAAGGTGATAGAGAGCCATGAAGAGTGATGGTATTGGTCGAATAATAGGATCGTTGGTTTCGGCATGCATTTGATCGTTGGTTTCGGCATGCTCGTCACTTTCTGTGCAATGCTCCTTGGCTGCGTCTAAATTGATAACTGTGTACTCTGCGAAATAGAAGGGATTGTGTAGATCAGAGAGGGATCAATCTCATAAATGCCAATTTGTGGAGATGTGAGGATTGGTTTGACTATCATAAGCAAGTGATTGCCCAAGTTGTGAGTGTGAAGCACATTAACATGCACACACATATACACACATGCACACAAGGCAAGAACAAAGAGGAATAATAGAGTTCCTTTATTGTCGCAGACTTTGATTGCGAATGCTTGCTAGGATATGCGACGGGAAATTAGACAATAACATGGGTTATATTTAATATATAGTGGCATGTTTGCCCATGTGTGCTTTATTTCAAGGTAGTGTCAATAGTCACATATGCCAAACAAGTTGAAAAATAGCGCTTGCTTGTGCCTCTTCCGATAGATTAGTTGGCTCGAATTGAGTAGTGAATGTTGGTTCTTTCTCTGTATGCCTCTTAATCTTTGCATTATAATTTGCTAACAATACAAAATATGGCATGTATTGCATCTGTGTGTGGTAATAAGTTGTTGATGGGATAAGTTCTGAAAATAAGAGGACTTAAAAACTGTTTCTTCAAGATTGGAGAGCGATTGGATTTGTACGGCTACTCTATCATCATGGGTTTGGCCTATCTGCTCTACCTGCTTGAGCCAATTTGGTAATTCTATTTCAAAGGTATCTCAACCATCGTCAGTGATGTGCCCTCATGGTACTGGCATAGGCTCATACGATTCTTCAAAGGTTTCTTCGACTAGAATTTCCACCATTGTGTTGGGGTTTTGGGTCTTCAATTGGAGAGTGTGGCCTCTCATATGGTAATAGTCATGCTTGTAGGTCTTTCACCTGTTTCTTGAGGGCTTCCACTTCCTCTGTAGGCTAGGGAGGGATGGTAGGCTCCTGTTTAGATGTGTTGATAGTGGTTAACACATCTAAGGTTGTAACATCTAAGATTGTTTGCCTCCAAGGTTGTGACTCTTGCTTGCAATATTTGGGATTCTGCTTAGAAGGCAACATTCCGATCTTCTAGTCTTTGGTAATCTTGTTGTAACTGTGATACATATTGAATTATTGTATTGAATGTATTATGTATTGTATGAGATGCAAGGGAGGCAGGGTGGAATGCAGGGGGAATGGGGATGGAAATGGTGGATGCTGTGTCTGTTGGAGATTCACTCACTAATTAGACATTAAGACATGAAGATGAAGAAAGACAAAGAGAAGCAAAAACAAAGCATTCAGAAAATCAAGCCTTAGTGAAGGGACAAATTCACGATTGTAATATAGTTTACAAAAACTTCCAGAATTACGAACCTTGGATCAAAAATGTATATAAGAGAGTTGAGCAGTGTAGTAAAGAGGGAGTGCAGATAAGAGTGATACAGAAGACGCAAGAGATTGCGTATGTAGAGATGAATAATAGAACCTGAAGTGTCGGGTATTCATCTGAGAGAGATGGTAAGGAATAGCTACTCAGAGTAGGAGAGTTTTCCATAGCTATGAGCAAAGTGAGGCCAAGCTATTTTTGTACACATCTTCTCTAATAGAAAACACATGTTCATGTGGAAGTTTGAGCGCATTCTTCGTATGTGAAGAAATCTGAGTAATTTCATGTTACTATGAAAGTTACTTAACAGTTACAGTTTTCTTAGTAAATGTTTTTCGGTACATCTACAAGTTAGATCTCGCAGTACAATGTAAAGTTTTTTCATGAGTCATAGCTCATCTTGAAGCCAGTAGTCTCAACTATAAACTGATCAAAGAGTTTTGTGAAACGGGACATGTACACATGGTACAATGTCTGATCGTAAAAGGCATTTTGAACTGGTGAAGTTTTTTCTCAAACTTCAGATAGAGTTCATTCACTGAAGGAAGCTCAAGTATTACTCCTTTACTTCATCTATAATCATTTGAAGTAATTACAAACAAAATTGCAGTTGATTCCGATGACATTCTGGTAAGATTACGGTGCAATTACGGTGACAGTCCGGTAACAGTCCGGTGAAGTTCCGGTGATATTCCGGTGAATTTAAAACACAATTATAAAGTTTTTAGTTTCAGAAAGTTTGCTAAGCTACTGATGATTATAGAGGTGTTCTAATATCACCCTAGCTTAATTCTTGTGGTGTGGTGAATTCCGCAGTTGAGCTTTAGTTAGTTAAGCTCACTCGTCGTGTCAACAAGAAGTACAAGAGCTCAACAGTTGATGATAAGCCGTTAGACGTCAACAAGTAGTTAGAGCTCAACAAGTGGTATGAGAGCAGAAAGGTTCTGAAGAGCAGAAAGATCCTCAAGAGTAAACGAAAGTGAAGATACAAGAGAATTCAAAGAACTTTCACAAGAAAGGTGAAAGTTGAGATGATCAACAACAAACGGCGTCAAGAAACGTTCCGAAGTAATTCTCAAGGGTAAAGGTTTGTAAAAGGTAAAACCTTTTAACATTACACTCACCAAAAGTAACAGAAACAAGAAGATTATGGCAGATGATATCTCTATTGACAAATTGGACAGAGATAATTATCCCGCATGGGTAATGCGAATGGAAGCCTTACTTATGAGTAAGGACTTAATGATATATGTGACAGGACAAGAAAAGAAGCCGACTTTTGGAGACGACAGTCAACCAAAGAAAGAAGAGTTATAAGCCTTGAAGCTGTGGCAGAAGAAAGATGCAACGGCAAGAGCGTATATCTACAATACCATCACAAATCATTTGTTACTGCACATTAGAGGTCTGGAGAAAGCGGAAGACATATGGAGTGCATTGGAAGATCATTTCCAAAATACGACGAAAGCTAGGAAGGCTAGCTTATGGTTAGAGTTTACAACGTTCAAGAAAAAGCAAAGTCAAAGCATTAGTGATTATGTCACTAAGATGAAAGACTTGGTAGACAGTCTTGGATCTATTGACGAAGATATCGAAGATCACAAGTTGATAGCACAAGTGCTTGCCGGATTGAGAGGAGATGAAAGGTGGAAACCTTTCGTACTCTCAACCGAACTTTCTTTAAATCATTTTGTACCAGATTTAAATTAGTTGCTTGGACTAATATTAACGTTTGAGCAAGATTTGAAGACAGACGGAGATAAAGGACATAGTTCGGCTATGTATGCAAAAAGAATAAGAAGAAAGGTGATAAAGGTAAAGAAAAAGATGAAGAAGAGATGTCTACTCAAGCAATTTTGCAAGAGGAAGAGGTAACGTCAGAAAAAGAGGTAAAGGAAGAGGTAATCAGACTAACAACAAGAAGACTTGTTGGATCTGTGGATTAAGCAATCATTTGGCTCATGATTGCTGGCATAATTCTCAAGGATCAAGTCAGAATCAGAACAATAACAGTAGAGGCAGAAGCGGAAGATATTAAAGAGGAAGACAAAGCCAAAGAGGCGGATATGGTAGAGGTGGAGCGAGAAGTTGGGGACATAATCAGTCTCACAACACTACCTACTACAACTATGCGAATGATATGCAGAATGACAGTCATACAACGTTGATGATGAACTCGATAAGTATGTCAGAGAATGAAGACCTCAAGGTATTCTATATTGACTCTGGTTGTTCAAATGATTTGTCAGGAAATATAGAATTGTTATCAGAACTGGAAGGAGGTATGTCGAATCATACAATACAAACAGGTGATAACACAAAACATAATGTAAGGTCAATTGGAAAGGTAAAGTGTAAGAATGGATTTGACCTACTAACAAATGTTTTGTATGTTCCAACAATCCCAAAGAATCTGATCAGCGTGGGTCAGATAGTAGAGAAAGGTTTTCAAGTCAGGTTTACAAATGAAGGAGTATTTGTTGAAGATCCAGAGAATGAATACAATCAAATTGTCCATGGTAAAAAGGAAGGTAGACTTTTTACTCTTAAAGTACAAGGCAATGTTGGTCAAGCCTTGATCACACATGGTGATGAGGTATTTACAGAGTTAGACCTCTGGCATAAGAGCTTAGGACATTTTAATGAAACAGGAATCAAAACTATGGTGGAAAAACAATCCATAAGAGGATTACCGAATATGAAGAATCAACATATGATTCACAAGTGCGAAGCCTGTCAGATGGGAAAAGCCCATAGGTTACCATTTCAGAAGAAAGGGTACAAACACGATGATGTGTTAGAACTCATACATACAGATGTATGGGGACCAACAAAAGAAGGATCTATAAGTGGCTCAAGGTATTACGTTCTTTTTATTGATAATGCAACAAGATGGATAACTCTTTATGTTTTGAAAGAGAAGTCAGAAGTATTTGAAGCTTTCAGGCATTTTCATGCATATGCTGAATCCATTGATGCTCTTGTGCTACTCTCAGTTTGGGTATCAAAAAGTCTAATGGTAACATTGAATTTTGGCCAAAAACATCTGAAAGGGTGTGGCTTGGAGCACCATTTTATATGCAATTCAATATGCCGAAACAACATGGTGGAACTGTTTGTCCCAATTAGCGCATTTATTATTCACCAATTTTGTCAATACATTACATAATATCTTGTTTTTGCTCTTAGCCTAGCCATTGGCTTGTGGCTGATATGGAGCCGACTTCTTGTGAACCACCATGAATTCTTGTAGCAAGTATTCAATGATCTCGTTTAAGAAGTGGGTGCCATGATCACTCACCAATTCTATTGCCAAACCATATCTGGTGAATACCTTCTCAAATAAGAACTTAACCATCATTTGAGCATCGTTCTTTGTTATGGCCTTTACTTCCACCCATTTAGTTAGATAATCGTGGCCACAATGATGTATTCCGCATGTGAACTCTTAGCTAGGGGATTAATAGGACTGACAAAGTCTAGTCCCCACTTAGAGATTTCACATCCCCCATCATGGGTTTTAGTGGCATCTCATCTTTACGTATAGGATATTGAGTTCGCTGACAAATATCACATCTCTTCACATAGGTATGTGCATGCAAGAGAACAAGGATTACGACCACCACATGCTTGAGAGATGCCTCTCCTCCCAACCAAATGCCTCTATATATAGCTCTCTCCAGGGGACTGCCATCTTGGGCAGGTGGATGCTAATCATCCAAGTGTCAGCCATGTAACTACATGTGCGCCAAGTGTCCACTGGATGCTTGTAGAAGGTTCTAGAGCTCTTTGGGCAAAATACTCTTCCCATGTACCTCATGGGGATTGAACCCAAGACCTCGTCCTTCACATCCTTGAGACTTAACCACTAAGCTAAGTGGTTCACTTGTTCACAAGAGCACAAGACCTCCTAGTAAGTCTAAACTCGAGATCTTTGGTCATACACACGGATGACCAAACGGTGTCCGATTTCAGATCTGTCTGAACCGGCCAGACCCTTGGATCATAGACTTACTTTATTACATTCTTCCCCCCTTGGAAAAGATTTTCGTCCTCGAAAATAGAGCTATATACATACTGAGGCAACCCTCGAGCCTCATGTTCTAAAACTGGAAGAACATGGTCATGTTCTAGAACTGGAAGAACATGTCTCATCTCTGTGGTGGCATCCTTGCCCAAATGATTCAAAACACTATCTGGTTTTGCACTTTGATGAACAGGACAAAGTACAAACTAGTGAAGAATAATAAGGGTGGATCTAATGACATCCCTGGCTAATTCACAGTTTCTGGATGTGCGATCTAGGCATAAACATGTGAACTAGGTGGATTCAAATTACTAGTCCATTTCTAGGCATAACTGGTGCATGGGCTTAGTAATGAAGGTGGGATTCTTATCCCTCACAAGACTTTGAGAATTCTTGATTCACTTGAATTTGTTTTGGAGAACTTGAAGTTTGATTGTCCCATACATCTAACTTTAGATGTTTATTCAATGGTTTACTTTGATCCAACAGTTACTTGATTTTTCACCCGACTAGAGGACTACTCTGTCCCAATGAGTTGAAAAAATCCTATGTAAACTGTAGGAGAAAGTTTACCATTCCGGTGGAATCAACCATACTAACTTCACCAATTCAAATTCAAAATGAAAATTGTCCAACTTAGGACACTTTTCTCAAAGACTTTTAACTGAAAGTTCTTGGGAATTGTCAATCTAATGAGCAATTCCTAACTTCTTTATTCTAGAGTATACTGGACTCTAGGAAAATTTTTTATGCTATAACTTGAAGCAAAATCAAATGAATAAGTCTACTTAGACTTATCATCTTATGAAGATTGAAAAGGTTCTTGTACATAACATCTATCTAGGATGTTCAAGTTAGTTATCTAATTCTAACCGGCTATCCCTGGTCTTTTGCAAAAGGAATCAGATACCATATCTGAGTCAATTCCAAAAGATTTGGAAAGCGGAAAGAGATAACTAAGACTTTGTACAACCAATTCAAACTTCGCACATACATAAACTTGCTATGAGTCAAAGTCTACTTGACTCAGGACTTTAACTTCTCAACGATCTATTTCAATAAGATATTGAAGCATTGACTTTATCTTTAAGAGAAATAAGCTAGCTTCTCAAAAAGATTCAAAGCAAAATAAAAAACATCATCCAACCACAAGATACTAGTGTGGTAACCAACATCAGTGTGTCGACCCACTGAGGTTACGCTGATGAGTTTTGTATTCAAATAATGCTTCACTTGAGACTAAGTTCAGGTCACATTCAATCTTTTTGACTCCGTGAATGCAATTCTTGTGCATTTCTTTGAGTCTAAAAGAGTGAATTTTATCAAGTTACACTAGGAACTTGATGCTTGACTTAGTCAATTAAATCTTTAGTTGAAAAGATCAACTCAAAATCAAAGTCCAACTTCTTTCAGAAATTTATCAAATATTTCTGATCAATAACACTTAAACTTGAAGTGTTCTATGAAGATCTTGGAAGTTACTTACTTCATATCTTCAGTTTCCTTAATCTTGAAGTTACCTTGAAGTATCGTAAGATACTACTTTCATCCTTTACGAATTAAACTTTTCCTTGAAGTCTTAATTCCCTTGAGGATGAAACCTAACTTCAAAATCCAAACTAGGACTAAAAGATAATCATCATCCCACGGTCCGATGTCCCATTCCATCTTTCCTACATCAATCTGAGTATAAAATCTGGTGTCCCATACCACCCTATTTTATATTCACATTAATGTGTGGGTGATTCTTATCCTAAAGTCTAAACATCTCTTGATAGAGTACCTTATTTTCTTCAATTCTTTTACAAGAATTGGAAGTTTCAGGCATTACCTCTAACTAGATTTTCCTAGGTTTTGATTCCTTCGCATGATCACCTCAGAATCATGTGCTTTGCCTTGGAAACTTGAAAACCTCTTAACAGAATATCAATTCTTCTTTACTGGGGTTTTCAAATGAAAACCAATCAAAATTCCAAGTACTTGAATTTTCTTGAATTCAAGTTCAATTGGTTTACCCTTGACCAATTTTGTAGCGACAAGAGCTTTTGACTTCTTGTCTTTTAGATTCCTTTCTTTACTGTTGCTTTAGGTACCTACCCCGGGGACTTTATTTAGGAATCTCTTTACTGCTTAAGTCTTAAGCATCCGCTCATGCTTTCTGGATTTGTACCAAAATCCCTTTAAGGATAGGTAAACACTTATGTTTTACCTTCCACAGACTTAATTACCATTTTCACGGTTGCAGACTACATTCTTGGAATTTCTTTACTCTGTTCAGACTTGGAACAACTTACTCTTTTTCACAGTTTTCCATCGAATAAATGGAACTTGAGTGAATAATTCCCAAAAGGAATTTTATTGCCAATACTTGGGCAATCTACAAAGTAGTTCTAATTGCACATTACTTGGACAATCATGGCCAAGATTGATCAAGTCTGGTTGATCTTGCGATAAAAATAAAGACTTAGTCTTTATCTTTAAGTTCTCTTAAACTATCTTAAGCTTCTTTGCTTACCTGCAGGATTTTAGAGATCTTTCCCTTTACACAAGTCCAAGCATACACTTATGCCTCTCAGATTCCAAAGCTAAGAATGTTTGATATACCTTTAGGTTATATCACAAATAGGACTTGAAATACCACTTCTAGTGGTTTGGGATGTCCGGGAACTACTTACTTATTGTTTAAAGAGTATGAAGAATTTCACTCTCAATACTTGAAAGAATGTCATTTCTTCAAATACTTGAGATTCCTTATAGGACTTCAAATACTTGAGATTCCTTATAGGAAATCAAATAACTTGAGCAAATGATTCATCTTGGAATCTTTTGCAATACTAAAAGAACATTTGAAAGAAATTCTCCCAAAAAAGAATTTACTGATTCAATTGTATTCATTTCCTGAGTATCAAACTAGAGATGAAATATCACATTTTGGATATGGTTTCCCATGTCACTATGAAAGTTTAAGTTGAACTTTCATTTATGTGATATCGACTTCTATTCTTGAGTTTGATACAAAACTCATTATTATTGGTCAATCTTCAGATGTTACTAGAGTCCTTTAAACATATTTCACCAATCAAATTTATGTTTAAAGTCCAAGCATCTATTGATGATTGATCCAATAGTAATGTTATTGTGAACACAACTTTGAACTTTATAACTTGTTTAAGAGAAGTTCATGGATTGAAAATCCATTTCTTGGAACTTTCTATTCCTAAATGAAAAGTTCACACTTGCTTCAAGTTTTTTAGGAACTTATATTATTTCCTAAAAATTGCTTAGCTAGTTGTATCATTTACCAGAGATGCAACTATAGAACTTAACATCCTTTTATTGATATCAAGGATCAATTGATGTTGAGGTTTAACCTTTGATTTCCATCACCCCTTGGGATGAAATCAAATGAAAATTTATAAAAGCTTGGTACCTTTATATCTTGGCAAAACATTTATATCCTAAAGAGGTTTTGCCTGCATCATTCCTTGGACCTATAATATAATATGAATTTATGTGTATTTTTGGGAAGAGTTCATGAATCATTTAAGATCCTCTACTTGGAACATCTTCCTTCCCAAAACTAAATTCATCTTGAACATAGTAGGAGAATGATCTCACATGAAATAGAAGGCTTGACTATTTCATATCTCTATTCCAAAAAGTTACTTACCAAGGTTTCATCATGAGATACAAATCTTGAAACCACAAGAAACTTCTTTAAAACTTTCGAAATCTTCTAAGTCCCCGGGGTAGGTACCTAAAGCAACAGTAAAGAAAGGAATCTAAAGACAAGAAGTCAAAAGCTCTTGTCGCTACAAAATTGGTCAAGGGTAAACCAATTGAACTTGAATTCAAGAAAATTCAAGTACTTGGAATTTTGATTGGTTTTCATTTGAAAACCCTAGTAAAAAGGATTGGAGATATTCTATTAAAGGTTTTCAAGTTCCCAAGGTAAAGCACATGATTGTGAGACGATCATGTGAAGGAATCAAAACCTAGGAAAATCTAGTTAGAGGTAATGCCTGAAACTTCCAATTCTTGTAAAAGAATTGAAGAAATAAGGTACTCTATCAAGAGATGTTTAGACTTTAGGATAAGAATCACCCACACATTAATGTGAATATAAAATAGGGTGGTATGGGACACCAGATTTTATACTCAGATTGATGTAGGAAAGATGGAATGGGACATCGGACCGTAGGATGATGATTATCTTTTAGTCCTAGTTTGGATTTTGAAGTTAGGTTTCATCCTCAAGGGAATTAAGACTTCAAGGAAAAGTTTAATTTGTAAAGGATGAAAGTAGTATCTTACGATACTTCAAGGTAACTTCAAGATTAAGGAAACTGAAGATATAAAGTAAGTAACTTCCAAGATCTTCATAGAACACTTCAAGTTTAAGTGTTATTGATCAGAAATATTTGATAAATTTCTGAAAGAAGTTGGACTTTGATTTTGAGTTGATCTTTTCAACTAAAGATTTAATTGACTAAGTCAAGCATCAAGTTCCTAGTGTAACTTGATAAAATTCACTCTTTTAGACTCAAAGAAATGCACAAGAATTGCATTCACGGAGTCAAAAAGATTGAATGTGACCTGAACTTAGTCTCAAGTGGAGCATTATTTGAATACAAAACTCATCAGCGTAACCTCAGTGGGTCGACACACTGATGTTGGTTACCACACTAGTATCTTGTGGTTGGATGATGTTTTTTATTTGCTTTGAATCTTTTTGAGAATCCAGTTTATTTCTCTTAAAGATAAAGACAATGCTTCAATATCCTGTTGAAATAGATCTTTGAAAAGTTAAAAGTCCTGAGTCAACTAGACTTTGACTCATAGCAAGTTTACGTATGTTCAAAGTTTGAATTGGTTGTACAAAGTCTTAGTTATTTCTTTTTTGCTTTCCAAATCTTGAAATCACAAGAAACTTCTTTAAAACTTTCGAAATCTGATACCAATGCAAGAGAACAAGGATTACGACCACCACATGCTTGAGAGATGCCTCTCCTCCCAACCAAATGCCTCTATATATAGCTCTCTCCAGGGGACTGCCATCTTGGGCAGGTGGATGATAATCATCCAAGTGTCAGCCATGTAACTACATGTGCGCCAAGTGTCCACTGGATGCTTCTAGAAGGTTCTAGAGCTCTTTGGGCAAAATACTCTTCCCATGTACCTCATGGGGATTGAACCCAAGACCTCGTCCTTCACATCCTTGAGACTTAACCACTAAGCTAAGTGGTTCACTTGTTCACAAGAGCACAAGACCTCCTAGTAAGTCTAAACTCGAGATCTTTGGTCATACACACGGATGACCAAACGGTGTTCGATTTCAGATCTGTCTGACCGGCCAGACCCTTGGATCATAGACTTACTTTATTACAGTGCATCCATGTGAAGTGTTGGCCACCAAAAACCTGTGAGAAATATTGCTTCAATCACACGGTCTGGTCCAAAATTTCCTACTACACCTTGGTGAGCAGTCTCTAAGATCTTGAGGTATTCACTCCCATGGACACACAATCTAAGATAGCTGTCTCTTTTGCGCCTGTACAAATTATCTCCAATGAGTGAATAATCTAGTGCTTCCTGTTCTAAGCTGTTTCGTCTAGCCAATGTCATTTCTTGAGGGAATGTTTTCGTGCTCAAAAAATTTACCAATGGTTCACTCCGATCTGATACTAAAGACACTTGATAGAGAGTGGCATGTTCCACGAGTGGGCTACAAATTGGGCATTGTTTGCACAACTTATGGACATCTGCTTCCATCGTTGGTCAATATTCCCCCAACCTTTGCAGAGTCTATAGGGTTCTATGTTTGGAGTGATGTTGTTGAAGTGCACCTACATGTGCTAGTTGCAACCACTTTGCCTGCTCATCTTCATTTACAAAGCATGCCAATATGTCTTGATTAGTGTGTTTATACATGCTGCTTTTCATTATGTGGTATTTTTGAGATCTGACTACTTCCTTGTCTTTAGTTCTCAATACAGGATGTCGAGGTCCAAAGGTGAAAATAAGCACTATGGCTTTTGCCCAATCAGGCACTACTGCTAGATTGAACAAATAGGCATGAAGAAGGTCATCCTTCACTCATTGAGGGGACTCTCCTGAAGTTAGTTTCGAAAGGTGATCTACCCTTAGGTGAGTCCTACCTTTCCTAGCTACAACTTCAAAGTCATATTCCATTAGTAAGAGGAACCATCTTACTAATCTGCCAATATTGCAAGGTTTGCTCGCTAGATAGAGTAATGCTTGATGGTCTGTAAAAAATGTAAACTTATTTGCAAGCAAATAATGTCTAAACTTTTTAATTGCATACACCATGAATAATCCTTCTCACTCGATCGTGGTGTAATTTCGTTCATCCACATTCAATTGTCTACTAGCATAAGCAATGGGAAGATCCATATTATCTTCACCAGTAGGTTGTGCTAGTACACACCCAATAGCATAATTGGATGCATCCACATGAACATGGAATGGCTTGTTCCAGTTCGGTGTAGTCAAGATTGTTGTTGAACATCGTTGTCGCTTAAGCTTATTAAAGGAGTTTTCACATTCGTCTGTCCACTCAAAGTCAGTCAAAAGGGAGTACAAAGGCAAGTTTGCAATGATTGCATACATATGAATGAAATGTCAATAATAACTGCAATGCCCCATGAAAGCTTGTACCTCCTTTACATTCTTTGGCCTAGGTAGCTCTGCAATTGCTCCAACTTTCTTCTCTTCCATGGATATGCCATTCTTTGACACTATGTGTCCTAGAATCTTGCCTTATTTGACCATAAAAACACACTTTTTTGGGTTCAAGAAGACTTAATATTCTCTACATTTATCAAGATTTGTTTTTATTTGACCATAAAAACACGCTTTTTGGGTTTAGGAAGACTTATTATTCTCAACATTTATCAAAGATTTGACACTATGTGTCCTAGAATCTTGCCTTATTTGACCATAAAAACACACTTTTCTAGGTTCAGGCAGACTTAATATTCTCTACATTTATCAAAGATCATCAACATAGAATTCCAAGTTTTTACGCAAGATTTCTTTGAACACGTGGCACATTACTCATTGGAAGGTAGCTGGTGAATTGGTTAGCCCAAATGGCATTACTTGAAAAGAAAATATGCCCCACTCTGTGGCAAAAGCCGTCTTATGCTGATCTTCTAAAGCAATGGCCACTTGATTGTAGCTAGAGAATCCATCAAGGAAGCTGTAAACTTCCTTGCTTGCTACCCTTTCTAATAGATGCTCAGTGATAGGAAGCAAATAACTATCTCTAATAGTCGCTGCGTTAACCTCAAGTTAATGCACCAACTTTCTGTTCTTTTTGGGCACCACTAAAATGGGGGACACCCACTCAATGTGCTCAATCTCATAGATAAATCTGGCTTCTACCAAATGATCTATCTCTTCCTTGATCTTGGCTGCATAATTGTCATTGTATGTGTATGGCTTCTGCTTAGAAGGTTTGGCTTATGAGGTCATGGGAATTGTATGCGAGAAAATGTCAACGTCTACTTTTTTTAGGTCCTTATAGCTCCATGGAAACACATCTCTATATATCAATCAACTTTCTTTCCTCTTCTTCAATCAGGTCATGTCCTATGTACATGCATCGTTCTTCACCTTCTTCTATGGTCACAATAATTTTCTTTGTGGTTTCTTTGTTGTCAAAGGCCGCTCCTGTGAGTGCTTCTCATTTAGGCATTCAGATCATGACTTTACTATCCTCAATCTCATACTTCTTAAAGTTTTCAAGGACCTCAAATAAAGATGCTTCCTCTTCTAGTGGGAGTTCTCTCTTCTTTCTTTTCTTGCCTTCACTCTTGGTGGTTAACTATGTGGTTAACCTTACCTCGCTCACAAGCTCTTCTCGTCCTTGAGGGTGAGCTTCTACTTCATATAGGTATTCTTCTTTTGATGCCCAAAAAGTATCCATACTAATTGATTCAAACTCCTAGTCACTTTCTTGTTCTAGTTCTTCCATGCTAGGCTTGCACTCTTCTATTACCAAATCACACATTATTGGTTCTATTGTGGAAACCAAAATGTCATAGCCATCTTCATCATAGTGTGGTGTCCATTGTTCTTAATTGATAGCTATGTCCATTTTTGATAAGATTTCTGCCCAACCACGAGGTTCAAACTCTTCGTTTGGAAATACTATAGGTGCATAGGTTGGGTCTCTAATTGATCTATGATTTTCCTTTGCACCTATCTCTCTAGTGTTTTCTCTTTTCTCTTCTTTTGCTGCAACTTTTCACATCCATAAGTGGGCATCTTCATGCATCCAAAAAGATCCTAATCCTATGGAATGCACTAACTTTGTATCATCTGTGCCTTTATGGATGGGATTCTAGTGTATCAGGGGCACGTCTCTATGAGAGTAGTCCTTGAGATTGACTTTAGTTGTAACTAATAAGTTTTGCAAATACAAGGAATTGGTTCCCCAATCGTGCACTACTTGCAACTGCCTCATCAATGGTCTTCCCAAAATCATCTCGTAGGCGTGGTTTTTGCTAAAGTCACATATGGAAAAAGTATGCTCAAACTCTACACCACAAGTAATGAGAGTTATCCCTTCTAGTAATCCTAAAGGTCGCTCTATGTGACCATCAACCATTTTTAATTTCATTCTCATTGGCTTGAGTGCTGGTTTTCCCCAATGCTTCCATAGGGAAGTGGTAGCAATTGAACTCCTGCACCTACGTCCAAAATAGCCTTGGTGGTGTAACCCTGATGAGTGATAGGACGATAGGTGTTTTCTACTTCTCCTTCATTCATGTCTCTTATCTTATCCAGGGGTATCTTTGGCATTGTTCGATGTGGTCCTATCTGGGAATGGGTTTTTGCCACTTCTGGTACTTGATTGGATACATGTTTCCATAGTTATGCCTTAACCTTGAGTAGATCTTCTAAAGTGAGTTTGCATTACACTTTAGTGTTCCTTACCACTTTTGTATTCCTAGGTATGAATGAGTCTTCATTTCTTATCATGATCGTGGGTGCTCTCATGCAGGTAGACTTTGCCTCCCATGGGCCTATGAAATGTGGAAGTTCTTGTAAGCAATTAGACTCAAAGTCTAATCGTTCACTAGACTGATTATCCTCTTGTTCTTCATAAATAGAAGGAATATCTTGTGGGAATTTATTATGTAATCCACAAGTTCAATAGGAGGAGGATTTTCACTTTCTTTTGCCCATTTCTCTTCTTGAATCTCTCTTAGAAATCCCTAAGAATATCCATTCATAGAAGAAATGGTGCATGGTTTAGTGGAATTAGGCACATAAGCTTCCTTGGGAGGAATGCTCATTCTTTCACTTGCCTTGTCCTTACACTAGGAGGTGGCTTTGTGTAATTAAACTCTCCAACCTTTCTAATAGTCCATCAAAATGCAACTATGTTTTAGCTGAACTAGAGTAATTGAAGAGGCGACTGGCTTCAAACATGGTTTTATCCATTTCAACCATCTTAGCACAAAGCTTAGTTTGTTTAATCTCTAGGTCAACCCTGGGGTAACATCTTTCATGATTTTCCATATTTGGCCGTTCTTGGATTCTGGTCTGATATGCTTTAAGCATCATGTCTAGATCTTCGAGAGTGGGATCTGTTAAGATAGATCCTAGTCTAGGTGGTAATGAGGTTATATGAGGTTGGATAGATGGTGGTGGGGATGGTGGTAGTTGTGGTGATGAACGAGAGTGCATTTGGGAGGTGAGTTCAACTATCTTGGCCTTTGTTTCTCTTAGGCTTTCCTCAAGTTCGGTCATCTTCTTAGACCATTGTCTTTTCATTCGCTGACGGCTATCCTTCTAGGCTCTTGTCCTTTTCTTGGTTGTACTCTCAGTCTCATTGACCTTTGAACTCTTTTCTTGACATAAGCCTTGGTTTTGTTGTAATACCTGAGCTCTCATGACCACTTGCATTGGGGCAACGAAAGTCACACTTCCATTAGAATCTACCACTAACCGAATGACATTAATGGGAGTGATCTTCAATACATTGTTTGGGTTCTTAGGGCAATCCGATAGAAGATGCTCCTTTCCACAATCCTGACAAAGATTGGGGTTGCATTGGTGCATGTATAGGGCAATCACGAATGAAATGATCTCATTGGCATCTATAACATGGTCCTCTAGGTGCTTGGGGTCTTATCTTTCTAAGTTGGGGTCTAGAGTTAGGATTTGCATACATGACATTAGCGTATTTTGGCTCCCAACTAAGTTCGCTCGGGTCTTCATAATAGTATGTCTTGTTATGCTCAGGTGATTGCATATAGTAAGCCTGTGGACTATGCATATGAGTCAAGTCAAAACTATGATCACTCATGTCACTTTCTATAATCAGTGGTGATGCTGGTACTAAGGCTCTATTTAAATTTTCTTCAGAGGTTGCATACTTCACTAGAACCACATTGGCTGGAGTTGGAGGTTCTTGAGATAGCACTGGTTGAGGCCTTGGTTGGGCTTGATAGGGTTGTTGGTATGGTTTCTGGGACCTAATATGCTATGGTGGGTACGAGTTTTGGTATCTTCCTTGTTGTGGACATGGTTGTGATTGATTTTGTCTAACAACTTTCTTGTGATAAGGAAAGTCTAGTGCGGTGTGGTTAGTGTACCTCCTTTGTATGGTGCAGGGCTGTTTGGGTTAGCTTGGGTTTGAGCCATGATTGAGCACACATTAGCCATATGGTCTCCTCCATAGGTATTAAAATCGTTTCACTGGGGCAAATCTAGGTATCTGTTTGTTAGAGACTCCTAATTTTTGAGCTACCTTCTCTGCAAGTTCCTCTATAGATGTGGACTGTTTGGAGGTGAGGCTAGTAGAGCTATGCGAATCTTTATAGATTTTTGAAAGCTCCAATTCCTCCCCTAGATTATCCTCAATTTATATGCACATTTGTACACACTCTTCTATAAATCTAGGGTCTTTTATGTACATAGAAGATCTCAGTTTGGTACTTAACAATCCACCTAAGAATAAAGCCACTTGTTTGGTAGAGTGGGTAACTCTGGCACTTGGCATCTCTCAAGATATTGTCTAAACCTTCTTCCTGCAAGTCTAACCATTTCTTGAGAAAGCTGTGTAGGGAAGACGTGTTGTGTCTGATGCCACTTTTGGAGAATTTAGTGATGAATGCTTCTAGCAACTGGTCTACATTCCTGAAGTAGCCTTGGAGTAGTGGTTGGAACCACGTTAGGGAAATGTTCTTGAGAGTTAGGCCAAAGGCATTGTATTAAGTGAGCAGATCCTTGACTTGTTTAGCTCTCAACACCTGCCTAAACTTTGCTACATGATCATATGGATCTTTGGTGCCATCAAAGCAATTCTTCATGGATTTAACCAATTGGGTTGGCCTCAAGATTTTGGGGTGTTCTCTAGGTCTAGGCAAGGGAAACTCATCTAGACCTCTTTGATGTCTAGGATTTCTGTGTCTTTCTTGATCAGTTCTTTCTGCCTCTAATCTTGATTGCTCTCTTCCTAAGGGGTTATGCTTGCACTCCCTACCGATCGTTCCATGTTAAAGGACATCTATACATCACTCATTTTCGAACTGAGTATGTAGGGATAATCACAAAGCTGCTGGGCCCACGACCTAGTTGTATGGTTGACACTAGCCGCATATGATCTGATACTTTGTCGGTCTCTCCCTAGGTGTCTGCTTGATCTAAGGTTCATAAGCCCTACTGATCAGCCCAATGACCCTTGTACAAACACGTTGCTGATCCTTGATATCAATTACTTGTTCCTTTAAATTTCTTTAGGATGTATTTCCTTATCTTTAAATATGTATCGCCAAGAGCACTTAGGTTTGTCATAATTGAGGTTCTTCTTCCAATCAAATTAACTTATTTGCCCTTAACTTGTCCAGTGACTGCAATTAATCTATTCTTGAACTTGAGAATTTAAAGGATCTTAGAACTTGAATGTTCCTATCCTGCCTCTAATCAACCAAAATCACTATTCGCACTTAGCCTATGCTAGGAATTTACTGAGGGGGTTGAGAGATCTTCCAACCTCAAGTCGCTTCTCCTTGTTGCACTTGCATGCCCAGGATGCATGTTCCAAAGCTCGCACACAATGGCACCTTGCGTTGGTCTCGCCAAGAGCTCTCAATAGACTTGTAAAAGTTCGAAGTTTAGCTCAATCCTTAACTTCAGTTGACAGACAACTTGATTTAGACACTATTTAATGACCCCATTCTCCCCCTTTGTATTAATAAAAAATTCTCTTGAGCTCCTTTGGTTTCTTAATCCCACATGAGGTAAAATTCAAATTACCTTCTCTGAAAATGAATGCACTATTCTTAAGAAAAACAGTTGAGGCCACGTGAGATTCGAAATGAGCTTTCCAACGAGCTCAAGATCACTAGAAACAGATTTCATATGAAAAAGTTATGTCTGTTTAGGGATTTGGGGTTTAAAATAGGCGAGCAGGCAAATTACATTTCTCAAAGTATTTGCTTGGGGGCCTCACTATGCTCCAATCATGTGAATTTATGATCAAAATTAGCCAATTTGAAAATTAAAAAACCCTAAAAAATTGGCCAAAATTGCCTATCAATCGGGATGGATAGGGCTGTCAATCGCGATCGACAGAGCTGTCGGTCATGGCTTGTCAATTCACAATTGATGGTGTGAATCACGATTGATGGTATTGATTGCGATGGACGTGTCCGTCGCAATTGATAGTGTCCATCACGATTGATGGTGTCGATCGCGATGGATGTGTCCATCGCAATCGATGGTGTCAATCGCAATGGACAAAAATCTTTGGGTTTCTACGTAGCTTTATGTCAATCGTGGCCTTGTGCATCGCGATGGATAGATTTTTCATCGAGATGAAGTGTCAATTGGGATTTTTTAGTCAATCGTGTTGGACAGGGGTGACCGTCGTGATGGATGCTGTTAGTCATGATTGATAGGGTGTCCGTCAGGGTCTATCGATCGCGATGGACATGTTTTCTGTTGCGATGTGTAGTGTCCATCATGATTGATGGTGTCAATCACTATGGATAGAGAAAATGCAAATTTTTTTGAAATTTTTCATGGATTTTGTGATGTGTAGGTCTTCTATTCTATGGTGGTGCACTTAGTTTTACCCAAAGTCCGATTTTTATGTCAATCACGATTGATTGAGCTCAATGCCCCAGGACCTATGTAGAGCTTTTTTGTACCTACTAGAATTGTTGCCGTATGGATGCTCATACATGCAAAAACACTCAAGAAACATGCAAAAACAACACACAAAAATTTGCTCTCTCTCTCTCTCTCTGATGCTCACTAGTGGAATGAGGAAATGGAGATGGAGTGTGGGGATATGACCAAAATGGTGAGGATGATTATGGAAGGAGATGGAGAATAGAGATGGTGGTGATGATGATGAAGTAGGTAGAGAGTAAAAAGTAAGAAATTACCTATGATTCCAAGGTCGCTTCTCTACATCTTACCATCATATGCTCATCCTCAAAGCTCGATCTCCGGCAATGGCACCAAATTTTGTGTCACTCTAGCACAATGGAAAGTACCAACGTGAGGAGATACACCTCATGAATGTCAATCCATGGATATGTGAGGACTGGGATGACAACTATGAGCAAGTGATGGCACAAGTGTGTGAGTGAGAAGCACACTAACATGCACACACATACACACACACAGATGCGCACAAGGCAAGAACAAAAAGAGGAACAATGGAGTGCTTTTAATTATCCAAGGTCTCTTTTATAAAAGCTCTATTCTCTTACTAGCCAACCTAAAAAATGAGCTCTCTAGCTTTTCGATCCAGACCTAGTCTCTGGCCTAGTTAACAATTAGGTCCCAAGGCTTATTTGAGGGCTCAAATGGAGTCTAAAAAATATGAAAAGTGATACATAGGTACGCCTAACAAAGAAAAGTATACAAATGATAAATGAACTTAGATTACAATATATCACTCTCATGTGCACAAGTTATTAGAACTATGTGTAGTGCAAGGTCATGTGATGTGGCCCTACTGGATGCAAACATGAAGTGCAAATGATCTTAGAATGTGTGAAAGAGAAGGGTTGTGCAATGAGCACATGGATCTCGCAGAAAGAGGCTAGGCCTATACTATTATAACTTCTGCAAAGATGATATAAAATCCTTTTCTAGTGTGACCTTTGGATTAGGATCGTCGAGTATCGATGGAACCATTGGAGAAGAGGAATATGCTTAACAACCCAACCTTGCGATTCACACTTTGTGATAGAGACTATGGTTGTACATAGGGTCGATTGACCTTGAATTGCCAGTTTAGAGTTTGCTTTTGTTTTGGAGCCACCTTGCGGTGTTCTGTTTTGTATATTGGTTGGGCTTTGGAATCCTTGGGCCTAATTGATATGGTTCTCTAAAGCTTATGCTTCCAAAAGTATGTAGTTCCCTCCATGAATAAAATCTAGGACTTAGGGATTCAAATTTGCTTAATGTGCCTCATATCTTTTTGATGCCTGATAGTGGGTGTGGAAGCTTTCTTTTGATGACTTTGAGGTGCAATCTTCTTGGGCCTCTAGAGGTATTTGATACTATCTAATGAATGTATCTAGGATTTTGAGACCCAAAGTTGCATGATGTGTATAGAATTCTTTGCATGTTTCATTTGTTATTTCCTTTACACTCGTTGATGACAGGATTTTGGTTGCTTCATATATCTTACTCGATTGTACCTTGCATGAAGGTGTGTAGCTTTGTGCATCTTAGGAACCCAGCATGACTGTTCTATAATATGAGGAGAGGTTTTAGAAACCATATTTGTCTATTGATGGACTGTGATGGTGGGGTGCTTGTGGGGCCTATCTTGGCCTTCTGATGTGTGAATGTCTCCTTTGATTTTGTGACATTTATGGTGGACTGTGCTTGTACTCTCTATGAGACATGCCTGTCTTCTTGGATTCTTGAATTGTTCTAAGATAGGTCATCCATTTTTGAACCCAAATATGAGTGGTGTTGTGAAGATTGACTTGACATCTTTGTTGATTCATTTTTTGGGTTTGGGCTTGAGTTGTAGACTATCTCCCTCCTTGAACTTTTAAATACTTGAAACATTCTTGCCAAGGGAAGATTTCACCTTAATGCGACTACTTAAGTGACTAATGGGCGATGCATCATTGGATTCATACCTAGTGCGGTATTTTTTATCTAGTCTACATTGAACCTTGGATCTTCCACATTGTAAGAGAAATTATTCTTAACTAATTGACCTAGAACTAGATGTTCGTAGACGTCAGGGCCCAATCATGTATATTGATCAATGAGCCTTGATTGTGATTCTATGTGGTGTGATGTGATGATTTGGGAGTGGAATCAAGCTGAGTAGGGGAAACATTCACCACTACTTGTGCATCTATGACATAGTCCTTGGTCCCTTCGAGAGGGCATATGATCGTTTTGTTGGTTGCATGAATAGTCAACATGCACATAGCCATGCCTAGGGAGGTTGTGTGCTCAACCAACCATTGGTGTCCCAAAATGAAATCTTCGAGAAGTCATGGGTCATGAAAAACCAAGAATGTAGTATGTATGGGGTATTTATCCATTGAGTATCGAAATACTGATTTTCTCCACACATTGTGTATGTGGCACATGCGCCACCTATGCGTGCTAGTGAAACTTGGGTTTCCTAAATAAGGAACATCTGTGGAAAATAATGACTTCAAACTCTCTAGTGAAAATAATGACTTCAAACTCTCTAATGGTGTTACATGAAGCTCTTATATTAACTAAGGATTTGAACACATTCACACTGTGAAAGCCAACTTGGACTTTTATGAATGGGCATGAACAAGCACGTGGTTCACATTGATTGCATGTAGCGATTGATAGAACTCGTCAAACATTTGCACTATTGGACGTTCATCTTTTTGTATTATCCACCCCTTAGCTATACATTCGAGTGTTTCTTGATGTGCTTCTTCTCTAATGCGTTTAGATTCGGCTTTTTTATTTTTGACTTTTTAGAGTTTAGCAAGCATCTATGGTGTAAGGAGATCTTTTTTTTTAAAGGAAGTTCGGCAACACCTACTCTTTCAAACTTTAATTAATATAAATTACAACTGTACAAGTGAACGGACCTAGCACCCAAAAGACCCTCCGTATCCCATAACACAGGGGCTACTAATAGATTACTAGAGAATTTTACCAAGAAGGTTTATAACCCTCTCGTCCCCCTCATGAGGGCCCCACTAGGTTTTGTGTGGCCACCACATGCTTGAAGGTCTTGAATAATTCATTGATAAGGCCATTGTTTGGACACTACTCGCCGTAATACTAACAACACCCAAGTAATAGGTTCGGGAATGGGGATTCGCAAATATTACTATTCATAAACATGCGTTTCTGTTCCATACTTCAATATGTCATGGAACTCAACCACAAACTTAGTTCCCATGAGGGAGAACTCCTTGAAGATATTACTCGTTATCCAAGGCTTGTGGGGAGTCTCAATTACGCAAACCCAACAAGAGTGGACATATGTTATGGAGTAAGTACATTAATCCAATTTATGCATACACCAATAAAACCTCACATGAAAGCTGCCAAGAGGATCGTAAAGTATCCAAAGGGTACTATAAATTAAGTACTATTTTATCCATTCACATCTGATTTGGATATCAAGCTATATTCTGATGCAGATTGGGCTAGCTCAAAAGATGATAGGAGGAGCACTTCTGGCTACTTATCTTTTGTAGGTTCAAAGCTAATTTCATCAAAGAAACAAACAACTATGGCATTGTCATCAATTGAAGCAGAATGTAGAGGCTTAGCAAATGCAACACAAGAGGCTATGTGGCTCAAGCTACTTTGCACAAATTTGGGATTACATTCTTACACTCCAATGATCTTTGGAGATAACACTAGATCACTTCATTTGGCTGTTAATCTTGTATATCATGCAAGGCTGAAGCACATTGAAGTGCACTATCATTATGAGAGAGATGCCACTTAGCAAGGACATCCAATTGTCCTATGTATCAACCAATTTGAAAATACCATAAAACCTAAAAGCTATTTATGAAGCTCCCATCTCGGATGCTGAGATTTTGGAGGTAATTGATTCCCTTCCTAATGGCAAGAGCATGGGGTCGAATTGTGTTAGCAGCTGGTGTGGTCGGACTATTCTTTGTAATTTCCACTTTTGTAATAATGGAGATGTCAAGGGTTTTGGAAGAACGGAGGTTTGGAACGGTGTGACCTTCAGCCTTACTTTTTTCTTACGACATGCGGAGACGGGTTTTCAACAGGTTCTTCCAGATTTCGGACTTGATGATTACAGAAACGTTGATACGCAGAGTAGTGAAGGAAGTGGATATACAGAGCGGAGAATCATTGTAACTACAATGCTATAATGAAATTACCAACACTATTTCTGAATCAGATACCTTTTGTTTTGTGTAGTTAAGATTCCGAATTGTTTATGAATTGTTTGTTATGCATTTTTAACATGTAATTGATAAAATTTCCAATTCTTTGAAGCATCAATACTTACTAAAACTCTGATTGTTGGCATCTTAGCCATAGGTGAGAAGGTCTCCTCATAATCCACTCCATGGGTTTGAGCAAACCCTTTTGCTACTAGCCTTGCTTTATACCTGTTGATTGAACCATCTGAATTTTTCTTTACTTTGTAAATCCACCTGGATCCTATTATGGTTTCTTGGGAACCAAATCCCAAGTGTTGTCCTCTTGAATTGCTTCAATTTCTTCTTGCATGGATTTTCTTCATTCTTCCTTCTTATTGGCTTCTTCAAATGAAAATTCTCTTTTGACATTAGAATCTTTAGTCATGTATATAGAATGCTTGGTGACTAGTGATGTGTCATTGCCATACCTTATGGGTTTCTTACTCTCCCTTTGAGATCTTCTAAGTGCTTGATTGGATGACTCTAGAATGTCTTCCAATTGCTTGAATTTTGTTTTACCCTTGGACTTCCAAGCTTTGTAGTCAATCTGTTCTTCATCTTCTGAGTTGACATCTTCTGATATTTGTGATTCTTCTTGAGTCAGAGTTGGAAAATCACTTTCCAAGTCATAGTGTAGCTTTATTTTCCTGCAACCATCTTCAAACCAAGAGTTATTTTCATCAAATACCACATCCCTACTAACTGTAAATCCTTTGTTAGTGGGATTGTACAACCTATATCCTTTCTGGTTTTAGTCATAGCCAATGAATATACACCTTTCAGCTTTTGGATCAAGCTTTCCTCCAATTTGTGAGGGTATATGTGCATAAGCAATGCACCCTAAGATTTTACAATGGTTTAGGGAAGGTCACCCGCCATTCCACGCTTCATAAGGTGTCATTCCATCCAAGGTGGATGGAAGCCTATTAATTAAGTATGTGGATGTGGAAACAGCCTCTGTCCATAAATAATTTGGAAGTTTCTTTTCATTCAACATTGATCTTGTAGCCTCTACTATTAGTCTATTCCTTCTCTTTGCCACTTCATTCTATTCAAGAGTATATCTTGATGTAACCTCTCTCTTTATGCCTCTGTCCTGTAAGAATGAGTCGAATTCATGTGAGAAATACTCACTACCTCCATCAGATCTGAGCCTCTTTAAGCTTCTACTTGTTTGGTTCCCAAATAATGCCAAATACTTCTTGAAACAAGTGAAGAATTCATCTTTATGGTTCATGAAGTAAAGAATTATCCATCTACTATAGTCATCTATGAATGAAACATAGTACCTTGATCCGGAGATTGATGTCTCTCTCCTAGGACCCCACACATCTGTGTGCACTAGCTCCAAGTATTCTTCATACATGTATCCTTTTCTGCTGAATGGTTGCCTGTGTAATTTGCCAAATTGGCATGCTCCACATTTGTAAATCATGTGTTGCCTGGACACATTTGGAATTCCAAGCACACTCTGAACCCTCCATATTTTTTTTAGTGTTCTTTCACCTATATGACCTAGCCTCTTATTCCATATCTCTAGTTCAGATAGGTTTTGATCTTTGTAATTGAAGAGTGCAATGTTTTTGGTATCTTCAACTTCAAATGTAAAGAGTCTACCAGATTTCTCACCTTTTGCAATCATCTTGAAGCCTTGTTGAGGGTCCTCCACATATGCTCCATGCCTTGTGAATCTAACATGTAATCCCTTTTCAACAATCTGCCCAACATTTATTAGGTTTTTTGTTATGGTTGGTACATATAATACCTTACTTAAAAGGTTCATATTATCATCAGATGCTTTAACATTTCCAATCTTCTTAACAGAGTGCTTAGTATCATCACCTCTCTGGAATTCATGCTTCCCTTTAGGTTCTTCAAGATCAAATAGCAATGCTACATTTCTAGCCACATGATTTGAACAACTAGAATCAATATAGAATAGATGCTCATCATCTTTACCTTGCTTGGATGTCATGTTCATGATCAATAGAGAATCCTCTTGGTCTTTTGTATAATTTTTATAATCTCTTCTACCTCTAAAACCTCCTTGATAGTTGTTGTTGTAGCCTTGGTTGTAGTTGTGATGGTAATTGCTTCCTCCATTGTTGAGCCTGCCTCTGGATTGTCCATAGCCTCCTCTGTGGAAGCCTCTTCCTCTCTGATTCTTTGTGTTCTTGAAACACTCATATGTGGTATGATTAGTCAAACCACATATATTGCAAGGTGAAGAGTTGTATGATCTCCCCCTTCCTTGCTTTCCTCCTCTGCCCCTTCCTCTAGTACCTCTTCCTCTACCTGTGAAGTTCACTTGAGAGGTACTTGTGTCTTCTTCATCCTTTTTACCTTTACCTTTATCTTTACTCTTATTTCTATCTATGTAAAGGGCAGAAGATTGATTACCTCTAGAGTTGTCTCCATTCTTGTTGAGCTTTGTTTCATGTGTGAAGAGTTGCCCCATCAATGTGTTGAGGTCAGGTATTTGCATATCCATATATGAGTCCATTACTGTGGTAAAGGACTCCCACTTATCATCATCCTTGATGCCATTTATGATCTACCTTACTATTTTTTGCTCTTCTATTTCTTCTCCAATGCTCCCATGTTGGTTAGCTACATCCTTAATCTTGGTCACATAGTCAACCACACTTTGCTTTGGTTGCTTCTTCAATGTTGTGAACTCCATCAAAAGTTGGTTCTTCTTAGCCCTTGTATTTGATGAGAAGTATGAAGAAAGTACTTCCCAAGTCTCTTGGGAGGTCTTGCAATTCCTAATGTGAGGTAATAAGAAATTAGATATTGATTTAAGTATATAAGACCTGGCTAGAGCATCGTTTGCACACCATGTAGTTAGCCTTGCTTGCTCTTCTCTTGTAGGTTGATATTTGCTTCTGAATATTAGCATTTCCTCATCTCTAGAGATGTATCCATATAAGCTTCTTCCTTGGAGATAAGCTTACATCCTTAGAGACCATGCTGTATTGTTGCTCCTATCCAATTTATCAATGAATGATGGAAATCCATCTCCCATTTTGCTTGATGTTGCTCTGATACCACTGTTGGAGGAGATGGTGGATAGATTCCAGAGATGAAGTGGTGCTGCAAAATCCTACTTCACACCAACCAAGAACAAGTTGTGGAGAGTAGAGTAGACCTTTTGAGCTTCCCAACAATCACAAATAATCACTAAAGTGCTTTGGAGCATGATCCTCTAATCAATGGATCAAAACAGATGAGTAGAAAATTCAATTATGAGCTAAGACTTGCTATTTTGGTCTCTATACATGTTCAATAAAATGAAGAGTGCTCTCAACCTGCTAGCAATTGATTAAATTCCTTTTGGGAGTATCTAATTAACTTAGATAACTACCAATCACAAATTATTTCAATAAAAATAATCAATTGTACACTCAGAGTGATGCTTAGCAAGTTGGATGACTATCTCGACATTTTTGGGCTACTACAATATGCAAACCAATGAGCAAAAGAAGCACCAATCCAAAGATGGTTCTGGTCAGTAAAGAAATCCACAAGTCTAGTGTGCCAACGTATATTGATGCTGAGAGCCATGCGCACCATTTCCCCTAGGATGTGTGGTGGATAGCCATACATGGGACAAAGAAATACTCTTAAGTCTCTTTTGTAGTTCCTCCCCATCAATTTTGATCTCTTGGCGGCAGATGAAGTCTAGGTTTATGCTTTAATACTGGATCCATTGGCCGATCACTGTTGCTTTTGACGGGTTTGATGGCCCTCTAACATTGAGAGACATGATAATCATTATCGAAGGTTGAGATCTTTGTCGAGAGGGGCTGTTGTGAATCTACACAACAAGTCTAAAGACAATCCGAAATAACTAGCCTAGCCCACAAGGGGTGAGAGATGCACACTTCCACCCAACCAACTCCACCCATATATATACCTCAAGGCCAAGGGGGGAAATGTGAGGAGATCTTGCCAAGTATCCCCTCCACATGGATGCTAATCCAAGGTCTTCTAACCTTGGAAATCACAAGGAATCACATGTCTCTCACATGGATTCTAAAAAGGATTTCTCCCAAGCTTGTACATACAATTCTCAAGGCTTGAGAGGCCTCCCTAAGGGTTAAATATCATACTCTTAGGAAATATCAATCCTAAGGGTCAAAACCCTTCAATTGGGAGCAAATAAATCCAAATAACTCAAGGGTTCAAACCACACTCATGGAGACACTTTCCCAAGGATTTCCCAATAGAATCCAAGGGTTCTCCAAGTGGTTTTGGAGCCTCAAAACCCATATCTTTGGCCAATTTGACCCATAGTTATACAACATTCTTCCCCCCTTTAACATTTTGGTCCTCAAAAATGTGTGTAGGTATATTGTGTGGAGTATTCCCCCGTGCCCCATGATTATTTCCCATAGATCATGGTCTTCATCTCTCTGATTCGCCTCTTTGTTAGAACGGGATTCTATCCCATATTGGATCAAAAAAGAAGGGAATCCACTTGTGGGCTAATCTCTGACCAAATCATTCTGACATTACTTAACTTTTCATGTGAAACACTAAGTCAAGTGCTAAGTATGAAAGAATGATAAGGGTGGATTAAAAACATCCCTACCTAATTCAATGTTTTGCTATGTGCAAATTGCGCATCCATAGCATAACATATGAAGTAGGTGGATTCTAAAACATTCCAGCTAATTTGCTATGAGGTTCCATTTCTATGCACTATTTGTGCAATGGATCTAGCAAAATAGGTGGATCACTCATTACTTCAAGACTTTGAGAAGTTACCTTAAAATAGAGGTTGACCCAAAACATCTATGTTCTACTCCTTAACCAACATCTACTAATCTCTTTTCCCAAAGATAGGACTACCATGTCCTCCTAGGCTTAGAGTCAAAGTAAAATGTAGGAAAGAAGTGATCCATGTCTTTCGGCAACCCACTCACTTAAGGCTATTTCCTCATAGGCTTGACTTCTTTGGAATTGTTGGAAATAGAAACAATTCCTTATCTTTTTCTCTTCAAGAGTTTTGTTCAAACTCTAAGAGAGAATAGAATCTCTCTTCATCCATTGATATTTGAAGCAATACTCAATGAATGAACAAGCTCTTAAATTCAAGTGTCTTCTAAAATTGAAGGGGTTGTATACAAAACATCCACCTTTTGATGTTTAATTTAGTTACCTACTCCATACAGTTGAACCTAGTCTAGAAATGACTTGAAATATTCTTTCAAAGTCATATCAATGTTTGATAAATTGAGAAGGAAGAACTGAAATTCTGTGTAACCGATTCAACTTCTAAGACGCTAAGGTGATTTGAATCAAATTAGATGAGACTCAAAACTTTAAGGAGTTACTCTAGCTAATAGTTTGAAGCATTGTTTCTATCTTTATGAGATTGAATCAAAATTCTCCAAAAGATCATTTGGGTAAGGTTAAACCATCATCCATCTACCAACTTCTTGTGGTACAAAACATTGGTGTCTCGAGCCACCAAGTTTTGATGATGTTCAACTTTACTCTCAAACCATGATGCTTCAAAATAATTTAAAAACTAAGTTAATCCCTTTGAGACTCCTATATACTAGAATACCAAGTCTAGTATAGATCTCTTTAATGTAGGAGATTGGTTACCTTGTTGTATTATCAACAAGGTGCTTTGGACTAACTTAGTCCAATCCTATCTATGTTGATCGTTAAGTCAAATCTTTTTCACTACTTCCTAAATTTCTTTATACAAAAATGCATAAATTTGATTCAAGTTAGGGATTCACTTAATTGTACTCTCAATTAAGTGTTTAGCCCTAGATTGACTTAGTTGAAATTTCCTTGCTTAAAAGGATCTTTGCAAGTTCTCTCTTCATAAATGTATATAGCATTTATTGTAGAGAATTTATAAAGTCCTTTCTTGAAAGTCTCATAAATATACAAGTCTTACTGAAAAGCTTTATAAGAAAAATCTTTAGAAGGTGCTTTCAACTTCATGATCTTCAGATTTTCCGTTTAACTTGTACTTGAAGTTCTGGTCATACTCTTTGACCACTATGTACTCATTTTTATCTTTGAAGTTTCAATTCCCTATTAGAATTGAATCTCCCTTTATGTCAAGAGCCCAAGACTAAAAGATACCTATCATCTCATGGTTTGATGTCCCATACCATCATTCCTACATTAATACGAATATAAAGTATAGTGTCCCATACCACCATACTTTATATCCAATACTGATGTGTGGATGATATTTATCTTAAAGTCCAAAAGTTTAACTAACTATAGAGTATCATTTACTCAAATTCCTTTTGAAGTCAAGGAATCACCTCTATGTTTCCATCTTGCTTGGGTTTCTAGGGTTTCCAAGATATGATCACTCTATGATCTTAATTATCTCAATCTTATATTGACGCTCTAAAACCCTATGATGGAATAAACATCCATTGAGCAATTCCAAGTATCTTGAATCATATTCAGGATCTAGTTATTTCTCGCTCAACTATCTTGTAACAACAAGAGAATATTCTTTCTTATTGGATTCCTTCTTTATCTCAAGCTTTCAAATAGCTACCCTAGGGTTTTCAAGGAATCTCATTACTGATTAAGTCTGAGTATATTCTCATGCTTTTGGGTTTCTTTGAAAAATCCCCAAGTGAATACAAGTTTCACCTTCCATAGACATAAGTACCATTTCTCATGGTTATGGTGGTTGCAACCTATCTTATCTGAATCATTTCTACCATTGATATGTTTCCAATACTTATCTTTGGCATGCCACAAAGTTGCTTTATAAGCATTAAAGTAATGTAAGAATGTGTCTTGAAGAACCTTTCAAAGAAATCATCTATGTCTTTGAAGACATTAGATGTATTCGGGTGCCACCTACTTAAGGTGTCTCATTCAAAAGCTTGTTTTTGAACCATATCTAAGTATATTTATTATACTTTAGAGTTAGCATTGAATATGCTAGGTTCTCTATACTAATATATATATTATATTACACCCGTGTCAAAGTGTTTTTGCCAAAAAAACATTTCAAAGAATTAGTCTAAGTCATTAAAGAACTTATACATTTTTTGGGTGCTTTCTTTGGCAAGGGACTATATCTAAATGCATTTCTTCCCTTTCAATGGAGCAAGAAATAATCAACACTTTAAGGTAAAATTTAACATTAAGTGTAAATGTTACTTGTAGAAGAAATTTCTTGGTATTTAAGTTGCAAAATCTAAATAAAATGATTTTGCAAATACCCTAAATTTTCTTCTTCCAGAACATCCTGCTTCTATTAAGAAGTGAACTGTCTATTCCAGACCATGTTCACTTTATCATTTCCATCATTTTTTCAAATAGGAAATGCGTATTACTAATCCATCACTTCATGCTCATGTGCTCCTCTTTGTGCACAAACATGTGCTTCTCTTACATACAACATCATGCCAATGCACATCAGTTGGTGCATTTAAAGTATTTGTAATGAAGAGTAAACATGATATATGCACAAAAACTTTATCTTTGAATTTAGTGCATTAAAATCATCCCTTGCCAAAATGGAATGCACATACATTCTTTCTCTTCCTTGCAACAATACATGCAAGTGTTTGAGGTGGTTAACTTCTTTTCATATATATATATATATATATATATATATATATATATATATATATATATATATATATATATATATTTTGTTTGCCTACTGGACTAAATCTTCGTATATGCACTAAAAAATTGAAGTCCTATCCCATGCTTCAATTATGTGCGTATGCAAAGATGATGGTTACGATAACAAAATATTAAAATCCAAGATAACTTAAAAAGTACTTAGCTTTATTTCAAGCTTCGTCCTTCCTTTGCCTTGGAAAAGAGCCATCCCTTGACTTTGTTTGAGTGCATTCATGGTGATGATGTCAACTTGGGCCATTCCACCTCTTTTGATGTTGAAGTTCTTCTTGGGCATTTGTATACTGACTAGTGTGCCCAATATGTGCATAAAAAAAAACATGCATGTATTCTAAACATACATGCTAAAAGATACGATGGGTTTATGCATGAAAGGATGTCAACAACATATGCCTTCAAACAATTTATGCATGGTATGAAAAATTAGCATTAATAGAAGAAGATTCAAACCTCATTCTTTGCCCTATTGTACTCCATATCTTCTTCTTACTTCAAAAAGAGACTACTCGGGTTATCTAGATAATCACATGGTGATTATTTATGTGTATATGTGCATCAGTGGGTGTAGGATAAAAGAGAGGAGTTCAAACGATGGGCCATATTTCATGTGCTCAACGTTCAACTTAAAAAAATAAAATACAATATTAATGGTTGACGTTCTTTCCTTCCAAAGAAAGAAGCTACATATAATTTTAATGGGATGTAATTTCAATTCTAGAGAAAATAGACTAATGAGCGTGCATGGCATTCAGAAGTCTTTGACATGTTTGCATGCGAGAGCATATGTATGCAAAACGACCATTAAGAAGTATAAGATACGACCATTAAGAAGTATAAGATCTATTCCATTGTGGAGAGAATACGGGAGAAAAGACGTACGCAGAGTCAAACTTATCCCACATTCACGATGCATCATTCTTTTTAGTCCTATAAAATACGAGTGCGCAAAAATTTCTCTGAATGTGCCAGAACGTAGCCGCTCTCCTCTTCTCCGGGGAGCCCGACGCAAGCGTATGAAGACAATGTGATTGTAATCTACACTTGATACTTTTTATTCAAGAGAAAGCCTTGAAATGATCACGTACCTATGCCATAAAAGGTTCACGAATTGATTACTTCTCTCTCAAATCGTCCTCGCGTGAAAACCAACTTGGCTCTGAATGCCAATGTTGTGAATCTACACAAGAAGACTAAAGACAATCCAAAATAACTAGCCTAGCCCACAAGGGGTGAAAGATGCACACTTCCACCCAACCAACTCCACTCATATATATACCTCAAGGCCAAGGGGGGAAATGTGAGGAGATCTTGCCAAGTGACCCCTCCACATGGATGCTAATCCAAAGACTTCTAACCTTGGAAATCACAAGGAATCACATGTCTCTCACATGGATTCTAAAAAAGATTTCTCCCAAGCTTGTACATACAATTCTCAAGGCTTGAGAGGCCTCCCTAAGGGTCAAATATCATAATCTTAGGAAATATCAATCCTAAGGGTCAAAACCCTTCAATTGGGAGCAAATAAATCCAAATAACTCAAGGGTTCAAACCACACTCATCAAGACACTTTCCCAAGGATTTCCCAATAGAATTCAAGGGTTCTCCAAGTGGTTTTGGACCCTCAAAACCCATGTCTTTGGCCACTTTGACCTATAGTTATACAACAGGGGCCTTGTCCCTTTTTTTCTTGTTTTTCTCCTCGACTTTTTTCTTCAAGGTAGATGGCTCCTAACATAGGAGTTTCCCCTTAAGGAGGCTCTTCCACAATATCTCCACTAGTTTTTTTACTTTGTGAGAAGCCTTGTTTGAAAATGATTCTTTTATCCTTTCTAGGATTGTAGAACCAATTATCAAGCTTTCATTGTCCTCGCTAATGTCATTGCTGGTGGTGAGCCCAACCTCTTTGCTAGTGGTGTTTCCTTCTTCATTGCTTTCCTTGAAATTTGAATCTTCAAGGGTTTCCCGCTTGCTACAATACTCTTCATGATTCATTCCCCCTGGGTATTTAGGTTGTTGACCTCCTTTTCCAAATTGCAAAATAATTTTTTTTCTTGCATCGTGTGAGATGGGTTTCTTCTCTATAATACCTTTAGGCCTTCTTCTTCTCCTCCTTCATCTTACTTCTGTGAAGCCATGGGGATTCATTTCTAGTACTTGTGTTGTCTCCTTCTCAACCTCCCATGGATGATATGTTGACATGTTCTAGGCCCCAGCAGCCACTCTGATCCCTATAGCATTAACTTTCTCTGGAATTTTCTTATTGGATTTCTACCTCAGGGGGCATTCTTTAATTCTATGGCCTTGCATTCCACAAAGCAAACATCTGGAAAGTTCTTGTATAAAATCTCATGTTCAATTGTTTTGTCTTCTCCAATGTCTATGCAGATTTTAGAGGGGAGATCCTTGTTAAGGTTAGCTTCGACACAAATCTACGGGTGCCATTTAGAATTGATGTTGATATATTTAGGTAGTGATGTGTGTGAACACATTAGGACCGTCCAGGCACTTTTTTCCCTCTTTGGGAGGTTTTTTTCCTTCGGCTTGTATATACGCCTATTGCGCTAATGGGCTACTTATCTTTGTACATTCTCTAGTAATACATTCAGTATTGTGTGTTGTGCTCCAAGCTTCTTCTCCTTCCTTGTGCTATTTGCATGCTTCCATAGACATCTAACTCCAACAATTGGTATCGGAGCAGGTCATCGGTTCATCTTGGGCACCATCGACACTCCACCGGTTGCAGTCTTAGAATTGCATGAATTTTGGTGAGCATACTTGCGATCTAAGCTCGTTTCGGCCTCCGAATGCACTATCGCAATGCTTGTGCAAGCTATTTCATCTTTTTGTGCCAAAGATATATACCTATTTCGATTTTCCAGTATAAGTGTCTCGAAGTTTGCTACAAGTTTAGCAGAACTCATCTGGGTAGTTTCGTTCAACTTTTTGTGATACAGTCAATTTTCTGCATCAAGGTATTTTCGTCACTAGCCATGGCTGAAAGCAATGATGTATTCCGTATGTTGGTTGTTGAGGATAAGTTGGATGGTACCAACTACCCGTTATGGGCTTATATGATGCGAAATGTATTGGTTGCAAAAGGACTATGGAACATTGTGCAAGATGTTGAAAAACGTCCTATCACACCTGCAACTATTACAACTGTAGGTACCGAAGCTAAGGCAGAAGGTGTTGAAGATGATGATATTTTGCATATTCCTGTTCATGTTGCAGTTTCTGCTGCACCTACTATAGAGCAAATTCGTTGGGATGGCAGAGATGCCCATGCACATGCATTGATAGCTTTGGCTATCAAACGTGCCATTATTCCTCACATTCACTCTTGCAGAATAGCTAAGGCTTCTTAGGATACACTTACCACATTGTACCAAGCTAGGAATGAGGATCATGTTGCTTACCTCCAAAAATAGTTGGAGAGTGAGCACATGAATGAAGGTGATTCTATGGATAATTTTTTAACAAAGATCAAAGACTTGAAGGAACAATTGATTTTTGCTGATGAGGTTATACCAGATAGCTCACTTGTGCAGACCATTCTCAATCGTCTTCCTGATTCATATCAGAGTTTTGCTTCTACTCTTCGGTTGATGATGAAAGGCAATCCAAATGCCTTGTCATTTGAGGAGTTAGTCTCTGTTCTGTTGCAGGAGGATCAGTCCAAGCAGAACAGGTCCATTATGCATGTTGCAGATCAAGCTTTCCTGGCTAGTCAGAAGGGCAAAGGATGGAGCTCTTCAACTAGTAAGTAGAAATCTGCTAATTCTACACAATCGAAGAGGGAAGACAAATATGATAAGAAATCAGAAAAGCAGAAATTGTTTTGCAAGTACTATAAAGGAAACGATCATGTCATAAAGAACTGTCCAAAACTGACTACTAAAGAGGCAAAGAAGAAAGAGGTTGGAATGGTTGTTGTAGAGGCCTCTACAACAAAAACCGAGTCTACTAATCTTGTGTAGGAAGAAGAATGGGCGTTTACTACTGTTTGCAGTTTTGACCCATCTTCTCATGAGCAGTGCATTTTTGCAGTAGACTCAGATCTTTGGTACTTTGACAGTGGGGCGACCAAACGTATTACCTCGCAGCGCAGTTTCTTCTCTTCACTCGAGCCTGCCCCTACAATGAATACTGTTACATGCGCCAACAACTCCTCTTATCCTGTTATGGGAGTTAGTAAGATCATTTTGACTACTGCTGATGGTAGTTCTTTCACTTTGTTAGATGCTTTGTTTGTGCCAGGGATAAAGAAAAATCTGTTATTAGTTTCTGCATTAGCCAAGATTGGCGTGGCTGTGAAATTTGTTGATGACAGATGTACAATTCATGATCTGTCAAATGGCAACGTGATTATTGCTTCTGACATTTTATGTCGTGGGCTATATAAGCTCATAGACTATGAAAGATCTATAAATGATTTGGCATTTGTAGTACATGATTCTCAGGCTATGTGAGATGCAAAACTTTGGCATGCACGCTTTGGTCATTTGAATTTTTCTAGTTTGCTATGCTTGTAGAAATTTGAAATGGTGTCCTCTTTGCCCAAACTTGAGGCACCTGGAAAACATGTTTGTGAAGGCTGTATTTTGGGCAAAATGCAGCATTCCTCCTTTCCAAAAGATGGTTAAGTTCGAGCTACTCAAAAATTGTAGCTTGTACATAGTGATGTCTGTGGTCCTATGCAGACACCTTCTTTTGGAAATTATCTTTACTTTGTGACTTTCATTGATGATTTTTCCACGCACGCATGGGTATATCCATTGAAGGCAAAGTCCGACATGTTCATATGCTTCAAACGATTTTTGGTTTTGGCTGAAAATCTATCAGCATGTAAAATGGGCACCCTCCATTGAAATCGAGGGGGGGTGTATATGTCTTCTGAACAAAAGAACATGTCACTCATCGAGATGGCGAGGTGTATGGTCAAGAGTCAGGCTTTACCACATAGTTTCTGGATTGAGGCTGTCACGTATGCAACATATGTACTTAACAGGTGTCCCACTAAAGTGCTGCAGTATTTAGGTTGTTGACCTCCTTTTCCAAATTGCAGAATAAATTTTTTTCTTGCATCGTGTGAGATGGGTTTCTTCTCTATAATACCTTTAGGCCTTCTTCTCCTCCTTCATCTTAATTCTGTGAAGCCATGGGGATTCATTTCTAGTACTTGTGTTGTCTCCTTCTCAACATCCCATGGATGATATGTTGACATGTTCTAGGCCCCAGCAGCCACTCTGATCCCTGTAGCATTAACTTTCTCTGAAATTTTCTTATTGGATTTCTACCTCAGGGGGGCATTCTTTAATTCTATGGCCTTGCATTCCACAATGAAAGCAAACATCTGGAAAGTTCTTTTATAAAATCTCATGTTCAATTGTTTTGTCTTCTCCAATGTCTATGCAGATTTTAAAGGGGAGATCCTTTTTAAGGTTAGCTTCTACACAAATCTATGGGTGCCATTTAGAATTGATGTTGATATATTTAGGTAGTGATGTGTGTGAACACATTAGGACCGTCGGGGCACTTTTTTCCCTCTTTGGGAGGTTTTTTTCCTTCGGCTTGTATATACGCCTATTGCGCTAATGGGCTACTTATCTTTGTACATTCTCTAGTAATACATTCAGTATTGTGTGTTGTGCTCCAAGCTTCTTCTCCTTCCTTGTGCTATTTGCGTGATTCCATAGACATCTAACTCCAACAATTGGTATCAGAGCAGGTCATGGGTTCATCTTGGGCACCATCGACACTCCACCGGTTGTAGTCTTAGAATTGCATGAATTTTGGTGAGCATACTTGCGATCTGAGCTCGTTTCGGCCTCCGAATGCACTATCGCAGTGCTTGTGCAAGCTATTTCATCTTTTTGTGCCAAAGATATATACCTATTTCGGTTTTCCAGTATAAGCATCTCGAAGTTTGCTACAGGTTTAGCAGAACTCATCTGGGTAGTTTCGTTCAACATTTTGTGATACAATCAATTTTTTGCATCAAGGTATTTTCGTCACTAGCCATGGCTGAAAGCAATGATGTATTCCGTATGTTGGTTGTTGAGGATAAGTTGGATGGTACCAACTACCCGTTATGGGCTTATATGATGCGAAATGTATTGGTTGCAAAAGGACTATGGAACATTGTGCAAGATGTTGAAAAACGTCCTATCACACCTGCAACTATTACAACTGTAGGTACCGAAGCTAAGGCAGAAGGTGTTGAAGATGATGATATTTTGCATATTCCTGTTCATGTTGCAGTTTCTGCTGCACCTACTGCAGAGCAAATTCGTTGGGATGGCAGAGATGCCCAGGCACATGCATTGATAGCTTTGTCTATCAAACGTGCCATTATTCCTCACATTCACTCTTGCAGAACAGCTAAGGCTCCTTAGGATACACTTACCACATTGTACCAAGCTAGGAATGAGGATCATGTTGCTTACCTCCGAAAATAGTTGGAGAGTGAGCACATAAATGA
Organism: Ceratopteris richardii; assembly: GCA_020310875.1. NCBI lineage: Eukaryota > Viridiplantae > Streptophyta > Polypodiopsida > Polypodiales > Pteridaceae > Ceratopteris > Ceratopteris richardii. The sequence goes on along the minus strand of CM035414.1, from coordinate 71,476,813 downwards.
AGGTGATTCTATGGATAATTTTTTAATAAAGATCAAAGACTTGAAGGAACAATTGATTTTTGCTGATGAGGTTATACCAGATAGCTCACTTGTGCAGACCATTCTCAATCGTCTTCCTCATTCATATCAGAGTTTTGCTTCTACTCTTCGGTTGATGATGAAAGGCAATCCAAATGCCTTGTCATTTGAGGAGGGAGTCTCTGTTCTGTTGCAGGAGGATCAGTCCAAGTAGAACAGGTCCATTATGCGTGTTGCAGATCAAGCTTTCCTGGCTAGTCAGAAGGGCAAAGGATGGAGCTCTTCAACTAGTAAGTAGAAATCTGCTAATTCTACACAATCGAAGAGGGAAGACAAATATGATAAGAAATCAAAAAAGCAGAAATTGTTTTGCAAGTACTATAAAGGAAACGATCATGTCATAAAGAAATGTCCAAAACTGACTACTAAAGAGGCAAAGAAGAAAGAGGCTGGAATGGTTGTTGTAGAGGCCTCTACAGCAAAAACCGAGTCTGCTAATCTTGTGTAGGAAGAAGAATGGGTGTTTACTACTGTTTGCAGTTTTGACCCATCTTCTCATGAGCAGTGCATGTTTACAGTAGACTCAGATGTTTGGTACTTTGACAGTGGGGCGACCAAACATATTACCTCGCAGCGCAGTTTCTTCTCTTCACTCAAGCCTGCCCCTACAACGAATACTGTTACATGCGCCAACAACTCCTCTTATCCTGTTATGGGAGTTGGTAAGATCATTTTGACTACTCCTGATGGTAGTTCTTTCACTTTGCTAGATGCTTTGTTTGTGCCAGGGATCAAGAAAAATCTGTTATTAGTTTCTGCATTAGCCAAGATTGGCGTGGTTGTGAAATTTGTTGATGACAGATGTACAATTCATGATCTGTCAAATGGCGACGTGATTATTGCTTCTGACATTTTATGTCGTGGGCTATATAAGCTCATAGACTATGAAAGATCTATAAATGATTTGGCATGTGTAGTACATGATTCTCAGGCTATGTCAGATGCAAAACTTTGGCATGCATGCTTTGGTCATTTGAATTTTTTTAGTTTGCTATGCTTGTAGAAATTTGAAATGGTGTCCTCTTTGCCCAAACTTGAGGCACCTGGAAAACATGTTTGTGAAGGCTGTATTTTGGGCAAAATGCAGCGTTCCTCCTTTCCAAAAGATGGTTCAGTTCGGGCTAGTCAAAAATTGTAGCTTGTACATAGTGATGTCTGTGGTCCTATGCAAACACCTTCTTTTGGAAATTATGTTTACTTTGTGACTTTCATTGATTATTTTTCCACGCATGCATGGGTATATCCATTGAAGGCAAAGTCCGACATGTTCATGTGCTTCAAACGATTTTTGATTTTCGCTGAAAATCTATCAGCATGTAAAATGGGCGCCCTCCATTCAGATCGAGGGGGGGAATATATGTCTTCTGAACAAAAGAACATGTCACTCATGGAGATTGCGAGGTGTATGGTCAAGAGTCAGGCTTTACCACATAGTTTCTGGCTTGAGGCTGTCACATATGCAACATATGTACTTAACAGGTGTCCCACTAAAGTGCTGCAGTCTATCACTCCATATGAGGCTTCGCATGATTGCAAACCGTTTGTTGCTCATCTACATGTTTTTGGTTGTTTGGCATATGCATTAGTGCCTGAACAACAGCACAAAAAATTAGATGATAAAGTAGTAAAATGTATTTTTGTTGGATAAAGTTATGAAAGTAAAGGCTATCGTCTGTATCATCCATAGACTAAACACATTTTGGTTAGCCGTGATGTTGTTTTTGTGGAAGATGATATTCAGCCATTGCTTTCATGTACTAAGGAGACATCTGTTAGCTCCAAAGACATGTATGATGCTTTGCTGCCGCTTTTTACATGTGGACAATCTAGTGCTGGTCCCAATGAGGCAACTTCTCAGCCTTTGCTGGTTTCATGTGATGATGCAAATCATTCCATTTCTAGTGCAGATTTACATGATGCACTTCTTGATGAGAGAGCTGATATTGAACAGGCAAAAACTATGCCAAAATGGCTAGTGCAGACTTTGCATGAGAACAAATTAGATGCACCTCTGTCATATCGTACTCATTCAGGATCTCATAGTGCCTCTTTTGCATCAGATTGCTATGCTATGGTTGTATCTAGTCTCTGTGATGAGAATGAGCCCGTTTCATTTGACGAAGCACAAAATTCAGAAAATTGGATGGCTGCTATGCAATCTGAATATGATGCTATAATGAAGAACAGTACTTGGTCTTTATGACTTGCCTCTTGGCAAGAAGGCCATTGACACTAAGTGGGTTTACAAGCTGAAGTGTAAGCCCGATGGAACAGTTGATAGGTATAAGGTGAGGCTTGTTGCAAAGGGTCATGCACATGAAAGAGGCATTGATTTTGATGAGACCTTTGCACCTACATGCTGTATGACTAATGTTCGGAGCATCTGTGCACTTGCAAACCATCATGGTTGGAATGTACATCAATTGGACATTAAAACTGCATCTCTGAATGGTGACTTGCATGGAGAAATATATGTTTTTCAGCCCCATGACTTTGTGCAGAAAGGGCATGAAAACTAGGTGTGCAGGTTAAATAAGGCATTATATGGTTTAAAGCAAGCACCACATGCTTGGTATGAGAAGATACATGCCTATCTGATTGCACATGGTTTTGAGAACAGTCCAACTGAAAGCACCTTATATGTTAAGCATGCTAATGATGTACTTCTGATCATTGTGGTTTATGTTGATGACATGCTGCTCACTGGTCCTTGTGACATGCATATTGCTGATTTTAAGGCTGATTTGCATGCCTCCTTTGAGATGTCTGATTTGGGGTATTTGCATCACTATTTGGGCATGCAGTTTATGCAAGTTGATGGTGGAATGGCTTTGTGTCAAATGAAATATATTGACACATTATTGCAACATTTTGGCCTTGAAGACTGTAAGCCTATTGCCACTCCTATGGAGATAGGTTTACGATTGAGTCATGATGATGCTAGAGATGCATTTAATGCTGTTCTCTATCAACAGGCTGTGGGATGCTTGATTTACTTATGCATTACTCGGCCAGATATTCAGTTTGTTGTCTCATAGATGAGCAGGTTTATGCATTGCCCAGGAGTCAACATTGGCAGACAGTTAAGCGCATCTTTCGCTACTTGAGTGGTACTCGACTACTTGGGTTGTTTTATCCCAAGGGGGGATCAATACCGCCAGATTTGCATGCATTTTCTGACTCTGATTGGGATGGTTGCTATGACACTCGTGTGTCGACTAGTGGCTTTTGCTTCATGCTTGGTAGCTCATGTATATCTTGGTTGAGCAAGAAGCAGCCTACTGTGGCCACTTCTAGTTGTGAGATTGAGTATAGGGAAGCTTTCACAGCGACTCTTGCGTGTGTGTGGCTCAGACACCTTATGGATGATTTGGGTGTTGGTCAGTCTTCTGCCACCACCATCTTCATTGACAGTCAGAGTGCATTGGCAGTTGCGAGGAACCCTGTGTTCCATGCTCGCATTAAGCACATTGAGGTGCATTATCACTATGTCAGGGAGAGGTTCTCTACTGGGGAGATCAGCTTGGCATATGTGCCCATGCAAGAGAACATTGCAGACCTTTTCATGAAGGCTCTGCCTAGGGAGAAGTTTGAAGCTTTCTGCAAAGCTTTGGGGTTACTTCCTTATGCGAAGTGATTTCCACATAGCTTGGCACTTCCTTATACATGAGTGTCAGCTCCTTGTTCACCGCATCACTCCACGGGGGGATTTGTTGATATATTTAGGTAGTGATGTGTGTAAACACATTAGGACCACTGGGGCACTTTTTTCCCTCTTTAGGAGGTTTTTTTCCCCCGGCTTGTATATATGCCTATTGCCCTAATGCGATACTTATCTTTATACATTCTTTAGTAATACATTCAGTATTGTGTGTTTTGTGCTCCAAGCTTCTTCTCCTTCCTTGTGAGTTTAGTGTGCTTCCACAGACGTGTAATTCCAACAATTGAATGAGTATTTATCACCTTCATATATGAGGCCTCCGTCATCTTCTCTCAAGGCTAGAGGCCGACCAATGGGCAAGACAATTTCCCTTATGAAATCATAAAAGAAAAAGGGCAACTTTGGGAGCTCGATCCAAAGTAGATAGCGCAAGGGTTTAGATTGGTTAGGGACAAAATCAGGAAACCATTTGAAAAGGCACAAGATGGTCCTCCATACCTGAAGTAATTTGATGGTGATGCATCGTGCTGCACTCTCCTGCTTGAGAGCTCCATGATGGTATCCTCAGAGTAAAAAAATTGAGCTCCTAAGGCTGCACATAGTACTCTGCACAGAGGCTGTAGAATATGCAGAAAACACAGTACACAGAGAGCACGAAGACAAACTTCTTAGGTCTTACAAATGCGGTTGAACTTACATTTTGTGATTGAACAGGCCACTGTATGTTTTATTAAAGAAAATATACAAAGAAGTGTCCAATGGCCATTTGGCCTTTCACGTGGACTCTAATGGTAATAATCTCCCACTAAAGGCCAATATGGCTAAAGTAACTATGGGAGAGAAAAAAGAGAATGATAAAGAATACCCGAGTGTAAGTATACAAACTATACCTCCCACTTGATGGGCATGTTACACAGTATACAAGTGACTATGTAAGATCATGAATCAAGTAACCCCCATCAAGTGACAATAGTGTCGAAAGCTATCATGTGGTAGAGATTTAGTCAAAGCATCTGCAACATTATCTCGAGTGTGAAACTTCTCAAGAATAATGTGTTCAGTGGCTAAGAAATCTCTAATGAAGTGATACCTCACCTCAATGTGCTTGGTCTTTGCATGATAGACCAGATACTTAGCTAAAGCAATGGCACTTTGACTATCACTGAGCAAATGAGGTACACGCTGAGGTAAACCCATATCACAAGCAAGATGAGAAAGCCACAATGCTTCATTACATGCCTCACTTGTTGGAACATACTCTGCTTCTATGATGGAAACAGCTGTACATTCTTGAAGACCAGATCTCCAAGAGAGCACCTCCAACAAATTGAAAAATTTACCCTGATGTAGACTTATGATTGTCTACACAACTAGCATAGTCAGAATCTGTGTAACCAATAATGGATGCTTTTCCTCTACCTAAGCATTGACACTTGTCCTTAGTGCCATTCAGATATCTCAAAATCATCTTGACCAGGACTTTCCAACAATCAACATATCATCAACATAAAGTATCAAGCATATCAAGCTGCCATATGAGCATCTCTTCGTATAGAGATAATGAACCTCATTGCTTCAAGAATAGCCTTGAGACTTCATAAAAGCATCAAACTTTTGGTACCATTGTCTAGGGACTATTTAAGTCCATACAAGCTATTCTTGAGATTACAAACTAGACTTTCCTTGCTAGGAACTACATAACCCTCTGGCTGTTCCATATAGATCTCATCTGTAAGATCTCCATGCAAGAAAGCAGTTTTTGGCATCCATTTGGACTAGCTTTAGGTCCTCCATTGCAACGAATCCAAGCAACATGCGTAGGGTAGTCATCTTGACCACTAGAGAGAAGATTTCCTCAAAATCAACACCATGTTGGTGCTTAAAATCCTTTGCAACAACTCGTGCTTTATACTTTGGAGAAGAACTATCTGATGTGAATTTTAGCTTATATACCCATTTACATGGTAAAGCTTTCCTGCCATTTGGTGAAGGTACTAAATCCCAAGTACCATTCTTGTGAATAGAATCCAAATCACTCTTCATGACACACTCCCACTTGACATGATCCTCTATCTTCATAGCCTCTTTGTAATAAGGAGGATCACTGACATCTGTTAGCATAACAAAATATAAACCTAGAACATATCTATCAAGTGGATGTGAGACACGTGTATGTCTCAATGATTGTTGAACAAGAACACGTGTAGACTGATCTGATCAGACATTCTCTTGGATGTCCTTATCTGCAACATTTTTATGCATGCTAATTGGAGGACTAGTATCCTCAAACACCACTCTTCTCACTTCAAACTCCTTAGTGGGTTGTTTATGCATCTTAGACTCATTGAAAATGACATCACTACTTCTAATCACTCACCATGTTTTAGGATCCATAAGTGATATCCAAATTGTCCTTCTCGACCATATCCAAGAAAAATGCATTTCTTTGACTTATGGTCCAACTTTTGTCTAAGACTCTTGGGTATATGAACATTTGCTTCACACCCAAAATCTCGAAGATGATCATAATATGATGGCTTCCCTATCCATAACTCTTGTGCAACTTTCAGACCTTTGGCAATACTACATGAAAGGTTAATCACATGAACTACAATCAATACTGCTTCTGACCAAAAGCCTTATGGGAGGTTTGCATGATGCAACATAGAAACTACTCTATCTTGAATAGTTCTATTCATCCTTTCAACTACACCATTTTGTACTTGGGTATAAGGAGCTATAAATGCTCTACGAATCCCTCTAGACTGACAAAAAAGGTTGAATTCATGTGAGGTATACTCACCCCCATTATCTGAACGTAAAGCCTTAAGCTTAGTTCCTTTTTCAGTCTCATCTGAAGCAAGCCATTTTCTGAAAGTAGGGAATACCTCATCCTTCACTTTGATAGGATATACCCAAACATTTCTAGTAGCATCATCTATGAAAGTGAAAAAGTAAAGAGAACCACCTAAGGACCTAGTGGGCATAGGACCACCTACATCTATATGAACGAGATCTAAAGGCTGAATTGAAGAGTCAATGTGCGTTCGATGCACATTTCTAGTTTGCTTTCCATATTGATAATGCTCACAAAATGAAAAATTAGAGAAAGGTAACACATGTAAGTAGCCAGAACGAGAAAGATTTTCCATTCCACTATGAGATATATGGCCCAAACAACCATGCCAAATACAAGCCATAGGCTATTCAGTAACAACTGTTGGTGTAATTCAAGCCTTAACACTTGGCTTGGATATCAACCTTGAAGACTTCACATAAAGCTTGGAACTTGAAGGTTTAGCTTGGAACCTTTGAAGGATATATTTACAAGAATCAAGAACCATAGGAACCTAGTCTTATTGTTCTTACCATTTATCTCATGTAAAAGTCTATATGACTTTACCACTCATGTAATCACACCTACTAGTCTAATTCGTGAAAAAAGTGATTGGTTAGTTGAGAGAATATCTCAATCAATCTTTAGGTGAAAGATTCTAGGAGATTGACTTGGATTCAAAATTCAAAATTTCACTCAATCTATATAAAAGTCACTAGGAAAATGTCGCGTGTATCCTTCACTCCTCCCGAGGCATTTCTGATTAATTCATTGAGTGTGTGTGAGCTACACCATAGCCTACACCTCTGAGTACCATTGGGCATTGCATATCATGCCAATGGGAATGTACAATCAATAGATCTAATACATATACTCATATTTATCATCTCTGTTATTCTCTGAGTGTACCTTCAACTCTGTCAACTTCCAAGAGGCATATCTCAATATCTACTGAACCAAATTGGATGATTCAAAGCACATTGGAACAAGCTTGAAGCATACTATATGCGTACAAAATTTGAAGATCATTGGATCAACCATCTGGTAGAAATTGCGCTCGAAGTGATCTCTGGTATTTCTCTGTACAGTTCCTAAAATGTCGGGGATGTTCCTAAGTTTGCTAAATTGATTTCTCAGAGTGTAGTTTGTCATTTCCTCTCATTCCACTTGCAAATGAAAGATTGTTAAGCTAATTGATTATGTCCAAAAGCAATTAGATCAATTTTAAGTGTGCTGGTCACACTGAGCATAACTTTGAGCAGGTGTATCTACAGAAATAGCAAGTTTTCTTAGATCTTATAGTCACAAGTAGTCTGTCTTGATCAAATTATTACTCAACTCATTTCCAAAGTACATATAGTATATTTTGGTGTCATTTGGAAGCTCAAGAAGTGTACTTAGCATATCTGGAGTCAAAGGAGGGCAGGTGTGAAGCAGGTTTTGCAGCACCAACTCAGTTCTTGAGTGCATCCAATCATCACTCCCAACAACAACTAACAAGTGTTCTTTCTATGATACAAATAAAGGATAAAGTGAGCCAACTTTGCTTCTTTTGCAATAACCATATTGCCCTTTGATATACGAAAGGACTGAGCATAGAAGACCACCTTGTAACCAAGGTCATCAAGTTGACCAACTGACATCAAACTGCGTGATAACTGAGGTACATGGCATACATTATGCATAGTAAATTTTGAACCATCAATGAACTGCACAACCACATCTCCAATCCCCACAACATCACACTAGTAAGAGTCACCAAGTCTCATGCTACCAAGAGACTTTGTTGCATAATTAGAGAACCATTCTCTGTGTGGTGTCACATGGAAAGAAGCACCAAAATCTAACAGCCACATGTGGGAAAGAGAATCAGCCATAAGAGCCTTAGTTGAACAGTACTATCAAGTGTTAACACATCAACATCATCAAAAAATAGCATTAATTTCTTCAATCTTCAGAGTTGAAGTAGATGGTGTAGGTAACTATTTAACATGCCCATCAACATTCTATCCTTTACCTCTATCATTCTTTAATGCATAACAATCTTTCTTCATATGTCCTTTCTTATGAAAATAATGGCATTCAATATCCCTCTTCCTTGATTTACTTCTACTCTTATTCCGTTGACCATTCTTTTCCTTGTTCTTGCTCCTGGCACATTATTGATTGTTTCGTTGGTAAGAATCACGAGCATTATATGCATCTCCACTCTGAGTGCCAACCATAGATTTTCTATGAATCTCCTCACTCAGGAGTGCTCCACATATGTCATCATAGATGAGTTTACCACCAGGTGCACTATTGCTAATAGCTATGCAAAATGTATCTGATGATGATGGCAGAGTGCATAACAACAATACTCCTTTCATTTCATTATCCATATCCATTTCCTGAGCCTGTAACTGGGAGGATATAACATCAAACTCATTTAGATGAGCAGCAACACTATTTGTGTCCTTCCTGCGAAGGTCATACAATTTTCTCATCAGATACAATTTATTTGATGCCATCTCTTTTTCATAGGTATTGCATAACTTCTTCCAAAGCTCCTCTACACTTTCATAGTCTAATACTGAAAGTAAACATTATCTACTAGCTGCAAGCGAATGGTAGACCTAGCCATTTCATCTAACTCATCCTAATCATCTTCATCCATGTCAGGAGGCTTCTTTGAAATCCCATTTACTGGCTTGTATTGCCTCCTTTGAATCAACACATTTTTAATCTGATTCTTCCATAGACCAAAGTTTGTGACATCAAATTTTAGGATCTCAAAATCGTCTTTTCCCTACAAATTATAGCTCCTCCTCGGAACACTGACACTAGACCCTGATCCACCAGATGTGCCTGAGACCTCTGATGCCATGATGGTAGAGAATTGAATAGAATGATAATGGAGCTAGAAGAGACCAAACACCAATGAATAAGTGTATCAAGGAGTAAATCGACTACTATATAGTTAATAAAACCAAAAATCTAGAAAAATTTTGCTAGAGTATCCTCTACAAAATGAGCATATGACTAGTGTCAAAATATCATAAAATTGCAAATACTGACATGTTTACCTGCATAGTGAATCACTGACTCCATTGTATATAATCAGTTACC
>CM035414.1:71442130-71462130 GCA_020310875.1 Ceratopteris richardii | reverse complement strand
TGAGCGGTCCCATGCTAAACACCTCCCTCGAAGAAGAGTCCATTCCTCTATGGTAACTCTAAGTCTCGGGTCCAAGTCTTCGAACCTAATCCACTGGCTGGTCTCTTGTTTCGAGAGTTGTTTCCACTGTTTGAATCCCTTGTTCCATAATCGCTTTGCAGTTTGGAGGTTCCAAGACTCCAGCCCCCTAATGCCACTGATCGGGAACCAGATAGAGTCATTTTGTCTTATCCCAGCCGCCCACTTCCACTCCTCAGTGATTCTGATGAATTTTTTGGCCTTGTTCCAACTCTTCCATAAAGAACACACGAGGCTAGAGCCTTAAGGGGACATCGGGTGGGGTTAGAACAAAAGTGTGAGATTCCCCATGTCCTTCCAACCAGGATGGCCAACTAAGGTAAGGTCTTCCATGTTTCTGAAGATCAATTTAGCCCAAGAGGACTCACTATTGCTCCAAGCCTTGATAAGCCACTTTGCCGCTAGCTTGTCAGCCAACCCAGCGATATCCAAGATTCCCAAGCCCCCTGAGTCTTTCGGGCTAATGCAAGTTTCCCATTTGATTTTGGGAATCCCCCTCCTGTTGGGGTCCCCAGTCCAAAGGAAGTTTCTGCAGATTCTTTCCACTTTGGCCAAGTCTTTCTCCTTAGGTCTCCAACACGAGATAAAGTAAATAGTTGTAGAAAGCATAAATGTGTCACGCCCTGCCAAGTTGACTTGCATACCTTTCCAATGATTTAGTTTGCTATCCAGCATGGATAGCACCCAGTTCCATCATTGGTCCATTGAGATGTCGAATCCCATCGGAATGCCAAGGAGACGGAAGACTTGACTGCTAGGGATAACTTGACACCCTTGATCTAACAACAATTGAGGTGTAGGTCCACTGATTGCTCTAAAAGCAGTTTTAGCATGGTTGATTTTCGACCCTGACGCCACACAAAAGGTGTCGAGGCACCACCAAAACACCTCAATGTTGTTGATGAATGTCTGTAGATTGATGAAAATTCGTAATTGATGAATGTCTGTAGATTGCATGAAAATCAGCACATTCAACTCACTATTCAATGATCAGTCCTGCACTTCTGATCACGTGCAGACAAGGATTGTGAATGCTAAAGTTGTGCGTTCTTAACATGAGAAACTTCGCACGATGCATTGGCAACTTCATTCCACTACAATTCGTAATTGATGAATGTCTGTAGATTGCATGAAAATCAGCACATTCAACTCACTTACAGTAGTGCTCAGTTTTTGTATGCCATGATGTCCCACGTGGCACTGTCATACAATCTCTTAAATGATGCCTATCACATACATCAGTCCTCATATTTCTGTGCAAATTCTTTTTGTTGAACACACATATGATGTAAATGGGAGTTTTAGGGGCCTCCACGTGATAATCAACTTTGTGTGACCTATGAACTTGGGTCATCTAATCCTATACACAAGCTCAAATCGTGAGAGAGTGAGTGGTTTATGTGCACCCATCATCATCATTAATGTCATTATGGTTGTGATCAAAATCTATAGCAAACAAAAGAGCACATACGAGGATCCCTTATATGTACTCCTTCCATGGTTCCTCAATCTTTGTAACACTTCAAGGCCATTTTACCTTCAAACTGGCTTCATTTTTTATGACAACATAGAACATCCTTTGGCACTAAGTGCCCCAGTTTGTAACCCCCACATATAAGAAGAGGATCCAGTGTGTGTTCTTCTGTGGGTTGGAGGCTAATCTAAGCCCACCCACAAGCTGTCTCCAAGTGTCTAAGCCTACTCTAAGGCTCCATTGGTGTACAACGGGTTGATCTAAGCCCTCTCCTCTCGCGTCGACTCATCTTGGTGTTTTGCAAGAGAAGGGCTACTCTAACCCTCCCCCCCCCCCTCCCCAAGAATTTTAAGTGTGGTGTCCAGTTGTTCATTTCAAGCTATGAAATTATTTTGAAACAGTATTTTTGGCACGTGTCTTTGATAATGTTGCTAAACACTTTATCCTTAAAGCTTTGTAATGACCAAAAGTGAAGGTAGCTCATTATCTATGGCTAACTTCTTACCCTCCTTCACCCCTATTTTTATGCCTAAGGATGAACGAATCAATGGACAAAATTACAATCTATGGAAAGATGTCATGCGTGCATATCTCTACACGAATCTTCTTCATGAGGTAGTAGACGGGTCAGACCCCTAACCCGATAGGCATACCAACTTAGACAATTGGCATGTGTGGAATGTCAAGGACAAATGAGCTTTAGGTCAGTTGTTACTTGCCTGTGACGAACTGACGAAAGGACATATCACGGCCTGTAAGACATCCCAGGATGCTTGGGATACGTTAGCTGCTTTGTATGAAGACAAGACCCCTTCGAAGATATATGCATTAGAGGCCGAGTTTCATAATTTGACCATTAGGCCACATGACACAATCACCAAGGTCATAGCCCAATTTGAGGATTACCAGCGCAAATTAGCACTATGTGGTAGGAAGATCTCTAGTGAAGACATCGCCATTCGGCTTCTCAACAAGCTACCTAAGTCGTATGAAACATTTGCAACAACTTTGCATAATCGCAGCCAAGTCTTATCCTGGGAAGAGGTTCGTCGACTATTGCTTCTTCACGACTCATGAGCCAAATCGACTTCCTCCCAGGAATCTGCCATGAAGGCCAAAGGAACATTCAATAAGGGAAAAACCACAAGTCATCATGCTAGCAATGGATCTAAGCCGGGATTGCAGAATTCATCGAAAAAGTTCACTTGTAAATTTTGTGGAAAATCAGGACACTTAGAAAAGTTTTGCTATAAAAAGAAACAATCATCGAAGGCTTCTACATCCCAACATAAATCCCATTGCTCAAGTGAGGAACTCTTCATCTCCACAGAAGCCAATGCCCTAGTTACTTGTAGCTCCCCGCATGAGTGGATCTTTGATAGCGGAGCTACCTCCCATATGTGCAAAGACAAGGAATCCTTTCAAGAACTCGAAGAGCACACGGGAGAAGTCTATCTTGGCAACAACAAAAGTTTACCCATCGTAGGAAAAGGAAAAGTTCAAATTTCCAACCATCAGGGCGAATGCAAGTCTTCATCCAATGTTCTCTTTGTTCCAAATTTATGTATGAATCTACTTTCTATCAAGGCCATTACAGATCAGGACAAACAAGTATGGTTTGATAACACCTCAGTTAAGGTAGTTGATCCCCATACAAAGAATGTCATTGCTCAAGGTATTGAAGAAAAGGGCCTCTACAAGCTATCTTGCTTTGTCTCCAAAGAATCCAACTCAAGTTTGTGGCACCAGAGATTTGGCCGCACTTCTTACTTATCAAAAATCTCTTCATCCCAACTTGTGAAGGGATTGCCAAAGATAGGGCAACTTACTAATGTCTGCCAAGCTTGCACCCAAGGCAAGCAACATAGGGCCCCAGTTCCCAAGGAAGCTTCAACACGAGCGAGGAACCCACTTGCCCTTATCCACATGGACTTATGTGGACCTATGAATACCCCATCCTTGAGTGGATCCCTCTACTTTTATCTTCTAGTAGATGACCACTCTCGCTATATTTGGGTATACTTTTTGAAGTCAAAGGCAGACACATTCTCTAAATTTCAAGCTTGGATCAAGGAAGTTGAGAATGAAGCTTCAACTAAAGTTAAAACCATCAGATCCGATGGAGGTGGTGAGTTTATCAATCATGACTTTGATAACTTTCTCACCCAGAAAGGAATCAAAAGACAAGTCACTCAGTCTCATACTCCATCCCAAGATGGAGTAGCTGAAAGGAAGATACACAGTGTGATGGAAATGGCACGAACAATGCTTCATCACAAGGATCTACCCTACAAGTTCTGGGTAGAAGCCATGCATACTGCCGTTCACATTCTTAATCGAGGATTTACAAGTGCATTACACAACAAAACACCCTTCGAAGCCTTCTATGGAAGAAAACCAAATGTGAATTACTTTTGAGTCTTTGGTAGTGAAGCTTTTGTCCATGTACCAAAAGAAGATAGAAACAAATTACAATCAAAGTCCAAGAAACACATATTCATAGGGTACAGTGACCAATCAAAGGCATACCATCTATATGATATGGAAAACCACTCCATCACCATTTCAAAGGATGTGATCTTCAATGAAGCTTCCTCATACTCAAGAAAAGATTCAAGTACAAGTCTTAGTCCATCTATCTACACTTCAGAGGGGGACTCAGTTTTTCCACACTCCAACTCAGAAGCAAGTACCTCCAGTCATCCAAGAAGATCTCAAAGACTTATTGGCAAAAGACAGCAAGAACAAAGTCACCATGTCAATTACGCCTTAATGCATCAGATTCAACAAATCCCAGAACCATCTAATTACAAAGAGGCTCAAGGTCAACCTAAGTGGGAAGAAGCTATGCAAGTAGAAATGGATGCAATTGAGAAGAACATAACTTGGACTCTTGTACCTAAGCCCACAAATCATCAAGTCATAGGAGTTAAGTGGCTTTATAAAGTTAAGTACAAATCAGATGGCACATTAGACAAGTACAAAGCAAGGTTGGTAGCTAAGGGATACAAGCAACAACATGGCATTGACTATGAAGAAACCTTTGCTCCTACTACAAGATTCACAACCATAAGAATCATCTTGGCACTAAGTGCTCACTTTAAGTGGCCCATTTACCAGCTGGACGTCAAAAGTGCATTCCTCAATGGAGATCTTCAAGAAGAAGTATATGTTGAACAACCTGAAGGCTTCAAAATCAAAGGCAAAGAAGATCAAGTCTACAAGCTTCACAAAGCACTTTATGGACTCAAGCAAGCTCCCAGGGCCTAGTATGAAAAGATTCACAAGTTCTTTGAAGAAAAGGGCTTTCACAGAAGCAATGTTGATGCTAATCTCTATATCTATCAAAAGGAGTCTTTAGTAGCCATCATCATTCTCTATACAGATGACTTGATCTTGACAGGCTCCAGTTTATCATCACACAACTTCACCTTGAGTACTCTATGACAGATCTTGGATTACTTCACTACTTCTTAGGAATGGAAGTTTGGCAAACCAAAGAAGGTATATTCCTATCACAGAAGAAGTATTGCTCTGATGCACTTTCCAGATATAACATGGACCAATGTCACTCAGTTTCTACACCACTTGATCCAAACATCAAGCTTACACTGGAGGACTCATCATCACTTGTGGATGTGCATACCTATCGACAGCTTGTTGGCTCATTACTCTATCTTGCCAACACTAGACCAGATATTGCTTATGCAATTGGTATACTCAGTCAATTTGCACATCAGCCTCGTCAGACTCATTGGGATGCTGCTCAGAGACTACTTCGATACCTTGCCCTCATCCGACATCATGGTCTTTGGTATAAAGGGGGCATTGAACTTGTCGGATATTCCGATTCAGATTGGGTTAATGATCCTGATTCTCGATGGTCTACTTCTGGGCATATATTCTTGCTTGGCTCAAGACCTATCTCTTCGGCAAGTAAGAAGCAGCCTATAGTTGCACTATCATCTACCGAGGCTGAGTACCGAGCATCCAGCTTTGCAGCATGTGAGGCCATCTGGCTCTGACATTTATTATCTGACATTGGTGTTTTGCAGGATACTCCGACATGTCTTCGCACGGACAGCCAGTCAGCCTTGGCCATCGCCAAGAACCCAGTATTCCACGCTCGGACGAAGCACATCGAGATCCAGTACCACTTCATCCGCGAGAAGCTCATATCTCAGGAGATTACTCTGGAGCAGTGTACCTCTCAGGAGAACCTGGCGGACATATTCATGAAGGCTCTACCTCCGGTTCCGCTTCAATGCTTGGTGGACCTCTGCAACATTCAGCCACTCCAAAATGGAGCTGCAGAGGGGGTGTTGACAACATGATTGCTCCTACTTCATCTACATTTGTATCTGCATGAGTGCATCTCCATTTTGTATCCAGGAGACACTCCATTTCCAGTCTATTTCCATTTTATATTGTATTTACTTTGTATTTGGGTACATTGCCATTTTCTTCTACCAGTTGTATTCATTCTCCTTTCAGGGGAATTATCCCACATGAGATGTATTTTGGAGAGCCCCTCACAAATCTATATAAGGAGGGCCTCTCCCCCATTTGTATTTGGTTAGAAGCTTGAGGAGCCTACTCCATGCTCTTGGCAAGCTCATTTCTAATCCACATGAGTTTACCCATTTCATGGTCTACTCATTTTGTGTCTCACACATTCTTTGTTTTGTGAGAGTACTTTACTTTTCATTTTGCTTCCGCGTGCGTACTCTCTACACAACTCCTCTTATCCTATCATAGGAGTTGGTAAGATCATTCTGACTACTGCTGATGGTAGTTCTTTTACATTGTTGGATGGTTTATTTGTGCCAAGGATCAAGAAGAATCTGTTATTAGTTTTAGCTTTAGCCAAGATTGGCTTGGTTGTGAAATTTGTTAATGACAGATGTACAACTCATGATCTATCAAATGGTGGTCATTATTGCTTCTGACATTTTATGTCGTGGACTGTATAAGCTCATAGACTATGAAAAATTTGTGAATGATTCAGCATGTGCAGTACATGATTCTCAGGCTATGTCAGATGCAAAGCTCTGGCATGCATGCTTTGGTCATCTGAATTTTGCTAGTTTGCTACACCTGCAGAAATCCGAAATGGTTTTCTCTTTGCCCAAACTTGAGGCACCTGGTAAACATGAATGTGAAGGCTGTATTTTGGGTGAAATGTAGCGTTCCTCCTTCCCAAATGATGGTTCAATTCAAGCTACTCAGAAATTGCAACTTGTTCATTGTTGGAAATTTAGTAGGCCCATTACTAATACCACATGTCCAAGTTCCATAGGTCCAAAATCTACAACATAGAATCCAGCAATCTTCCAATATTGACAAAACATGAACATACCACATTTAATCATACAAATGATGTGAGAAAGATAGAGAAAGATTAGACAACATGTGTAAAGTGTTACGTAAGCCATTGCTTACTCACACTATCATATATACAAATGCCAATTTACAATGTGGATCAGCCATGAGTAGCTTGGTGTCATACTTAACAGGTGTCCCACTAAAGCATTGCAGTCGATCACTGCATATGA
The DNA here is from genome assembly GCA_020310875.1 of Ceratopteris richardii. Classification (NCBI taxonomy): domain Eukaryota; kingdom Viridiplantae; phylum Streptophyta; class Polypodiopsida; order Polypodiales; family Pteridaceae; genus Ceratopteris; species Ceratopteris richardii. The sequence goes on along the minus strand of CM035414.1, from coordinate 71,455,023 downwards.
GTCTTGGCATAGTTATAAGCCATTTGTTGCTCACCTGCATGTTTTTGGTTGCCTGGAATATGCATTATTGTCTGAACAACAACACAAGAAATTAGACGATAAACCAGTGAAATGTATTTTTGTTAGGTATAGTTCTGAAAGCAAAGGCTTTCGTCTCTATCATCCACATACTGAATGCATTTTTGTTAGCCGTGATGTTGTTTATGTGGAAGATGTTATTCAGCCATTACTTTCATGTACTAAGGAGACATCAATTAGCTCCAAAGACATGTATGACACTTTGTTGCCTCTTTTTATAGGTGGATAGTCCAGTGCTAGTCCTAATGAGGCAATTTCTCCACCTTCATAGCTTTCATGTGATGATGCAGATCATTTCGTTTTTTATGCATATTTAGATGATGCACTTGTTGATGAGAGAGCTGATATTGAGGAGGCAAAAACTATGCCAAAATGGCTGGTCCATACTTTCGCAAATTAGATGCATCTCTGTCATATCATATTGGTTCTAGCTCTCATAGTGCTTCTTTTGCATCAGATTGCTATGTTATGACTGCCTCTAGTCTTTGTGATAAGAATGAGCCTATTTCGTTTGATGAAGCACAAAATTCTGAAAATTGGATGGATGTTATGCAATTAGAATATGATGCTATCATGAAAAGTGGTACCTGGTCTTTATGTGACTTGCCTCCTAGCAAGAAGGCCATTGACACTAAGTGGGTATACAGGTGAAGCATAAGCCTAATGGAATAGTTGACAGGTATAAGGTTAGGCTTGTTGCAAAGGGTTATGCATAGGAAAGAGGCATTGATTTTGATGAGACCTTTGCACCTACATGCTGAATGACTACTGTTCATAGTGTCTATGCACTTTCATCATGGCTGGAATGTACATTAGTTGGACATTAAAACTAAATTTCTAAATGATGGCTTGCACGAAGGAATGTATGTTTTTCAGCCCGTGGCTTTGTGTAGAAAGGGCATGAAAACCAATTGTGCAAGTTGAAAAGGCATTATATCATTTGAGACAAGCACCACGTGCTTGGTATGAAAAAATACATGCCTACCTTATTGCACATGGTTTTGAGAATAGTCTTGTTGATATATTTAGGTAGTGATGTGTATGAACACACTAGGACCATCGAGGCACTTTTTTCCCTCTTTAGGAGGTTTTTTCCCCAGCTTGTATATATGCCTATAACCCTAACGGGTCACTAATGTTTGTACATTTCTAGTGGTAATACATCTAGTATTGCCTGTTGTGCTCCAAGCTTCTTCTTCTTCCTTGTGCTGTTTGCATGCTTCCACAGACCTCAAACTCCAACAGTTGGTAGTGCTTGTACAAGAAATTTTATCTTTTTGTGCCAAAGATATATACAATTCTTGGTTCACCAGTATAAGCATCTCAAAGTTTTCTATAGGTTTAGTAGAACTCGACAGGGTAGTTCTGTTCACCTTTTTAAGATACAGTAATTTTTCTACATCAGGGTATTTTAGTCAATGGCCATGGCTGAAAGCAGTGATGTATTCTGTATGTTGGTTATTGAGGACAAGTTGGATGCTACAAATTACCCATTATGGGCTTATATGATGCTTCATGTATTGGTTGCAAAAGGACTGTGAAATATTGTGCATGGTGTTGGAAAATGTCCTATTACACCTACAAACACAATTGCTGAAGGTGATGCAGACGACATTGAAGATGATGATAGTCTTCATGTTCCTATTTGTGTTGCGGTTCTTGCTACACCTAGTGCAAAGCAAAATTGTTGGGATGGCAAAGATGCTCAGGCACATGCATTGATAGCCTTGTCTGTCAAACATGCCATTATTCCTCACATTCACTCTTGCAAAATAGCTAAGGATGCTTGGATACACTTACCACTTTATACTAGGCAAAGAATGAGGCTCGTGTTGCTTACCTCTGAAAACAATTGGAGAGTGCGCACATGAATGAAGGAGATTCCATGGATAGTTTTCTAACAAAGATCAAAGATTTGAAGGAACAATTGATTTTTGTTGATGAAGTATTGCCTTATAGTTCACTTGTGTAGACTATTTTGAATGGTCTTCCTAATTCATATTAGAATTTCTCTTCTACTCTTCATTTGATGATGAAAGTCAATCCAAATGCCTCAACATTTGAGGAGTTAGTCTTTGTTCTATTGCAAGAACATGAGTCTCGACAAAATAGGTCCATTATGCATGTTGCAGATCAAGCTTTCCTAGCTAGTCAGAAGGGCAAAGGTAAATGGAGCTCTTCTACTAGTAAGCAGAAATCTACTAATTCTGCACATTCAAAGAAGGACGACAGAGATGAGAAGAAAACAAAAAAACAAAAATTGTTTTGCAAATAGTTTAAAGGAAATGATCATGTCATAAAGAGTTGTCCAAAACTAGTTGCTAAAGAGGCAAGGAAGAAAGAGGCTAGAATGGTTGTTGGAGAGGCCTCTACACCTAAAATAGAGCCTACTAATCTTCTGTAGAATGAAGACTTTGATAGTGGGGAAACCAAACATATTATCTCGTAGCACAGTTTCTTCACTTCACTCAAGCCTGCCCCTATAGGGAATACTGGCACATGTGCCAAAAACTCCTCTTATCCTATCATGGGAGTTGGTAAGATCATTCTGACTACTGCTGATGGTAGTTCTTTTACATTTCCGAATGCTTTATTTGTGCTAGCAATCAAGAAGAATATGTTATCAATTTAAGCTTTAGCCAAGTTTGTCTTGGTTGTGAAATTTGTTGATGACAGATGTACAGTTCATGATCTCTCAAATGGAGATGTCATTATTGCTTTTGGAATTTTATGTCCTGGGTTGTATAAGTTAATAGACTATGAAAAATCTCCAAATGATTCAGCATGTACAGTACATGATTCTAAGGCTATGTCATACGCAAAGCTTTGGCACACATGCTTTGTTCATCTAAATTTTGCTAGTTTGCTACACCTGTAGAAATCTCAGATGGTGTCCTCTTTGCCCAAACTTGAGGCACCCAGTAAACATGTACGTGAAGGCTATATTTTGGGAAAAATGCAATGTTCCTCCTTCCCAAAAGTTGGTTCAATTTGAGCTACTCAAAAATTGCAGCTTGTTCACAATGATGTCTGTGGTCCAATGCAAAAACCTCCTTTTTGAAACTATCGTTACTTTTTGACTTTCATCGATGATTTTTCCAGGCATGCATGGGTATATCCATTGAAAGCAAAGTCCTAAGTGTTTATGTGCTTCAAAAACTTTCTACTTTTGGCTGAAAATCTATCAACATGTAAAATGGGCGCCCTCCATTCTGATCGAGAGGGGAATATATGTCTTTTGATTTTAATGTATTTTTGGCTAAACGTGGGATAAAACACTAGTGTACAGTGCCATATACACCTCAATAGAATGGAGTTGCTGAATGGAAGAACAAGTCACTCATGGAGATGGCGAGGTGTATGGTCAAGAGTCGGGCTTTACCACATAGTTTTTGGCTTGAGGCTATTATGTGTGCAACATATGTACTTAACAGGTGTCCCACTAAAGCATTTTAGTCTATCACTCTCTATGAGGCTTGGCATGGTCGTAAGCCATCTGTTGCTCACCTACATGTTTTTGGTTGTCTAGCATATGCATTAGTGCCTAAACAACACTGCAGGAAATTGGATGATAAAGCATTGGAATATATTCTTGTTGGGTACAATTTTGAAAGCAAAGGCTATCATCTATATCATCCACAGACTAAACACATTTTGGTTATCTGTAATGTTGTTTTTGTGGAAGATGTTATTCAGCCACTACTTTCATGTACTAAGGAGACATCTATTGGCTCCAAAGACATGTATGATACTTTGTTGCCTCTTTTTACAGGTGGATAGTCTAGTGTTGGTCCTAATAAGGCAACTTCTCAACCCTTATAGGTTTCATGCGATGATGCAGATCATTCCATTTCTAATGCAGATTTACACGATGCACTTGTAGATGAGAGAACTGATATTGAGGCGGCAAAAACTATGCCAAAATGGCTGGTGCAAACTTTGTGTGATAGCAAATTAGATGCACCTCTATCATATGTAGTCATTCTGGCTCTCATAGTGCTTCTTTTGCATCAAATTGCTATGCTATGGCTGCCTCTAGCCTCTGTGATCAGAATGAGCCTCTTTTGTTTGATGAAGCACAAAATTCAAAAAATTGGATGATTGCTATGTAATCTGAATATGATGCTATAATGAAGAATGGCACCTGGTCTTTATGTGACTTGCCTCCTGACAAGAAGATCATTGGCACCAAGTGCATATACAAGATGAAGCATAAGCCTAATGGAACAATTTACATATATAAGGCTAGGCTTGTTGCAAAGGGTTATGCTCATGAAAGAGGCATTTATTTTGATGAGACCTTTGCTCCTACTTGCCAAATGACTACTCTTCGTAACATCTATGCACTTGCAGCTCATCATGGTTGGAATGTACGTTAGTTGGACATTAAAATTGCATTTGTGAATGGTGAGTTTCATGAAGAAGTGTATGTTTTTCAGCCCCATGGATTTGTGTAGAAAGGGCATGAAAACAAAGTGTGCGGGTTGAAAACGCATTATATGGTTTGAAACAAGCACCACGTGCTTGGTATGAAAAGATGCATGCCTATCTGATTGCACATGGTTTTGAGAATAGTCCAACCGAGATCACCTTATATGTTAAGCATGCAAATGATGTGCTTCTGATCATTGTTGTCTATGTTGATGACATGTTGCTCACTGGTCCTCATGAGAAGCATATTGTTGATTTGTAGGCTGATTTGCATGCCCCGTTTAAGATATCAAATTTGGGGCATTTGCATCATTATTTGGGCATTGAGTTTATGCAAGTTGATGGCAGAATAGCTTTGTGTCAAAGCAAATATATTGACACATTATTGCAGCATTTTGGCCTTGAAGGCCACAAACTTATTGCCACTCCTATGGAGACAGGCTTACGATTGGGTCTTCATGATGCTAGAGATGCATTTGATGCTATTCTCTATCAGGAGGCTATTGGATGCTTAATTTACTTATGCATTACTCGGCTAGATATTCAATTTTCTATCTCACAGATGAGTAGGTTTATGCATTGCCCAACTTTCGAGCATTGGCAAGTGGTTAAGCGCATCTTTTGCTACTTGAGTGGTACCCGACTACTTGGATTTTTTATCCCAAGGGGGATGACTACTGCCAAATTTACATGTGTTTTCTAACTCTCGTTGGGCTTGTTGCTATGACACGTGTTTCGAGTAGTGGTTTTTCTTCATGCTTGGTAGCTCATGTATATCTTGGTTGAGCAAGAATCAGTCTACTATGGCCAATTCTAGTTGTGAGGTTGAGTATAAGGTAGCTTTCACTGTGATTGTTGAGTGTGTATGACTCAGATGCCTTATGGATGATCTGGGTGTTGGTCAATCTTCTTCCACCACCATCTTCACGGATAGTCAGAGAGCATTGGAAGTTGCAAGGAACCATGTGTTCCATGCTTGCACTAAGCACATTGAGGTGCATTATCATTATATCAGGGAGAGGTTCTCTGTTGGAGAGATCAGTTTGGCATATGTGCCCACATAGGAGAACATTACAGACCTTTTCACAAACGCTTTACCTAGGGAGAAGTTTGAAGCTTTTCACAAAGCTTTGGGCTTACTTCCTTTTGTGGATTGATTCCACATAGCTTGGCACTTCCTTATACATGAGTGCTAGCTCCTTGTTCACTGCATCACTCCCAAGGGGGATTTGTTGATATATTTAGGTAGTTTGAACACACTAGGATCATCGGGGCACTTTTTTCCCTCTTTAGGAGGTTTTCTCCCTCGGCTTGTATATATGTCTATAACCGTAATGGGTCATTTATCTTTGTACATTTCTAGTGGTAATACATTCAGTATTGTGTGTTGTGCTCCAAGCTTCTTCTTTTTCCTTGTGTTGTTTGCATGCTTTTGCAGACCTCAAACTCCAACAAGTCCAACTAAGAGAACCTTATATGTTAAGCATGCTAATGATGTACTTATTATCATTGTTGTGTATGTTGGTGACATGCTGCTCATTGTCCTCATGAGAAGCATATTACTGATTTCAAGGCTGATTTGCATGCCTCATTTGAGATGTCATATTTGGGGCATTTGCATCATTATTTGATCATTCAGTTTATGCAAGTTGATGGTGGAATAGCTTTGTGTCAAACAAAATATATTGACACATTATTGCAGCATTTTGGCCTTGAATATTGCAAACCTATTACCACTCCTATGGAGACAGTTTTATGATTGAGTCTTCATGATGCTGGAGATGCATTTGATGTTGTTCTCTATCAACAAGTTGTTGGATGCTTGATTTACTTATGCATTACTCAACCAGATATTCAATTTGTTATCTCATAGATGAGCAGGTTTATGCATTGGCCAAGTTTCAAGCATTGGCATGCGGTTAAGTGCATCTTTCGCTACTTGAGTGGTACCTGGATACTTGGATTGTTTTATTTGGGGGGGGATCACTACTACCCAATTTACATGCTTTTTCTAACTCTAGCTAGGCTAGTTGCTATGACACGTGCGTCCAATAGTAGTTTTTTCTTCGTGCTTGGTAGCTCATGTATATCTTGGTTGAGCAAGAAGCAGCCTACTATGGCCACTTTGATTTGTGAGGCTGAGTATAGGGTAGCTTTCACAGTTACTATTGAGTGTGTGTCGCTCAGATGCCTTATGGCTGATTTGGGTGTTGGTTAGTCTTTTGCCACCACCATCTTCACTGACAATCAGAGTGCATTAGCGATTGTGGGGAACCTTGTGTTCCATGCTCGCACTAAGAACATTGAGGTGCACTATCATTATGTCAGGGAGAGGTTCTTTGCTGGAGAGATCAATTTGGCATATGTGCCCACACAGGAGATCATTGCAGAACTTTTCGCAAAGGCTCTGCCTAGGGAGAAGTTTGAAGCTTTTCGCAAAGCTTTGGTGTTACTTCCTTTTGTGGATTGATTCCACATAGCTTGGCACTTCCTTATACGAGTGTCAGCTCCTTATTCACCGCATCACTCCCAAGGGGGATTTGTTGATATATATTCACTAGGACCGTCGATGAACTTTTTTCTCTCTTTAGGAGGTTTTTTTCCCTCGGATTGTATATATGCCTATGTTGGGTTGTAGGGTATGCGTACATCCTCAATTGTGCATGGGAACCCTCCCTAGAACATAAGAATAACTCTTTTTGTATCTACTTAGAATTTCACATAAAAACACCCTCTTAGGAAACTTTTTGATATTTCTCTTATGCTAATGTAGAGAAGCCTTGTAAATAGCCATCTCTCTTGCACACATATGAGAGAACACACGTGAAAATCCCACGCCTCTATTTCTTGGGATTTTTTTGTTAGAAAAGGAATATTTGCCAAGATATGGTAGTTACACACATGCTCCCTTTTTGACTTTTCAAAAGGAGCACATGGGGAATAGAGCTTAGCCTATATATAGAAGCTCATTTTTGTAAAGAGGGGAGCTTTTGGTCCACGGGCTCTCATGTAATATCTCTTATGAATGGAGGAAGGCTCTCTTTTACTCCAATACTATTTACATTTATGTATTGTGTCTTTGTGAGTGTGTGAGAGTGGTGTGTGTGTGTGCCTATGCATGTCTCTCCTTTGTGTGAGTAGAGTAGTTGTATTGCTTGTATTTTACTCATGGACTAGGATCATTGGCTCCCTATTCTCCTTGTTTTCAAGCGTGGCATATCATGGGGCTGATGCCAATGGCTTGAACATGTTGGAGGTAAGGGTGGATGAGAGGAGAGTCACTCTTGAGCCATCCTTCTTGCTTCCATGCAAGGTGGTGAGGGTTTTGGTCTTCTCTTGCTACAACTTCAACATTATTTGTAGCAAGAGAAGACCAAAACCCTCACCACCTTGCATGGAAGCAAGAAGGAAGGCTCAAGAGTGACTCTCCTCTCATCCAACCCTACCTCCAACATGTTCAAGCCATTGGCATCAGCCCCATGCTATGCCACATGCTTGAAAATAAGGAGAATAGGGAGTCAAGTAAGTTTCATAGATAACATTCTTGTAGATATAAAATATATAGAAAAAACTTCCAAACACCAAGTATAAGAACTACATGCAAGGTTACAAGCTCAAAAGATTGAGGCCACTACATGTAATCTTGTTTCATGACCTTCAACCTCTCTTTCTCCGAAATTTAGATTCATAAATCCATCAAGATTCATCACAAGAAGAATAAGCACAAGAGCAAGAACCATTGTTAACAATTCATAGGAAAGGAATAAAAACATTCAAAAACCTAGAATCGTGTTCAAAGGAGTAATGTATAAAGGTATGGGTGAGATCTTACTCAGTTTGAGAGCAAAGTATTGATAGGCAACATAATGGAAACGTTGACACCAACAAAGATAATCTTCTCCATCATGTTCAACCTCCATATCCAATTATGAATGATCAAGTCAAAAATTATAACTTGTAGATGATTGGTAGTATTTATGAAGATCTCATGTACAATATTGAGAACCTACGTGTTGACACCAACAATAGATATGATGGATCTTGGAACAATCCTTGGCTAAAAAGAGAAACATTAGAAGAAAATTTGATGCCTCATCTCCTTACCTAAACAAACACCCAAGATGTTCTCTATTTACCATGATGTCGAGATCATCAACAATTCTTATGAGTGAAAAAGAAAAAGAACCATCATCAAACATTTTCTCAACTACCATCAACTCCTTCAACCAAGGAACAATGAGCTCAATCGTGCTCACATGATCAAAATGATCAGATATTCGTAACAGATGTGTTAATATATCCTCCATCTCTCCACCAATATGATCCTATTTTATACATTATTGATGTTTTCCTAGTAAGTTTTGAGAATTTATAGCTTTTGGATAATGATGCAATTGGATTCCAAACGAATCTAGAGAGTTTGTTGTCTGAACTCTCATGGGCACCAACTTACAAAACCTATACACTTATTACTCTCATATCATTTTTTTACTATTATAGTAAATGTAGTCATTGTTGGAGGATAAACATTCCTATGTGCACAATGAAAATAAGCAGACCCTCGTAGGATCTTGATTTTTCCAAACACAAGATCTGTGTTCTCTATGTTTCTCTAAATACATATAGAGGTTAAACTTGGAACTTTTCACCCAAAAAAAAGGATTATATATATCTCCAATTACTATAAAATCACTTCATTTTGACACTAGATGATGTCTCATATAGCTTCATGAAAATAGACTACTCGATGTCTTGATATAATATTGATTCACTACATACTACTCTCGAATTGTGCAAGAACTAATCTTGAGACTTTAACCACTTAAATTCAATAATATAGTATTTTCAATGATACAAAAGCCACTAAAATTGGATTCCTAATTAAACAAAAACAATAATACAATGATATGCTATCTTTCAAGATCATCCACAGAGAGAGAGAGGGTAAGAGTGAAATATTTGTAGACTATGTAGAGAATAGCTGGCAAGGGGTGTGCTTTAGAAAGGGTTTAGGTTTCTCACTCTCTTCCATGACTCAAGGACATATTAGAACTAATTAGCCGCTTGGAAATTCACATGTTAACCGTCTCAATGAATCATAAACATCTACATGTAAAAAAGGGGAGTTCCAATCTCATCAAGAGGTGACCTATTTCTTCTTGTATTAGTCTTTTTCTATTTCAGCCATGATTTTATGATTTAAAATCATGCAAAGCATCCTTATTTGATTCAGAGTGATGTTGAAACTAATGTTTTGGGAACTTTCCCACAATCTTGAGCTCGAATTTGTTTTAACTTCCAACACTATCCCTCAAGGTCAAGTCCTTTTCTTCATCATTAGTACATGTCCCTTATTTTGATTGCTTCCTTGAGTCCTCCAAGATTTGTACCTTCAAGACTTTGTGATCATGTCTGTAAAATGCATTTTAATTTTCAAAAACCTTATATCTAGATCTTTTTCCATCTTTTCTCTATTGAATTCATAATGAATTGCTATGTGCTTGATCCTTGCATGAAGCATTGGATTGTTGGCTAGGTAGATGATTGAAATGTTTTCTACATAAAGAGGAAACTCCTCCAATTCCACTTAAAAGTCGTTAAGTGGATTTCAAGCCACAAAATTTTACATTTAGCCAATGCCAAAATTCCATAATCAGCCTCTATGATGAAAGAGCAATAGTTGGTTGCTTCTTGGAGCTCCATGAGATCACTTTCATATCTAGCATGAACACATATACTGATGTAATCTTTGATCATCTTTGTTACCTACCCAATCAACATCACCATATCTAGTAACACTTAGATATTCATTATAAGAGTAAAGTTTTTTTTTTTATGGTTTACTTGATGTACATAAGCACTTTTCTTGCTTCCATAGGATGATCATGAGTTGGTGCATGCAAGAAATGAGAGAATATGCCTATCTCATTGAGCTTTCCAATGAAATATATTTGTTCCATATGGTCCTATGGTTCCGAAGTTATTCCATTTTTAGTGTTTGTAGCTATGAAATCATGTTTTATGGAGCACATGCATGAGGTATGCTAGCAGATATTTTTTGGACACATGGGCATTAGGTTTTCACAACCATTGCACTAGGACCATGAAAATGCACTAACTAGGTCATACTTTGAATTGATAAGTTAAGTGTTGTGCCAATCAACCATCATAATATCACCTAGGCTTTTGAGATTGGAGCACCTAATCTTATGATTCAAAGTGGATACAACATTGTTTGGTTCCATTGTCAAGGATGATAACTTAAGTTAGGGCACTCTTTTCATGATCAATATCATCTAAGGATGACAATGAAGTAAGGCTGCACATTATGGTTACAGTAGTAATTAGGTTTGCAAGCCAAGTTAGGGTATTATCATAGTAGAAGAAAAAGAGAGATTGTGAAGGACATATACATTCATTCTAGAATTCTTCTATCTATTATCAACTTTTACATTTTGATTAGCATAGTGAGCATGTTCTATGAGTCTCCAATCATCATTGAAGTGCAAGAAAAAAGAGTGGGTGGAAAAAAATTCATTTCAAGAAAATTTTTGTGAGTCATGAAAAGTTTTTGCATCAAATGAGAGGGAATTTTGCGATATTTCTATAAGTTTTTCTAGAATCAAAGAATTGTAAGTGGATTTTTTAGTACCATGATATCTAGATTGAGAAAGTATCATGAAACTTGACTCCCCAAGTATTTCCAACACTTACACATGAGTCTCAAGACACTTAATAAGTAATCTTGATACTTTTTAGGCATCACTAACATCCAATGAATATCACGACACATCAAAAGTATAAAATACTCCCCAAGTGTCATGACACTTTGTAGATATCATGACATTTGCTTAATCATCATTGATATTTTGCTAGGTATCATTGACATATGATGAATCTCGTGACACTTCCCAAGTATCATGACATTCTTAGGTGTCATGATGCATGATATGTATCATGAAATTTTCTCAAATAAAATCAACGTGGCATTGAGATATAACCAATATTTGGCCTTCCATGGAATTCAAGTATTTTAATGTTTGATAAGTATCATTGACATTTGGCCTTAAAATCACCAATTCTCAAGGTCCAATATTTTCCATTGACCCACATTCACACATCCAACATACCAATGCCAAGTGAGAATATCATTGCACAAATATGTTAATATCTAGAGTGACCAATTGATGGTATGAAGACTGCACGAAAACAAGTACGCCATTGGATAACAATCTGATGCAAATGAAGCATTATGAGAGTCTAATTGAGTATAATATGGCAAAGGTGTAACTAACTTGCTATCTCTCAAAGTCTACACCATCCATTTAGGCATAGTTTTTGCCTCTTCTATGTGCGCTCTCTTGTCAATAAGTGCACCATGTAAATTTGCATAAAAATAGAATTATTAACCTTATCATTTGAAACATGTAAAGTTTCAAAAATTGCCTCACTAAGAGTAGCATTTAATTGACCACCTATAAAAATGGGGTAGCAAATTGTCATACAAATCCTTTGAGCTAAATAATGTCTCCTTGCTACATGACAGTAGGGGCTGAATTGCATCTTTCACAAAAACAACATCATTACTAACCTCAATGTGTTTAGTTTATGCATGATACAAACAATTTCCTTTGCTTTCATAACTATAACCTGGCAAAATACATTTCACTTCATTATCATCCATTTTTTTGTATTGTTGTTCAGAAACTAATGCATGTGCCAAACAACCTAAAACATGCATGAGCAGAAGATGGCTTGCAAGCATGTCAAGCATCATATAGAATGATAGACTAGAATGCTTTAGTGGGACACTTGTTAAGTACATATGTTGAACACAGAATAACCTCAAGCTAGATGTGGTAAAGCCTGAATTTTGATCATACACCTTTCCATTTCCATGAGAGAACTATTCTCCATTTTGCTCAGGTGTCTGTGGCATGGTAGATTGATGTTTTATCCCACACTCAACTAGAAATGCATTAAACTTAGAAGACATATACCCCCTCATCAGAACAAAGGGTGCACATCTTACATGCTAACAGATTTTCAATCATAACTAGGAATTTTTTGAACCACATAAATACTTTAGACTTTCATTTCAATGGATAAACCCATGCATGCCAATTCATCAAATAAAGTCTCAAAGTATAGGACCATAGACATTGCTATAAACAAGCTACAATTTATATGCTGCTCTAACAAAACCATCTTTGGGAGAGGAAGAATGTTGAATTTTACTCAAAATATAGCCCTCACAGACATGCTTGGAAGTGCCGCAAGTTTGGGTAAAGAGGACACCATTTTAGAATACTACAAGCAAAGCAAACTAGTGAAACTCAGATGATCAAAGCGTACATGCCAAAGTTTTGCTTCTGAAATAGCGT
>CM035414.1:71249630-71432130 GCA_020310875.1 Ceratopteris richardii | reverse complement strand
TAGAATTTAGTCTTTGTTTTTCATTACAAGTTTTCCTTTCATTACAGGTTTTCAAAGTTGCCTTGAATTTTATATATTATCCAATTGTTGAAACAAGAAAGGTAAACTACAAAAATGTTTTCAATGATCTTTCAAGATTCTAAGGCATAAACTATTGTATGATGTGGTGGTTGAATTTAAACATCTTCAAGATTGCCAATCAGGTTTTGTATATAGAATTTAGTCTTTGTTTTTCACGTTCACATTTCAATTTTCCTTTAATTACAGGCTTTCAAAGTTGCCTTGAATTTAATATATTATCCAATGGTTGAAACAAGAAAGGTAATCTACAAAAATGATGTGGTGGTTGAATTTATACATCTTCAAGATTGCTTATCAGTTTTGTATATAGACTTTAGTCTTTGTTTTTCATGTTCACATTTCAATTTTCCTTTAATTACAGGTTTTCAAAGTTGCCTTGGATTTTATATAATATCCAATGGTTGAAACAAGAAAGGTAATCTACAAAAATATTTTCAATGAATCCTCCAAAAGCTTGAACACTCATTCCCATAAAAAAGTTTGATGCCTTTTCGGTGTAGATGACTAATAGCAATCCTCATAAGACTAGTTTGTATTCATCAAGCCTATGCACGAAAATCATTTTACTGCAAGAAGCCTTCACTTCCCTTTTTCTTGCTACTATTTTATAAGATTCCCTATCTGCTGATAAGCATTCCTTCTATGTTCATCCCCCTCTAGAAGAAAATAATTAATTATTTCTTTCTCCAAGACCATTGATGTTTACAAAATGTGTGCATGTATTAATCAAGCAGATGACTCCAAAGGTCACAATCCCACAAGAGACACATTGCTATTCAAATCTAGTTGCAATTCTCTCATACGCACATGGAGTAGCACTGAAAAGACTCTCAAATCATTGAGCACACCTACTATGATTGACCAGAAACTTGCCAAATTCTATACCCTACTTCCATACGAGGCAAAGAGAATCAATTACAAAAAAATCTTTGCAACAATCTTTGTAACAATTTCATTGACACACATTGCATTCTCATCAACGCATTGCATTCTCATCAACCTTCCATTTAAGTCCCCCAATTGATTACTCATATTGCTTCCAAAACAAAGTCGCCACCTGATACTACACCCAAGTCAGGGGCTTTCATCCTGCATCCTCAGGGAACCTTGAAAATGCATCAAACCAAGAGAATCAATATCTATGTGGAAATTCGATGGAACAATGGAATGCATGAAAATATGTTTCAGTTTTGTTAATATATCTAGTTTTCAAATTGCTATCTTTAGTATGCCATATTATGACCCAATTGGGCTCATCTGATGAGGTAGAATCATACTTGTGCACTAACAGCTGTGAACCATATAATTACCACAACCAAAAGCATTGATTGACATTTGCATGCATATATTCCTGAATGACATATGCATGGAAATAGTTTCCTGGTACAGGACAATATGCATGTAATTCCTGACATAAACATAAATCTGGATTCAATTCAAAGGTTTAGAAACATTACACTTGTGCACTTCTATTGGTCATAAAACCTGTTTAATAGTGTTCATTGCCATGATTAAAATAGAAAAATTCAGTTTCAGTTGCTGCAACAAAATTCCACCAATACCTATGAGTTGAATTGGTGCATTAAAATACAGTTAGGTTTATGTTAGATTTCACTATTAACAGCTAAAGAGAGAGGGGAGAAATTACAACACCCCAGATCTGCTACAGGTAGTAACTTTAATTTTACATGCTCCCTTGAAGTAGCATATTGTTGCGTGAAGTTTCCGTTGTCCTTAGCTTTGTGCATGATTAAACTATTCATAAGATCAAAAGTCACAGACACATCTGTCAGAGTCATGTGAGCTGGCATTTATGAGATGGTGTAAGAACTTGTATGTGCTTAAGCTTACAGTTCCATGACGTTACTACATTTAGTCTAATCTTTGTGCAACACAGTTTTCAGAGGCAGAAACAGAATGGAATTATTCAGTCCTTTCATTTACGCTGCAGATGAGTAAATTTTCCACCATGTCAGCTGTAATAAGATGGGATCAAGTTCACTTTGTAGATGATGTATGCACTCTTGTAGAAAAGAGGTGGTCTGGCACCCCTCTCACACTGCTCTAGATAATTTTTTATTCATGAAATAAAGTGAGAATTCCAACACACACACAAAAAAAAGGGATGGGAACACCACATGGATTGTGCACTTCATCCATTGAGAATAACAAAAAAATAAATACCAAATAGTCCTTATCTCATTGCTGCTTTACTTTTCGTGTGTGTATGTGTGTGTGTGTGTGTGTGTGTGTGTGTGTGTGTGTGTGTGTGTGTGTGTGTGTGTGTGTGTGTGTGTGTGTGCACGTGCGTGCTCGCGCATGCACGAGAGAGAGAGAGAGAGAGAGAGAGAGAGAGAGAGAGAGAGAGGATGGGATGATCACATGGATCGTGCACTTCATCCATTGAGAATTACAAAAAAATAAATACCAAATAGTCCTTATCTCGTTGCTGCTTTACTTTTCTCGTGTGTGTGTGTGTGTGTGTGTGTGTGTGTGTGTGTGTGTGTGTGTGTGAGAGAGAGAGAGAGAGAGAGAGAGAGAGAGAGTCAATCACATAAAAAATAAAAGAGTACAAGCTTGATTACATATATTTTTCCACAAATCCAACACATCCTTACAAGAGCAATATGCCCAAAGAATAAGAGTTCCAAAGCCACGAAAATATTTACACCATTGATATACTAAATATATGAATCTACCCTTCCATCTCTGTTGCTTTACATATCTACAGAGGCTACACTCACTGTATTATCTACAAGTAGTATTTAGTCTCACCTGTCAAGCTCTTAGATGAAAACCCTACAATCCCTGGGGCCACAATATCTATCTACAATATTAAACCTACGGCAAAACCTGTACAATAAATGGTGATTCCAACAAGGATTTGTAAAATGTCAATTGATTTGGGTATTGTTAGCATTTGTGATTGCTCGAAATAATGGAGACAAAAATCCCCTCAAAAATATCAAAAGCTTCGATCTTATCAGCACCCACCATTTCTTATGAAGGCTCAGTCTGCAAGGAAGAAACCCACTGTTGTATATAGAAATTGGTCTCTGCATATAGACAAACTATGTTAATTTTTATGAAGTTTTTCTTTTTAATTCCAGTTCAAGTTTAACAATATTCTGCCACACTAGATACATAAGCTCACTTAAAATATGAAGCTTCCACTTAGACATGTGCATTCATTCACATACACTTCATTCAAAAATCGATATCACTTGACTTCATTGTAAACAAAGGTCATTAAGGTACTGGCACACGCACATATATCACTCTCCATCCCCATCATACTTTACACATCCCACCCACCCATTACACATCACATCCATCCCCAAAATGGGTCCTGAAAGGTTCACCTGACAAAACACGTGCAAGTTGAGGACATCCTAGTCCCGTGTGGCTGCCTGAATACTAGCTGAATCACAAACTCTTCGAATTGTCATGGAGGCAGCATGGTTCAGGTGGTTAATACAGAGAGGGATAGCAAGGAAAAGGGGGGGGGGGGGGGGGGGGGGGGGGAGGGGGGGGGGAGGGGGGGGGGGGGGGGAGGGGGGGGGGGGGGGGGGGAGAGGGGGGGGGGGGGGGGAGGGGGGGGGGGGGGGGAGGGGGGGGGGGGGGGGGAGAGGGGGGGGGGGGGGGGAGGGGGGGGGGGGAGAGGGGGGGGGGGGGGGAGGGGGGGGGGGGGGAGGGGGGGGGGGGGGGGGGGGGGGGGGGAGAGGGGGGGGGGGGGGGAGAGGGGGGGGGGAGAGGGGGGGGGGGGGGGGGGGGGGAGGGGGGGGGGGGGAGGGGGGGGGGGGGAGGAGGGGGGGGGGGGAGGAGGGGGGGGGGGGGGGGGGGGGGGGGGAGAGAGAGAGAGAGAGAGAGAGTCCATCAGAATGCTGCCATATTGATTTAATGTCCAGATACAAGGATCATGTCATTTGACTAGCTAGAATGACCAGAACCTTTACTGCAATCTGTCTATGGAAGAAAATCCTATGGGCATCCAGTTCCCAACAGATTGATGGCTAGCCTAAAAACCTATTGTCTTGCACAGAGTCTCTTTGATCCCCTTATTAAGCTGTCTCCGTGTGTTGATGGCACTACCAAGAATAGACACAAACATCTCTGGTCCACATATCTCATGGCTCTAGAGAATGGCTACATATCCATCACTCTAAATAAGCAACAAAAACAGCTACATGTTTCAATGTGTTAGCAAACGGCAACATACATAATGTAATCTGTTTCTGGCTCTCTGACACGGTAAATCCTGACTTCAGCTGGACCATGGTGCACCCCTAGATCTTGTTGGGGATAAAGGCCCCAAGGACTCTCCTTATGTATATTTTTGTCCCTTCCAAGTGATAGCTCTCTCCAAAAGCTTTTCACACATATTTTTTTCATATTTTTTGGACCCCAAATTGGGAAAGTTATAGGCAATTACATTATTCTATGACTTTTGATCATTGGCCATGTGTGAACATGTCCAAATGACCTAAAAGTCACTTATCAAAAAGACTTGGTCCCGACACTCTCGTAACTTGATTGGGACTTCTTCAACTTCAACTTCTCCATCAACTTCAACTTCTCGCTCTCTACTTTTGATCTCTCCTCACACAACAGCCCCCCTCCCTTTGGTGTTTGGAGCAACCGAACACAACACCGCACTCTTTCAACTAATATCAGAGCTTTGAGCTGTTCCATCGTCACAAAGTTTCTCCAAATGCTTTTTTACTTCAGCCTATGCTAAGCTGAGGGGCATCTTCTTGCATTTGGGAGAATTTCATCGCGAAAAACTTTCATTTTTCACGATAAAAGTGCTATTTTTAGAGGATTACTTCAGCACTCGGCAAAGTTGAAGCAAATATTGAGTTTTTCACAGTTTCATTGCAAAGAACCCCATAGATTTGGTGGGCATGCTACAAACATCAGAATGAACAAGATAAAGCACAGTAGACTTACAAGACCATGGTGGTAGGAATTTTTTACTTGCTTACCATATTGGAATCTTATGATAAGCTAAAAGCTATCTTCTTGTGATGACCTTGCCTGATTCATGGAAAACATTGGTTGTTTCACTTTCTTATAACCCCAATCTTACCTTTGATGGTATAGGAGTTCTATTTTTAATGAGGAAATCAAGAGGAAGGCTAATGGAGAGGGCAGTGGTTCAACCATTATAGCTAGAGGAAGAACAAAAAAGAAAAGTGGAAATGCATAGAGGAACAAGAGAAAAAGCGAAGGCAAGGCTAAAGTGACTTATTACCAAAGTGGTAGGAAAGATCACAAGAAGCTTGATGGAAGATACTACAAAGTTGAACTAGAAAGAAAGAAGAACACAAGTGACAAGAAGAAAAAGGACACCAAGAATGAAGCACATGGTGGCTCAAAGGACAAGGACAAAGAGAAGGCCAATGTGGCCTCTAGTGTTATCATTGAGGAGCTATCACATGCAAAAGATAATCTTTGTGCTACTATGGTAGCAGATCATGCCATGCCAAAGTTAATGATGCTTTTGTTAATATTCATGCACTGGTATACACATCACCAAGAAGGATCTGATTGATGCCTAGCTTACTATGAATGATGCTTTGTCACAAACACGGAGTCTGGATTCAAGTGCATCGTTCCATGTTACTCCTATTAAAGAGTGTTTTAGTACCTCTCATGCAGGAAGCTATGGACATGTATATCTTCGAAATAAACATGCTTGTTCTATTGAAGGTATTGGCACATTGCATCTCCCTGTAGATGGTACTAATGAGCTGGTTTTGCATGATGTAAAGTATGTACCAAGTATCAAGAAAAGCCTATTGTCTGTTGGGCAAATGGATATGCATGGATATAGTACCCTCTTTGAGAAGGGGTCATGGAAGCTTATCAAAGGCTCTAGGCTGATTGTTAAAGGTACAAAGAAAGGGACTCTTTATTGCTTGCATGATAAAGCTTTGCTCAATACTTTATTTTTGTAATGAATGCCAATATGATAAGCAAGTAAAGAAATTCATATTACTTTGGTGTCTCTAGTAAGTCTAATGTGCTTGATCTTGTTCATTTTGATGTTTCTAGCATGCCCACCAAATCTATGGAGGGTGCTCTTTACTTTGTTTCTTTTGTTGATGACTACTCTAGGAAGCTTTGGGTATATTTGTTAAAATCTAAGGATGAAGCATTTGCTGCATTTAAGAAATTTCATGGATTATGCCTCAAACTTCTTATATCATTGTCTAGGGGCTTGTTTCAGCCCACATAAACTCCTTTACAGCTTGCATACCAGATGCTCTTTTCCAAGACTCGCATATCCTTCTGGCTGTTTCATGTACAGCTCTTCGCCTAAATCAGTGATCACCATGCAAAAAGACTGTTTTGACATCCATTTGGAATAACTCCAAATCCAAGGCAGTTGTGGGACCAAATAGCACACGTAATGTGATCATTTTAACCACTGGAGAGAACACTTCTTGGGAATCCATGCCCACTTTTTGGGCATATCGCTTACCAAGCAGCCTTGCCTTATACTTGGGTTTGCCATCAACAGTTTTGATTTTGTATACCCACTTGTTGGGAATGACCTTCCTACCTTTGGGCAACTCAACCGAGTCCCAAGTATCATTTAAGTATCATCTGCATGCAAGGCCTTTATCTCTTCCAACATGGCTGACTCCCACTTCTCTTTATGCTCACATAACTTTGCCTCTCTGTAGGTAAGAAGCTCACTCTCATCTGATAACATAATGCAATGTACAGAGGGTTCATATCTGTTCACAAGCTTCCTAGGACGTGTAGATCTTCTTACCCAATGATCCACATTCTCTGGCAATGGATCTACATCAGGAGGTACATAAACTTCCTCATTGTTAACAGGCTGCTGTACATCATTTCCAACCCTGCTTTCAGCATGAATAGGTGGTTGCATATGCCCCTCAGAAACATCATTTGTTGTCCAACATCATCTCAACAATGGGCTGCTGTACATCATTTCCAGCCCTGTTTCCAGCATGAATAGATGGCTGCATATGCCCTTCAGAAGTATCATTTTGTTGTCCAACATCATCTAGCTCAATAACCACTGGCTCATTGTCATTTTTAGTCATATGTGGTGCATCTCAAGGGTTCATATCAGATTTAACATGTGGCTGTACATGCTTAAATCTGACCTTTTTATGGTCATTTTTAAAGGCATAATCATTTTTTAGCACTCTTGCCTCATTAAATACAACATCCAGATTGCGTATTACCTTCTTGAGTTGAGGTAGCCTAATCCTGTAACCCATTTCATCTTCATCTCCATAACCATGAAGATTCCTTTCATGGACTTTGCATCTAACTTGCTTCTCAACTCAAGCCTTATATGCACAAAAGCATCACAACCAAAGATGCATAGGTGGTCATATGAAGCTGGTTCGTCATACCAAACCTCTTCCGGAATGCCACCTTTTAAGGGCGTGTGAAGGGATCGATTGCAAACATGAACTGCAGTTTTCAAAGCCTCTGACCAAAATCCAAGAGGGAAATTAGTTGTGGACAGCACACATCTCACCCTCTCACATAAAGGCAGGTTATAACTTATACCTTTCAGCCATACCGTTTATGGGACTGTTAGCTCCCTCCTAATACCAAGATTTTCACAAAATCTATTGAATTCAGCACTAGTAAACTCACCCCCATTAACTATACGTAAGCATTTCAGTTTCCTACCTGTTTGGGTGGTCACAAATGCATGAAATACAGCAAAGGCTTCATCTTTAGATTTTAACAAATATACCCAAAGCTTCCTAGAGTAGTCACAAACAAAAGAAACAAAGTAAAGAGCATCCCCCATAGATTTGGTGGACATGCAAAAACATCAGAATGAACAAGATCAAGCACATTAGACTTACTTTACTTCCTTACCATATTGGCACACACAAGAAATTCTTAGGGCAAATTGTCTCAAAAAACAGGAATCTTCATGGATCCTAAGATGATCAAAACAACCCTTGATTAGCAAAAAGCTTCGTATTTTTCGAGATGTACAATGCTTCTTAGGCTTTGCAAACTTTTATAAGATATTTATCAAAGATTACTTCAAGATAGTGA
The DNA here is from genome assembly GCA_020310875.1 of Ceratopteris richardii. NCBI lineage: Eukaryota > Viridiplantae > Streptophyta > Polypodiopsida > Polypodiales > Pteridaceae > Ceratopteris > Ceratopteris richardii. The sequence goes on along the minus strand of CM035414.1, from coordinate 71,423,982 downwards.
CACTTTTCACCAAGCTCACAAGAAATGCAAAATTCTCAAGGGACTGCTGACAGAAAAACCCTTTCAGAACCCAAAATCAATATTCACCACTGCTCCAATTCTAGTACACCCTAATCCTACCAAGCCTTTTTCCTGGAGACAGATACATCAGACTTTGCCTTGGAAGCCACTCTATCCCAACATGAAGATGATGGACACATATATCTAGTTGTATACCATTCAAGGAAATTCTCCCCTCGAGATAAATTATGAAATCCATGATAAAGAACTTGCCATAGTAGATGTATTTGATACTTGACGTCACCATGTAGAAGGAGAAGCCCATAAAGTTACCGTGTACACAGATCACTACGGCCACCCGCGTCCTCAACAAAAGACAATCTCGACATCTCTATCCTAGTTCGAATATCTTATGTACCATCCTGGACACAAGCAATGTCAATCAGATGCCTTGCCAAGAACTTACCTTCCACCAAAGAAAGGTGAAGAGGCTTTTAATCAACAAGAGAGTGTTTTAGTCAAGCTTGAACATCTCCAAATAATAGCTATCTCTTCAACCTATCAAGAAGATTAAGTCTTGACCATCTAATTCGTGAGTCTCTACAACACGACAAATTGTTTCGTAATGTTAAGCAAAAAATTCAAGAAGGGAAAGTTCATGAAGTAGATAAATTCCAAATGACCCGTTACTATATTTAAAGTTGTATGTCCCTCCTTCATGGATTGCCTAATGATATTGTCAATGATCTAGGTCCACACTTCATATCCAGCTTTTGGAATAGTCTTTGCAAGCTCCTTGGTGTTCAAGTTAAATTATCTATAGCCAATCATCCACATGGCACATACTCGTAGCGAAACAAAACTGGTGAATCAAGTTCTAGAATAGTATCTTCATTGCACTAGAACTATCATCAAACTTCAAAAGGACAAGTTTGAGTTTTTACTCTAGATATAAGGCCAAGTACCTCATTGGATATTCACTGGAAACTCAAACAAGAGATTAATAGAAATAAAGAACAATATAAGTATTATGCACGTCAACATCATGTTCAAAATCCCTTTTAACATGTTGAAGATAAAGTATCTTTACTCAAGAATAACTTAAAGACTTTAGGGCCTTGTGCAAAGTTGGATCATCAGAGATTTGGCTCTTTTACCATCCTAACTGAAATTAATACAATCACCTTCAAGCTCCAATTACCAAGTACAATCCTATCTGAGATTTGGCTCTTTTACCATCCTAACTGAGATTAATGCAATCACCTTCAAACTCCAATTACCAAGTACCATGAGAACACATCCAATTTTCCATGTATCCATGTTGGAGCCATGTCAGATTTCTCCATTGAGGAAGGAGAGACCTAGTCCATCACCACCTCCCAAGATTGATGATCATGAAGAATTCAAAGCCGAGCATGTCCTACATTCAAGAATATCCTAAAGAAGATTGGAATATCTTGTTCATTGGAAAGGGTATGACATCAGTGATCATACTTGGGAACCTACAAAAAACTTTCATAGAGGACCAATCAAGGTTCGAAAATTCCATAAAAAAAATCAATGAAGCCGAGGCTAGAGAATATCACCACTCATGGAACTCGTCACTTGAGGGGAAGGTGATGTCATGGACACAAGGGGAACCATCTTGCATCTTAGATTCCATGTGATAATGCATATCTCATTAAAGAATTTGAAAACTCTAGCATCGACCCATATGGAGCGTTCCAAAACCCTAAGAACAATTGTCTACTTGTAGTGATTTCATTCACAAAAGCCTTATTCAAATTGAAAAGTCCAATCTCCATCGATATACTTTAATGATTTTGGTTCAGTATGTGTGATTTGTGAGTCGTACACGTGAAGCAAATGCCATCAAGTCTCGGTACATTTTACATATTGCACAACGGATAATATAAGCATATATTTAAGTCACAATTGTATTATGTATATGATAAAATTATTACACAAAAGATGGAGATACCTTACAATTTATAAAGCAAGAATCCTCTCTCTTTTGACTATAATTCAACCTTCTTGCATCCTCTATTTCGAAAGAGTGTACGTGAGCAAGTTGGATGGCTCAATCGAAAGTCATGGACAATTTATTCACGTTACATAGCTCTTCCAAATCACATAGTGTCCCCGCAGAGACTAAAACCAAAAGCTTACTTGAGAGCAATGTGTTGTAGACTCAATAGTTGAGTACCAATCAAGATTCGCAAAAATTCTTTGTTTGCATCATAATTTAGCCTTTGCATTGAGATAATTCAGCCAAAAAAAGGCATTTTTTAACAACATAAATACCATAAAATGTATGATACGTTTTAAAAGCATGGTTCACCTCAAATTCATTTTATGGGGTTTGGATAAAGACTCGATCCAACCTTCATATCCTTTGAATGTGTTTAAAATTAACCAGCAGTTAAACAATACTGCCTCATATAATCCATTCATTATCTCATCTTAACGCAAAAACAAAGAGTTTGAGCTCCATTACTTTGGTAAAGTTAAATTTTTTTACTCCAATTAAGAGGCATTTGATTCATCAATCCCTGAGATTTTCCAAGACATAAGTTAACAGGACCTAAAAAAGTTTTAGATCCTGCACACCCCGAAAAATCCACCCAGATCACTTTCTACGCAATCTTTACGATAAAACAATACTCACGGCCAGAATGGAAGCTTCATTCACCACATGCTTAAACAAGTGAAAAATAAGTGTACCTGCACGTCTGTCCTTGGAGATGTTTGTGAGAACTGTCGACCAGAGTTGGGACGAAGAGCACGCTGATCTATAAGGGTTTCCATAATGTTCCTGCCCGAGAACAGGTTTTTCATCAGCCAAAGGAGAGTCATAGCAGGGAATGAGAACTGCAAAACTGTTTTCTGAATCTGTATCACTGCAGAACTCAGGAGCATGAGGCTCAAACCACCCCACTGACCAATCAGAGCCCACTGAATCGGACTCTGAGCTATAATCGGGCTGCACAATCACCATATCAAACTCCAAATCGACTCTTTGAACGGAATTTGTCTTTCTCCTTTGCCTTTCCTTACGTGCCTTCATCGGGCTGTTTCTGAAAGGCTTGTAGGGATCTGATTTCTTCCCCTTCGGCCTGGCGCAGATTTGATATGCGTCAGTCTCGAAGGCAGCGAAGCTGTCTGCAGGGGATACTGGAAGATTAGTGTTTGTGTAAGTACAGGGGCTAGTGTTGGTGTTGGGACTTGTTGGACTCTTCCAAGGCCAGGACTGGAGGCCTGAAAAGGGTAGGGCCATAAGGGAGGCTCGAGGGAAAACGAAGGAGCTATGGAGATGATGCACCAGAGGCAAAGCGGACTCATGAAACGAATGGAAGAAACACGGTGACTTAGCAGCCAACTTCAGCGCTGGACCGGGCAACCAGCCGCCCTGCTACAGATGAAGAGACGAACGATGCCAAACAACCTCACCCTTTCGTTCATTTATCTTCCTTCCGCGCAAGACTTTCCTGGTCTGCACAGTCCGCTTCGAAATTTCACGAGTTACTGTTTCTTCCGCTACCAATAGACAGTGTATTCCCCTCAGCCTGGAATTCCACAATGATAAAATAATTAAATAACCTAAAATATGCAGGAAGATAGACCAATCAGCGCTCATTTAGAATTCAGCAAAATATATATATATATATACGGTTGGCGTTCCCACCACGAAAACCAGCAAAACACAACCTGAGAGAAACAGAGTTTTACTATTTAATTTAATTTTTTATTTCTTAGGAAAAAAAGAGACGTTGGCTTTTGCATTTGGCTTTGTTGAATGCCAATCGTGGACGGTAGCAGTTGTCACGTGTTCTTTCGTATATATACCTCCTGCCTTTTGCCAACTTGTGGTGGGTGGCTTTAGCGTCTCCGCTATGCTCATCGAAATATGAAAGGTCTTTGAAAATAAAATGCCACTTCACGAAGAAACCAATAGTGTCAAACAAGTGGTGAAAAGGGTCAATGGTATCAAGGAGTGGTAAAAGAAGCCAATGGTATCATGAAGAAGTACCTTGTCAAACATATTCTTTGTCATTGATATCAATAATATATAACTTGTCACAGAGAGCCATTGATACTCACACAGAGCCATTGATACTCACATTCTCTATTGGGATTGGATCACTCCAATGGTTCCCTTTAAAAGCTTCAATTAAGTTGGACTCTTAGGTTGGGCTCGAATGAGCCTAGCAACACCTGAAGGTGGCAACTCATGTGGCATTCTTCTCTCGTTCATGCATTCAAAAGAGTTGGCAACATGATGATAAAATAGAGCACACCATCAATACATCCTCATAAAATCAAAATGCATTGTTGATTTCCTTATTGCTTGGGCATCCCTCATTTCTTTTGGGGGTAGTCAGCAAGTCTTGTGGTGGACATTCAAGAAGCTTTCATTAACCTAGACAAAGGATGAGAAGGCATGATGTATTGCAAGGATGATTGGGCGATTAGGTGAGTAGCACACCAAATTATCTATGTGTCTTGTTAGAGAAAGTCTTGAAAAGCCTAACATTACATCCTTGTGAGTGTTCGTATATTTTGGTAGTGATGTGTGTGAACACTCTTAGGACCATTGAGGCAACTTTTCCCCTCTTTAGGAGGTTTTTTTTTCTAGCTTGTATATACACCTCGAGTGATTTATCTTTGTACATTCACTTGGTAATACATTTAGTATCGTGTTGTGCTCCAAGCTGCTTCTTCTTCTTCTTCTTCTTCTTCTTCTTCTTCTTCTTCTTCTTCTTCTTCTTCTTTTTCTTCTTCTTCTTCTTCTTCTTATTATTATTATTATTATTATTATTATTCTTCCTTGTGTTGTTCATGTGCTTCCATAGACCTTGAACTCAATAATTGGTATCAAAGCAAGTCGCCACTTCATGGGCATCGTCGAAACCCCTTCGATCACAGTCTTATAATTGCAAAAATTGGTAAGCATAGTTGGGGTGATTAGGAGTTCAAAAGTGTTTCACTTTGTGGCGTTGAAATTTTGATATGAGCATATTTCGGCCTCAAAGAACGCACTACCATACTGAATGTGCATGCAATTTCGTCCTTTTGTGCCAAACATATATACAGGTTTCAGTTCGCCAATACAAGCGCCTCGAAGTCTATTACAAGTTTAGCAAAGCTCGAGAACATGTTTTATTCAACTTTTTGAGATACATTCATTTTTCTACATCATGGTTTTAGTCACTGGCCATGGTTGAAAGCAATGATGTATTTCATATGTTGGTTGTTGAGGATAAGTTGTATGGTACTAATTAACCATTGTGGGCATATATGATGCATCATGTATTGGTGGCAAAAGGTTTGTGGAATATTGTGGAAGGTGTTGAAAAACTTCCTATCACATCTGCAAATACAGTTATTGAAGGTGATGCAGATGGCATTGAAGATGATGATCTTCATATTCTTGTTCGTGTTGCCATTCGTGCTCCACCTATTGTAGAGCAACCTCGTTGGGATGGCACCGATGTTCAGGCATATGCATTGATAGCTTTGTCTCTCAAACATTCCATTATCCCTCACATTCTCTCTTGCAAAATGGCAAAGGATGCTTGGGATACACTTACCACTTTATACCATGCAAGAAATGAGGCTCGTGTTGCTTACCTCCGAAAATAGTTGGAGAGTGAGCATATGAATGAAATAGATTCTATGGACAATTTTGTGACAAAGGCCAATAATTTAAAGGAGCACTTGATTTTTGTTGATGATGTCTTGCCAGATAGTTCACTCATGCAAACTATTCTTAACAGTCTTCCATATTCATATCATAGTTTTTATTCTTCTCTTTGATTGATGATGAAAGACAATCCAAATGCCATAACATTTGAGGAGCTAGTCTCTGTTTTTTTTTTTTTTTTTTTGAAAGAAGATTGGGCCATGTAGAACAGGTCCATCATGTGTGTTGCAGATCAAGCTTTCTTAGCTAGTGAGAAGGGCAAAGGAAAATAGAGCTCATCTACTAGTAAGTAAAAATCTATTAATGTTGTACAGTTAAAGAAGGAAGATGAAGATGAGAAGAAAACATAAAAGCAGAAATAGTTTTGCAAATATTGTAAGGGAAATGATAATGTCATAAAGGTTTGTTCAAAACTTGCTGCAAGAGAGGCAAAGAAGAAAGAGGCCTAAATGGTTGTTGTAGAGGCCTCTACACCTAAAACAGAGCCTCCTAATCCCTTTTTTTTAATGGAGGTTTAGCCAAACCCTACTCTCCCGAGCTTCAACTTTGGAATTACAACTATACAGGGTGAATGGGCATACAACAAAGCCTACTAATCTTGTGTAGAATGAATAATGGGCATTTAGTATTGTTTGTAGCTATGACTCATCTTCTCATGAGCATTCTATGTGTGTAGTAGACTCAGATGTTCAGTACTTTGATAGTGTGGCAACCAAACATATTACCTTGCAGTTTAGTTTCTTCAGTTCACTTGAGTCTATTTGTAATAAATTAAGTCTATGATCTAAGGGTCCGATCGGTTCAGACAGATCTGAAATTGGACACCATTTGGTCATCCATATGTATGACAAAAGATCTCGAGTCTAGACTTACTAGAAGATCATTTACTCTTGTAACCAAGTGATCCACTTAGCCTAGTGGTTAAGACTCGAAGATGTGAAGGAGGAGGTATTAGGCTTAACCCCCATGGGGTACATGGGGAGAGTCTTTTTCCCAAAGAGCTCTAGAACCTTCTAGAAGCATCCACTTGAGTTAACTCTGGTTAATTGGGACACTTGGCTCACATGTAGTTACATGGCTGACACATGGATGGTTAGTATCCACCTACCCAAGCAGGCAGTCCCCAGGAGAGAGCTATATATAGAGGCATTTGGTTGGGAGTAGAGTCATCTCTCTAGCATGTGGTGGTCATAATCTTGCATTGGTAAGGATCAATGGAAGGACATAGCTTAATTGGGAGATAAGTACTTTACAAGTTGATGTCTTCATTTCAATATTTGTTTTGCTCTGTGCTTTCATATAGAATGCATTGCTATTAACATTGAAGTAGGGAAGGAATCTTCAATTTTGAAAGTGTTGTATGCAATTTAATGAAAGTAGAATAAGAGAGCATCAAAGTATGGAAACACTTATCAGACCTAGGCATGCATCTATGAAAGAGTGTTGATGCATTTCTCCTTTTCAAAGAATGTTTTCATGCACAAAACATGTTTTCTTCTTGCCTGAAAAAGATAGTTAATGCTCAAGTTTATGCACATCAATGCTTATATCTTTTTACAAGCTAACAAGTAGAATGCTTGTGCATGGATAATTGGAAACATGCATTTTCAAGCTCAAGAATTGCTTGATTTACGTTTAGTGCATGAAAGGAGAATGCCAACACATGCATGCACTCACATGCATTTGCATGCAAGAAAAGGCATTTGCATATGCATGATTGTTTGTTAAGTAGTTGAATACTTATACTTTCGTTACCTCTTTTTTCTAACTCGACTTAGATAGTTAGGGAAAATAGCAAACCAGGTAGTTGCAAGGCTCTTGGCTGCCATGCAACTCAAGTAGCTAGTTTGTTTTTTCCAACGTGATACTTAGGTATCACAAATTAGGGGACTTGATTAGGAAATCTAGGCCTTTCAAAAGTCAAGTGTTCAATTTTCTTGCTCATTAGAGTGGCAAGAAAATAGGGCATATTGAAAGTTTCCATGACGAATTTAAGTTTAAGAGAAAACTTAGAGAACCCTAACGACAAGCTTAGATGTAGTCATTAGCTTGGATTTAAGAAATCTTACATCCAAGTAGGATGATAAGAGTTTTCTTAGATACTTGAGAACTTCTCTTGAATGCTCTTATTTGATTTTATCCCAAGACATGATCAAAATCAAAATAAAGCTAAATGGAACTTACACTAGCTGAACTTTTAAAGTTCACAAAATAGTTTTTCTATTCCAATAGTATCATCCCCGATAAGGATGCAAAGTGCCAAGAAAAGACTATGAAACTTTTGTAAGTTCTCATTTGATTCCATTCCAAGGAGTAATGGAAATCAAAGTTTGAATCTTAGCATCAATTGAACTTTGATGTTCAACAGGAGGATGTTAGGTTTCATGATTGCATCTCTGGTAATGATGCAACTTGCTAAGCAAACATGCAAACTTGAAAGAACTCTTCCTTTTAGAAGGATTAGAGAGTTAAGTTTTGGTTTCGTTTAAGCTAATTGAAGCTTCAAGAGGAAACCAAAGCAAGCAATCTTTAGGAAATGAGATAAGTTCGTAAAGACTTGAATAAAACTGTGAGCTTTTCATTTACTAATACAAAGTTCCAAGAAATGGATCTTCAATCCATGAACTTTTCCTAAACAAGCTACAAAGTTCAAAATTATGTGTTCATAATAGCATTACTATTGGATCAATCGTCAAAAGATGTTTAAAGTACTCTAGTAACATCTAAAGATTGACCAATAATAATGAATCTTGTATCAAAATGAAGAACATGAATTAATATCACATAAATGAAAAAAGAACTTTCATAGTGGAATGGTAAACCATATCCTAAAGATGATATTTATTCTCTAGTTTGATACTCAAGAAATGGACACAACTGAATCAGTAAAGATTTTGGATATTGTTTGAAAGAATTTCTTTCAAATATCCTTTTAGTATTGCAAAAGATTCCAAGATGAATCATTTGCTCAAGTCCCAGAATAACATTCTCCCAAGTAGTGAGAATGAGTTTGAGCCCTTGAAGAATAACATTCTTCCCAGTAGTGAGAATGAAATTCTTCAAACTCTTTGGACAACAAGTAGTTCCCCACAAGTCCCAAACCACTAAAAGTGGTACTTAAAGTCCAATGGTTGATATCACTTGGAAGTGTATCAAAGATTCTTAGCTTTAGAATCTGAAAGACATTAGTATCAATAGGCGTATATACAAGTCGGGGGAAAAAAGCTCCTAACGAGGGAAAAAAGTGTCTGACGATCCTAGTGTGTTCACACACGTCACTACCTAAATATATCAACAAATCCTCCCTGGGAGTGGTGTAGTGAACAAGGAGCTGGTACTCATTTATAAGGAAGTTCCAAGCTGTGTGGAATCAATCCACAAAAGGAAGTAAGCCCAAAGCTTTGTGGAAAGCTTCAAACTTCACCCTAGGCAGAGCCTTCGTGAAAAGGTCTACAATGTTCTCTTACATGGGCACATATGCCAAGCTGATCTCTCTAGCAGAGAACCTCTCCCTGACATAATGATAATGCACCTCAATGTGCTTAGTGCAAACATGGAACATAGGGTTCTTCGCAACTGCCAATGCGCTCTGATTGTCAGTGAAGATGGTGGTGGAAGAGGATTGACCAACACCCAAATCATCCATAAGGCATTTGAGCCACACACACTCAACAGTCGCTGTGAAAGCTTCCCTATACTCAGCCTCACAACTAGAAGTGGCCACAGTAGGCTTCTTCTTGCTCAACCAAGATATGCATTAGCTACCAAGCATGAAGCAAAAACCACTGGTGGACACATGAGTGTCATAGCAACCAACCTAGTCAGAGTCAAGAAAAGCATGTAAACTTGGCGATAGTGATCCCCTCTTGGGATAAAACAATCCAAGTAGTCGGGTACCACTCAAGTAGCGAAAGATGCACTTAACCGCCTACCAATGCTTGACACCTGGGCAATGCATAAACCTACTCATCTATGAGACAACAAACTGAATATCTGGCCGAGTAGTCCATAAGTAAATCAAGCATCCAACAGCCTCGTAATAGAGAACACCATCAAATGCATCTCCAACATCATGAAGACTCAATCGTAAGCCTGTCTCCATAGGAGTGGCAATATGTTTGCAGTCTTCAAGGCCAAAATGCTACAATAATGTGTCAATATATTTTGTTTGACACAGAGTTATTTTGCCATCAACTTGCATAAACTGGATGCCCAAATAATGATGCAAATGCCCCAAATCCGACATCTCAAATGAGGCATGCAGATCAGCCTTAAAATCAGCAATATGCTTCTCATGAGGACAAGTGAGCAGATCATCAACATACACAACAATGATCTGAAGCACATCATTAGCATGCTTAACATATAAGGTGCTTTCAGTTGGATTGTTCTCAAAACCATGTGCAATCAGATAGGCATGTATCTTTTCATACCAAGCACGTGGTTCTTGCTTTAAACCATATAATGCCTTCTTTGACCTGCACACCTGGTTTTCATGCCCTTTTTGCGCAAATCCATGGAGCTAAAAAACATACACTTCTTCATGCAAATCACCATTCAGAAATGCAGTTTTAATGTCCAACTCATGTACATTCCAACCATGATGAGCTGCAAGTGCACAGATGTTATGAACAGTAGTCATTTGGCAAGTAGGAGCAAAGGTCTCATCAAAATCAATTCCGCTTTCCTGAGCATAACCCTTTGCAACAAGCCTAGCCTTATACTTGTCAATTGTTCCATCAGGCTTACGCTTCACCTTGTATACCCACTTAGTGCCAATGGCCTTCTTGCCAGGAGGCAAGTCACACAAAGGCTAGGTATTGTTCTTCATTATAGCATCATGTTCAGATTGCATAGTAGCCATCCAATTTTCTAAATTTTGTGCTTCATCAAAGGAAACAGGCTCATTCTCATCACAGAGACTAGAGGGAACCATAGCATAGCAATCTGATGCAAAAGAGGCACTATGAGAGCCTGAAGTAGTACAATATGATAGAGATGCATCTAATTTGTTGTCACGCAAAGTTTGAACCAACCATTTTGGCATAGTTTTTGCCTCCTCAATACCAATTCTCTCATCAACCAATGCATCACGTAAATCTGCATCAGAAATGGAAAGATTTGCATCATCACAGGAAACATGTAAAGGCTAAGAAGTTGCCTCATTAGGACCAGCACTAGATTGTCCACCTGTAAAAAGAGGCAGGAAAGTGTCATACATGTTTTTGGAGCTAACATATGTCTCCTTAGCACCTGAAAGTAATGGCTAAATAGCATCTTCCACAAAGACAACATCACGACTAACCAAAATGCTTTTAGTCAGTGGATAATATAGATGATAGCCTTTGCTTTCAAAACTGTACCCAACAAAAATACATTTCATTGCTTTATCATCCAATTGTTTGCACTGTTGTTTAGGCTCTAATGCATATGTCAGACAACCAAAAACACGGAGATGAGAAAAAGATGGCTTCCAACCATGCCAAGCCTCATATGGACTGATAGACTATAATGCTTTAGTGGGACACCTGTTAAGTACATATGTTGCACACATAACAAACTCAAGCAAGAAACCATGTGGTAAAGCCTGACTCTTGACCATACACCTCATCATCTCCATGAGTGACATGTTTTTCTATTCAGCAACTCTATTCTGTTGAGGTGTATATGGCACTATACACTGGTGTTTTATCCCATGTTCAACCAAAAATGCATTAAAATCAGAAGACATATATTCTCCGCTCGATCAGAATGGAGGGTTCCCATTTTACATGTGATAGATTTTCAGCCAAAACCAAAAAATGTTTGAAGGACATAAATATGTCAGACTTTGCCTTCAATGAATATACCCATGCATGCCTTAAAAAATCATCAATGAAAGTCACGAAGTAAAGATAGTTCCCAAAAGAATGTGTTTGCATAGGACCACAGACATCACTATGAGCAAGCTGCAATTTTTGCGTAGCTCGAACTGAACCATCTTTTGGGAAGGAGGAACACTGCATTTTGCCCAAAATACAAGCTTCACATACATGTTTAGCAGGTGCCTCAAGTTTGGGCAAAGAGGACACCATTTCAGATTTCTAAAGGCGTAGCAAACTAGAAAAATTTAGATGATGGAAGCATGCATGCCAAAGCTTTGCATCTGACATAGCCTGAGAATCGTGTACTGCACATGCTGAATCATTCACATATTTTTCATAATCTATGAGCTTATCTAGCCCACGATATCAAATGCCAGAAGCAATAATCACATTGCCATTTGACAGATCATGAACTGTAGATATGTCATCAACAAATTTCACAACCAAACCAATCTTGGCTAATGTAGAAACTAAGAACATATTTTCTTAATCTGGCACAAATAAAGCATCCGACAATGTAAAAGAACTACCACTAGCAATAGTCAGAATGATTTTACAAACTTCCATGACAGGATGAGAGGAGTGTGGCACATGTGATAGTATTCCCTGTAGGGGCAGGCTCGAGTGAAGTGAAGAAACTGTGCTGAGAGGTAATACGTTTGGTTGACCCACTATCAAAGTACCAAACATCTGAGTCTATTGTAGACATACATTGTTCAGGAGAAGAGGGGTCAAAACTGCAAACGGTAGTAAACACCCATTCTTCATTTTCCACTAGATTAGCAGACTCTGTTTTCGATGTAGAGGCCTCTACAACAACCATTCCAACCTCTTTTTTCTTTGCCTCTTTTGCAGCCAATTTTGGACAATTCTTTATGACATGATCCTTTGCTTTACAATACTTGCAAAACATTTTTTGCTTTTTTTTTTTCTTCTTGTCTTTGTCTTCCTTCTTTGATTGTGCAAAATTAGCATATTTTTGCTTACTAGCAGAAGAGCTCCATTTACCTTTACCCTTCTGACTAGCAAGGAAAGCTTGATCTGCAAAACACATAATGGACCTGTTCTACTGAGACTGATCTTCCTGCAACAGAACGGAGACTAACTCCTCAATATTTAAGGCATTTGGAATGCCCTTCATCATCAAACAAGATTAGAAACAAAACTCTGAGATGAATCAGGAAGACCATTCAGATAAGCCTGCACAAGTGAACTATGAGGCAAGACTTCATCAACAGAAATTAAGTCTTCCTTCAAATCTTTGATCTTTGTTAGAAAACTATCCACAGAATCACCTTCATTCATATGCTCACTCTCCAACTGTTTTCGGAGGTATGCAAGACGAGCCTCATTCCTAGTCTGTTATAATGTGCTGAGTGTATCCCAAGCATCCTTAGTTATTGTACAAGAGCAAATGTGAGGAATAATGACACGTTTGATAGACAAGGCTATCAATGCATGTGCTTGAGCATCTCTACCATCCCAACGAATTTGCTCTGCAGTAGGTGCGGCAGAAACACCAACACGAATAGGAGTCTACAGAATATCACCATCTTTGATGTCATTTGCATTAGCTTCAATACCTATATTTGTAGGTGTAATAGGACGTTTTTCAACACCTTGCATAATATTCCACAGTCCTTTTGCGACCAATACATGACGCATCATATAAGCCCATAATGGGTAATTCGTACCATCCAACTTATCCTCAATAGCCAACATACGGAATACATCACTACTTTCATCCATGGCCACTGACTACACAGATGCTTATACTAGCGAACCGAAACTTGTATATATCTTTGGCACAAAAAGACAAAATAGGTTGCATAAGCACGATGATAGTGTGTTCAAAGGCCGAAATGAGCTCAGATCGCAATTTTTGCACCACAAAATGAAGCTATTTCAATCTCCTAATCAACCTGAGCATGCTCACCAAATTTCGTGCGATTTTGAGACTATGATCGGAGGGGTGATGATGACACCCTAGATGAAGCGGCGACCTGCTCTGATACCAATTGATGGAGTTTTAGGTCTATGGAAGCACAAAAACAACACAAGGAAGAAGAATTAGCTTGGAACACAACACACAATACTGAATGTATTACCACTAGAATGTACAAAGATAAGTAACTCGTTAGGGCAATAGGTGTATATACAAGCCGGGGGGGAAAAACCTCCAAAAGAGGAAAAAAAGTGCCTCGGTGGTCCTAGTGTGTTCAACACATCACTACCTAAATATATCAATGGAGAATAAAATAGAAAAGCACAAGGAAATGATCATGTCATAAAGAGTTGTCCAAAACTTGCTCCAAAAAGAGGCAAAGAAAAAAGAGGCTAGAATAGTTGTTGCAGAAGCCTCTACAACCAAATCAGACTCTATAAATCTTGTGCAGAATGAAGAATGGGTATTTACTATTGTTTGCAGTTATGACCCATCTTCTCATGAATAATATATGTCTACAATAGACTCACATGTTTGGTACTTTGACAGTGGGGCAACCAAACATATCACCTCGCAACGTAGTTTCTTCACTGCACTTGAGCCTACCCGTACAAGGAATACTGTCACATGTGCCAAAAACTCCTCTTATCATGTGATGGGAGTTGGTAAGATCATTCTGACTACTGCTAATGGTAGTTCTTTTACATTGTCGAATGCTTTATTTGTGCTAGGGATCAAGAAAAATCTATTATCAATTTCAGTATTAGCCAAGATCGGCTTGGTTTTGAATTTTTTTTTATGACAGATGTACAATTCATGATCTGTCAAATGTCGACATCATTATTGCTTTTGGATTTTTCATGACATGGGTTGTATAAGCTCATAGATTATGCAAAATCTATGAATGATTTAGCATGCACAGTTCAAGATTCTTAGGCTACATCAGGTGCAAAGCTTTGGCATGCATGCTTTGGTCATCTAAATTTTGCTAGTTTGCTGCACCTATAGAAATCTGAAATGGTGTCCTCTTTGCCTAGAATTGAGGCACCTTATAAACATGTCTGTGGTGGCTATATTTTGGGCAAAACACAACATTTCTCCTTCCCAAAAGATGGTTTAGTTCGAGCTACTCAGAAATTGCAGCTTGTTCACAGTGATGTCTATGGTCCTATGTAGACACCTTCTTTTGGGAACTACCTTTACTTCGTGACTTTCATTGATGATTTTTCTGAGCATGCATGGGTGTATCCATTGAAAGAAGAGTCTGAAGTTTTTATGTGCTTCAAATAGGTTTTGGTTTTGGCTAAAAATCTATCAGCATGCAAAATGGGCACCCTCCGTTTTGATCAAGGGGGGGAATATATGTCTTTTGACTTTAATGCATTTTTAGTTGAACATGGGATAAAACATTAGTAAAAATGTATATACCTCAACAAAATGGAGTTTTTGAAAGGAAGGACACGTCGATCATGGAGATGGCGAGGTGCATGGTCAAGAATCATGCTTTACCACATAGTTTCTGGCTTGAGGATGTTATGTGTGCCACATATGTACTTAAGAGGTGTATCACTAAAGCATTGCAATCACTCCATATGAGGCTTGGCATGGTTGCAAGCCATCTCTTGCTCACCTACGTGTCTTTGGTTTTCTAGCATATGCATTAGTGCCTGAACAAAAATGCAGGAAATCGGATAATAAAGTAGTGAAATGTATTTTTGTCGAGTACAATTCTGAAAGCAAAAGCTATCATATGTATTATTTATAGACTAAAAAAAAATTTCTTAGTCGTCATGTTGTTTTCGTGGAAGATGCAATTCAACCATTACTTTCATGTACTAAGCAGACATCAGTTAGCTCCAAAGATGTGTATGACACTTTGCTTCCTCTTTTCACAGGTGGACATTCTAGTGTTGGTCCAAATGAGTGTTGGTGCATGTCAATCATCAATTGAAGGTTTAATGAAGAAATGAAGTCAAGAAATTAAGAAGAGAACAAATTCAGAAGTTTGAAGGAAGGACATACTCAGAAATTCAAAGCTATGTATACATATGTACATTAGTTCAGATATAGGTTACTTATATTTTTTATTAGTCATAAGTTTATACATGTTTGCCTATAAATGGTTTTGAAAAAGTCGGGGCAAATAGAATAGAGAATAGGAAGAGAGAAATGAGAGGTAGAAAGTGTCATTGGACACATGAAAAGTGAGTGGAGTTATCTCTTCAATGTAGTTGTAATTTTTCTGAGTAATTGAAGAAAATCTTGCGCCCGATGTTTTGATGTCTACTACTTCTGTAGTTAATCTTTTGAGAAATCCTTCTGAACATACCTAAGTCCATAGCTAATCAATCTATGGCTAGAATTTGAGAGTCCAATTGTAATCAGGCTAAGAGAATTTTGCATAGGAACATTCATATGTGAAATGTTCTAAGTGTCTTCTGAAACAGGCGCAGATTTCATGATTAAAGAAATGATCAGTTCTCAGCACATAGTGTAAAGTTTTACACAAGTAATAGCTTAAAATTTAAGTTGAGAGATAAGCTATTTATGGCTAAAAGCATTTCACCAAACGGGCTATAGTTTGGGAGAACCATTGCTAAGAAGTTGCAGGTGTTAAAGTCGCTATTACAGACAGGCAGTTTCAGACACAGGTAAATTGTTTGAGTTAATTCTCAGATTATACTCAATCATTTTGAGAAATTTAAGTTGGAGGAGTTGCACAAACTCTATGCAATACATCCTACAAAGTTTCATAAAAAACTTTACATAAATGACTAGTCAATGAGTGATTAATCTACAGCAGACTTTTCAGAGAAATGATTTCTTCACAGTTAATCAATTTCTTGGTAATGTGATAGTGGATTTCCAAAATCCTGTGGAGTCTAAAGTTATTCTTGGTCTAGAGGTGGTCTAATACCAAGAATAGCTTGTTCTTTTGGAGATTAACACTCTCCATCAGTGGTATCAGAGCAGGTTGTGTCAAAATTAAGGAAAGGAAGACTCCGACTGCTGCAGATATACAAATTCTACATCTTGAAGGTTCAAAAGGATAAAGTGTGAAGAAAGATTGAAGGGAGACACGCAAAGATTATCAAAAGGATCAGAAGAAGCAACACTCGAAGTTAAGGTACATTTATTTCTTGTAAAGGCTAAAGCTTTGAGACTACAGGTGAAGCAAGGATGGGAGATAGTCTCCAAATTGAAAAGTTGGATAGAGAAAACTATCCAGCTTGGTCTATGAGAATGGAAGCTCATCTGATGAGCAAAGATTTGATAGCATACATTACAGGTGAAGAAGAGAAGCCTCAGTTCAGAGATCCTAGTGTTCCAACTAGGGAAGAATTGTCAGATCTAAAGAATTGGATGAAGAAGGATGCTCAAGCAAGGAGCATAATCTACATGGCAGTCAATGACTATTTGCTTCCTCACATTAGAGGACTTGAAAGTGCATGTGACATTTGGAATGCTTTGGAAGAGCATTTCCAAAACACAACCAAATCAAGGAAGGCTTCACTATGGGCAGAATTTACTACCTTCAAGAAGAAGGCCTCACAATCAATCTCTGATTATGTGACAAAGATGAAGGACATTGCAGATTCTTTAGGTGCAGTGGATGAAGATATTGAAGAAGATAAATTGGTAAGACAAATTCTCACAGGGCTAAGAGGAGATGAGAAGTGGAAGCCTTTTATTTTGTCTACAAAACTTTCATTAGATCATTTCACTCCTGATTTGAATCAATTGTTAGGTCATATGCTAACTTTTGAGAATGATATCAAAGGAGATGTAGATAAGAGTGCAGGTCATGCAATGTATTCTAAAGACAAGAAGAAAGCTAACAAAGGAAAGCAACAATCAGGTGAAGAAGAAGGTACTTCAAACCAAGCAAATTTCATAAGAGGAAAAGGAAATGGCAGAAGTAGAGGAAGAGGCAGAAACAACAAAGATAATGCAAGAGCTTGTTGGATATGTGGTAAGACCAATCATCTATCTCATGATTGTTGGCACAATAATCAGAACAATGGTAATTATCAAAACTTTAATCAAAGAGGAAGAGGTGGTAGATTTCAAAGAGGAAACTTCAGAGGTAGAGGTGGTAGGAATTCTTTTGGAAGAGGTGGAGGAAGAAGCTTCCAAAATCAATCCTATAATAACACCTACTACAACTATGCATCATATCAGAAGGAGGATTCGACTCTCATTATGAATGCAACCTGTGAAACCTCACATGAGGACATGAGAGTGTTCTATATTGATTCAGGATGTAGTAATCATTTAAGTGGAAATATTGCTTTAATGACTGATCTAGATCATAATACAATTAACCATACAGTTCAGACAGGTGATAATACAAAGCATAAGGTAAAGTCAATTGGTTCAGTCAAGGCTAAAGATGGGAGCACTCTTCTGAGTAAGGTTCTTTATGTTCCCACAATTCCACCTAGTCAAGGGTATAAACAGGTTGTTACAGGAAAGAAGGAAGGGAGGCTTTTCACATTGAAGGTACAAGGAAATGTTGGACATGCTATGTTCACATATGGAGAGCAGAAGGTATCTGAATTGGATCTTTGGCATAAAAGACTTGGACATTTCAATGAGAGAGGTATTAAAGAAATGATTAACAATGATTCAGTGCTTGGGTTGCCTAACATTGCAGGTCAACACATGACATACAGATGTGAGGCATGTCAATTAGGTAAGGCCCATAAGCAACCTTATTCCAAGCATGGGTTTATGTATTCAGAAAGACTTGAGTTGGTGCATACAGATGTGTGGGGTCCTTCAAAGGACTTTAGTATAAATGGTTCAAGATATTATGTTATATATGTTGATGATGCTACCAGATGGATCACAATTTATGTGATTAAAGAAAAGTCAGAAGTGTTTAATACATTTAAACACTATCATGCATATGCAGAAAGGATTACAGGTCAAAAATTGAAGAGACTAAGGTCAGATGGAGGGGGAGAGTATTTTTCAAATGAATTCAATAATTACTTGTGGAATGCAGGTATAAAGAGAGAAGTTACTTGCAGGTACTCTCCTCAACAAAATGGGGTAGCAGAAAGAAGAAACAGGACACTTGTTGAATTTGCAAGGTCCATGATGAAAGAGAAGAATTGCCCAAATTATTTGTGGGCTGAAGCTGTTAATACAACTACATATTTGGTCAATAGATTGCCTTGTAAAGCCTTGCAAGGTATGACACCATATGAAGCTTGGTGGGGTAAGAGACCTACCTTGGATCATTGCAGAATATTTGGATGCTTGGCATATGCATATGTGCCATCTCAATTGAGCCATAAGTTGGAGCCTAAGGTAGAAAAGTATGTATTCATTGGTTATGATGATAAGCAAATGGGTTACAGGTTGTGGAGTCCATCCACAAAGCAATTCCTTGTATCCAAGGATGTTACATTTGATGAGCAAGGTACTTGGTATGCAGGTAAATATAATATACATGCAGATCTTGAAGAAGTAGTGGATCAAAGGAAAGGTAAAGTAAAGATTCAATTACTTGATGAAAATGAGAATAATGAAGTACAGGTTGAAGTTGAAGAGAGGCCAAGGTTTGATCCAGAATGTGATGAACCAGAGACTTCAAAAAGTGCAGAAGTTAGGAGGTCATCTAGGCACAAATGGCAACCTACAAGGTATAGCTATGACACCTCATTCTTGACTACTAAAGATTATGCTTATTTGGTAAAAGCAGATGAAGATCCATCTACATATGATGAAGCCAAATGCAAGAGAAATTGGGAAGAAGCCATGCAAGAGGAGTATGATGCATTGATAGAGAATCAGACTTGGGATCTGGTTCCTAAACCTAAAAGCCAGAAAATTATTGGATGTAAGTGGGTTTACAAAACAAAAATATTTGCAGATGGAAGTGTGTCTAGGTACAAAGCTAGACTTGTGGTGAAAGGATATGCACAGACATATGGAGTGGATTATGATGAGACTTATAGTCCTGTGGCAAAGATGACAACAATCAGGACACTCATAGCAATTGCTGCTTGCAAAGGTTGGAAATTGTCTCAATTAGATGTTAAAAATGCTTTTTTGAATGGTTACATTTCAGATGAAGTTTACATGGAGCAACCAGATGGGTTCAAAGATCAAGTGAGTCCAAATTATGTGTGTAAGCTCAAGAGAGCTTTGTATGGATTAAAGCAGGCCCCAAGGGCATGGAATTATAGGCTTGTAAAGTTCTTGAAGGATCTTGGATTTCAAGCATCAAAGGCAGATAGTAGCTTGCTAGTCAAAGCAAGTGAAGATGGATTCATTTATGTTTGTATTTATGTTGATGACATAATACTTACAGGAACAGATGATAAAGGAATACAAATGATCAAGAAGCAGATGGAGAAAGAGTTCAAAATCAGTGATTTGGGGAACTTGTCATTCTTCTTGGGAATGGAGATTTTATATACTCAACATGGAGTATATGTGACCCAAGAAAGGTATCTTAAAAATTTGCTAACCAAATTTAAAATGGAAGATTGCAGGGTTGCACCTACACCATTGGAAGTGAACCATAAATTGTCTAGATTTGGAGGAGAAGAATTCAGAGACATGAAGCTCTATCAAAGTTTGGTTGGTAGCTTGATTTATGCTACATTAACAAGGCCTGATTTGTCATATGCAGTTGGTGTGCTTTCACAATTCATGCATTGTCCTAGAAAGGAACATTGGATTGCAGGACAAAGAGTACTTAGGTACATCAAGAGTACACTCAGAGAAGGACTGTACTATGGATTTACTTCTGATACAAGAGTGAAGATATATAGTGATGCAGATTGGGCAAGTAATGTGGATGATAGAAGATCAACACATGGATATTTGTGTTATGTAGGAGACAAATTGATTTCATGGTGTTCTAAGAAGCAACATACAGTTTCTTTGTCATCTACAGAAGCAGAATATAAAGGTATGGTGGAAGCTGCAAAGGAGGTAATATGGCTAAAGACACTTATGAAGGTTTTTGATGTGATTCAAGGTACTCCTATTATTTGTGGAGACAATATGAGTTCTCTATACTTGGCAGCAAATCCCGTGTTTCATGCTAGAACTAAGCATATTGAAATACAATATCATTTTCTGAGAGAGGTCATTGATAAGGAAATTGAAGTTATGCATACTCCTACAAAAGATCAACTTGCAGACATGATGACAAAAAGTCTAGATGGACCAAAGTTACAGAGATTCAAGGATATGGCAGGTATTAAGAAGATATAGAAAAAAACTCAATTAATGATTGAGGGGGAGCTGTTGGTGCATGTCAATCATCAACTGAAGGTTTAATGAAGAAATGAAGTCAAGAAATTAAGAAGAGAACAAATTCAGAAGTTTGAAGGAAGGACATACTCAGAAATTCAAAGCTATGTATACATATGTACATTAGTTCAGATATAGGTTACTTATATTTTTGATTAGTCATAAGTTTATACATGTTTGCCTATAAATGGTTTGATTAAAGAAATGATCAGTTCTCAGCACATAGTGTAAAGTTTTACACAAGTAATAGCTTAAAATTTAAGTTGAGAGATAAGCTATTTATGGCTAAAAGCATTTCACCAAACGGGCTATAGTTTGTCAGAACCATTGCTAAGAAGTTGCAGGTGTTAAAGTCGCTATTACAGACAGGCAGTTTCAGACACAGGTAAATTGTTTGAGTTAATTCTCAGATTATACTCAATCATTTTGAGAAATTTAACTTGGAGGAGTTGCGCAAACTCTATGCAATACATCCTGCAAAGTTTCATAAAAAACTTTACATAAATGACTAGTCAATGAGTGATTAATCTACAGCAGACTTTTCAGAGAAATGATTTCTTCACAGTTAATCAATTTCTTGGTAATGTGATAGTGGATTTCCAAAATCCTGTGGAGTCTAAAGTTATTCTTGGTCTAGAGGTGGTCTAATACCAAGAATAGCTTGTTCTTTTGGAGATTAACACTCTCCATCAATGAGTCCATTTCTTAGCCTTTGCAAGTTCCACATGATGATGCAGATCATTCATTTCTAATGCAGATTTACATGATGCACTGGTTGATGAGAAGTCTGATATAGAGGAGGCAAAAACTATGCCTAATTGGCTGGTGCAGACTTTGCAAGATAGCAAATTAGATGCACCTCTATCATATTGTACTCGTTCAGCTCTCATAGTGCTTCTTTTGCATCAGATTGCTATGGTATGGCTACCTGTAGCCTTTGTGATGAGAATGACCCAAATTTTGTTTGATGAAGCACAAAATTCTAAAAATTGGATGGCTCCTATGCAATCAAAATATGACGCTATTATGAAAAATGGTACCTAGTATTTATGTGACTTGGCTCTTGGCAAGAAAGCCATTGGCATTACGTGGGTATACAAGCTGAAGTGTAAGCCTGATGGAAGAGTTGGCAGGTATAAGCCTAGACTTGTTACAAAGGTTTATGTTCAAGAAAGAGGCATTGATTTTGATGAGACCTTTGCTCCTACATGTCGAATGACTATTGTTGGTAGCATCTGTGCACTTACAACTCATCAAGGTTGGAATGAACATCAATTGGACATTAAAACTACATTTTTGAATGCCGACTTGCATGAAGAAGTGTATGTTTTTCAGCCCCATGGTTTTGTGTAGAATGGGCATGAAAAAAGTGTGCACATTGAAAATGGCATAATATGCTTTGAAGCAAGCACCATGTGCTTGGTATGAAAAGATGCATGCCTACCTGATTGCACATGGTTTTGATAACAATCCAATTGAGAGCACCTTACATGTTAAGCATCTAAAGGATGTGTTTCTCATCATTGTTGTCTATGTTGATGACATGTTGCTTACTTGTCCTCATGAGAAGCATATTGCTTATTTTAAGGCTAATTTGCATGCCTCATTTGAGATGTCAGATTTGGGGCATTTGCATCATTATTTGGGCATTTAGTTTATCCAAGTTGATGGTGGAACAACTTTGTGTCAAACAAAATATATTGACACATTATTGCAACCCTTTGGCCTTGAAGACTACAAAGCTATTGCCACTCCTATGGAAACAAGTTTATGGTTGAGTCTTCATGATGTAGGAGATGTATTTGATGTTGTTCTCTATCAGCATGTTGTTGGATGCTTGATTTACTTATGCATTACTCTGTTAGATATTCAATTTGTTGCCTCACAAATTAGAAGGTTTATGCATTGCCTAGGTGTCAAGCATTGGCAGGAGATTAAGTGCATCTTTTGCTACTTAAGTGGTACCCGGCTACTTGGACCGTTTTATCCCAAGGAGGGTCACTACCTCCAAATTTACATGCTTTTTCTCACTCTAACTAGGCTAGTTGCTATGACACTCGTGTGTCCACCAGTGGTTTTTGCTTCATGCTTGGTAGCTCATGCATATCCTAGTTGATCAAGAAGCATCCTACTATGGCCACTTCTACTTGTTAGGCTGAGTATAGGGAAGCCTTCATAGTGATTTTTGAGTGTGTGGCTCAAATGCCTTATGGCTGATTTGGGTGTTGGTCAGTCTTCTACCACCACCATCTTCACAGACAGCCAAAGCACGTTGGCAGTTGCGAACAACCCTATGTTCCATGCTTGTACTAAGCACATTGAGGTGCACTATCATTGAGTCAGGGAGAGGTTCTCTGTTGGAGAGATCAGTTTGGCATATGTACCCACACAGGAGAACATTGCAAAACTTTTCACAAAGGCTCTACCTAGGGAGAAGTTTGAATCTTTCCGCAAAGCTTTGGGCTTACTTTCCTTTGTGGATTGATTCCACATAGCTTGACATTTCCTTATACATGAGTGTGAGCTCCTTGTTCACCGCATCACTCCTAGGGGGGATTTGTTGATATATTTAAGTAGCGATGTGTGTGAACACACTAGGATTGATGGAGCACTTTTTTCCCTCTTTAGGAGGTTTTTTTCCCCGCCTTGTATATACTTCTATAACCCTAATGGGTCACTTATCTTGGTACATTCTCTTGGTAATACATTCAGTATTGTGTGTTGTGCTCCAAGCTTCTTCATCTTCCTTGTGCTATTCACGTGCTTCTGTAGACCTCAAACTCCAATAATTTTAATGCATTTTGGCTAAGCATTGGATAAATCATCAGTGTATAGTGTCATGTACACCTCAACAAAATCTAGATTTTTTGAAAGAAAGAACATGTCTCTCATGGAGATGGCAAGGTGTATGGTCAAAAGTCAAGCTTTACCACATAGCTTTTGGCTTGAGGCTTTTATGTGTGCAACATATGTACTTAATAGGTATCCCACCAAAGCACTATAATCGATCATTCCATGTGAGGCTTGGCATGGTATTATCAAGTGAATGTACAAAGATAAGTAAACCATTAGGCTTATAGGGGTATATACAAGCGAGGGAAAAACACCTCCTAAAGAGGGAAAAAAGTATCCATGGTAGTCCTAAGTGTGTTCACACATATCACTACCAAAATATATCAACAAACCACCCCTTGGAATGATGTGTTGAACAAGGAGCTAGCACTCATGTATAAGAAAGTCCAAATCTATGTGGAAAGAAATCAATCCCAATCTCCATGCGAGAAAGTGGTTTTTACATCCATTTGGACTAGCTCTAAGTCTTCCATCGCAAGAATCCAAGCAACATGCATAGGGTAGTCAACTTGACCACAAGAGACAAAAATACCTCAAAATCAAAACCATGTTGTTGCTTAAAACCCTTTGCAACAAGTCATGCTTTATACTTTGGAGAAGCACTATCCGATGTAAATTTCATCTTATAAACCCATTTACGTGGTAAATCTTTCCTTCCCTTTGGAAAAGGTACTAAATCCGAAGTACCATTCTTGTGAATAGAAGAACTCACTCTTCATGGCATGCTCCCACTTGACATGATCCATTGTCTGTATAGCCTCTTTGTAGCAAGAAGGCTCACCAGTATCTGTTAGTATAACAAAATCCAAACCTGGAACATATTTATCCGGTGGATGTGAGACACGTGTAGAGCGTCTCAATGATTGCTGAACAAGAACATTTGCAGATTGATGTGATTGGACATTCTCTTGAACATCCCTATGTGTACCATTTTTATGCATGCTAACTAGAGGACTAGTATCCTAAAACACCACTCTTCTCACTTCAACCTTCTTAATGGGTTGTTTATGCATCTTAGACTCATTGAAAATGACATCACTACTTTTGATCACTGATTATGTTTCAAGATCCCATAAGAGATATCCAAATAATCTTTCTCGACCATATCCAAGAAAAATGCATTTCTTTGACTTATGGTCCAACTTCTATCTAAGATTCTTCAGTATATGAACATATGCCTCATATCCAAAAACTTGAAGATGATCATAATATGGTGGCTTCCCTGTTCGTAACTCTTCTACCACTTTATTACCTTTGGCAATACTACGTGAAAGGTTAATCACATGAACTGCAATCAATAGTGCTTCTGCCCAAAAGCCTTGTGAAAGCTTTGCATGATGCACATAGAAACTACTCTATCTTGAATAGTTCTATTCATCCTTTCAGCTACACCATTATGTACCAAGGTATTAGGAGCTATAAACTCTCTACAAATTCTTCTGGACTGACAAAAAAGGCTGAAGTCATGTGAGGTATACTCACACCCATTATTTGAACGTAAATTCCTAAGCTTAGTTCCTTTTTCAGTCTCAACTGAAGCAAGCCATTTTTTGAAAGTAGGGAATACCTCATCCTTTTCTTTGATAGGATATACCCAAACTTTTCTTGTAGCATCATCTATGAAAATGACAAAATAAAGAGAACCACCTAATGACCTTGTGGGTATAGGACCACACACATCTGTATAAATGAGATCTAAAGGCTGAATTGAAGAGTCAATGTTCATCTTGTGCACATTCCTATTTTGCTTTCCATATTGACAATGCTCATAAAATGAAAAATCAAAGAAAGATAACACAAATAAGTAGCCAAAACGAGAAAGATTTTCCATTTCAGTATGTGATATATGGCCCAAATGACCATGCCAAATAGAACCCATAGGTTGTTCAGTAACAGCCAGCAAGTGTTCTTTCTATGATACAAATAAAGGATAAAATGAGCCAACTTTGCTTCCTTTTGCAATAACCATATTGCCCTTTGATATGCGAAAGGACTGAGCTTAGAAGAACACCTTGTAACTAAGGTCATCAAGTTGACTAGCTAACATCAAACTGAGTGATAACTGAGGTACATGGCTTACATTATGCATAGTAAATTTTGAACCATCAATGAACTGCATAACCACATCTCCGATCCCCACAACATCACACTGGTAAGAGTCATCATCTCATAGTACCAAGAGACTTTGTTTCATAATTAGAGAACCATTCTCTGTGTGGTGTCACATGGAAAGAAGCACCAGAATCTAGCAGCCATGTGTGGGAAAGAGAATCAGCCATACGAGCCTCAGTTGGCACAATGCTGTCGAGTGTCAACACATCAACATCATCAAAAATAGCATTAATTTCTTCAATCTTCACAGTCAAAGTAGATGGTGCAGGTAGCTATTTAACATGCCCATCAACATTCTGTCCTTTACCTTTAGCATTCTTTAATGTATAACGATATTTCTTTATGTGTCCTTTCTTATGACAATAATGGCATTTGATATCCCTCTTCCTTGATTTACTTCTACTCTTATTCCCTTGACCATTCTTTTCCTTGTTCTTGCTACTGCCACATTGCTGATTCTTTCCTTGGTAAGAACCACGAACATTATATGCATCTCCACTCTGATTGCCAACCATAGATCTTCTACGAATCTCGTTACTCTGAGTGCTCCACATATTTCATCATAAAATAGTTTACCACTAGGTGCACTATTGTTAGTAGCTGTGCAAAATGTATCCCATGATGATGGCAAGGTGCATAAGAGCAATATTGCTTTCATTTCATTATCTATATCCATTTTCTGAGCTTGTAACTGGAAGAATATAGCATCAAACTCATTTAAATGAGCAGCAATACTATATGTGTTCTTCATGCGAAGGTCATATAATTTTTTCATCAAATACACTTTATTTGATGCCATCTCTTTTTCATATGTATTGCATAACTCCTTGCAAAGATTTTTTGCACTTTCATAGTCTAATAGTATAAAGTAAAATTATATGCTGGGTGCAATCGAATGGTAGACCTAGCCATTTCATCCAACTCATCCCAATCATCTTCATCCATGTCAGTAGGTTTCTTTGATATTCCATTTACTAGCTTCCATTGCCTCCTCTGAATCAGCACATGTTTAATCTGATTCTTCCATAAAACAAAGTTTGTGCCATTTTTCAGATCTCAAAATGTTCTAACAAGTTATAACTCCTCCTTGGAACACTGGCATTAGACCTTGATCCACGAGATGTGCCTGACACCT
Organism: Ceratopteris richardii; assembly: GCA_020310875.1. NCBI lineage: Eukaryota > Viridiplantae > Streptophyta > Polypodiopsida > Polypodiales > Pteridaceae > Ceratopteris > Ceratopteris richardii. Next base: position 71,397,091 of record CM035414.1, on the reverse strand, counting down.
TTGATGCCATGATGGTAGAGAACTGAATAGAATGATAATGGAGCTAGAAGAGTCCAAAAACCATTAAGGCTCAACAAAGGATGACCAAGTGTCACATTCTGGAAAAGAATTTAGTAGTCTTCCTAGAAAAATGAATTAATGAACAATAGTGACCAACCAAAAGGATTATGTGAGAATAAATGTGCTCACACCAATAAGTGTATCAAGGAGTAAATCGACCACTATATAGTTGACAAAACAAAAAATCTAGAAAAATTTGGCCACAATATCCTCTACAAAATGAGCATATGACCAGTGTCAAAATCTCATAAAACTACAAGTACTGACATGTTTACCTGCATAGTGAATCACTCACTCCACTGCATATACCCAATTACCCAAAAGAAGCCAACTAGGCTTATCAAGCACCTATGAACAACTATCATACTTCTCCTATGGTGAGGTTGGGTAACTCTTCCACCTACATCACCGAAGAGACCCCTGACATCTAGGTGTCTCCCAGTTAAGAAAACCTCACCATGACCCTCTTTATCAAACGTAAGAGGCTTTATGCAAAAACATAACTAGTATATCAATGACCACATGGATGTACATAAGCGGTATCCACAGAAGTGTACATAGTGTGTATGTGCTCAATATATGCAATAAAATGGCACTAAAAGGCTAAATTCACTGCCCAAACACTGGCCAACAACACCCACAAGATTGTAGCTTAGTGGCAAGATATTTTGATGGGCTGGAAGTGCACATATGCTACGAACGGTAGTCATTCGGCATGTGGGTGCAAAGGACTTATCAAAACCAATGCCTCTTTCATGAGCATAACCTTTTGTAGCAATACTAGCTTTGTACCTATCAACTATTCCACCATGTTTACATTTTATCTTGTATGCCCATTTAGTGCCAATGGCCTTTTTTCCAAGAGGCAAATTACATAAAGGCTAGGTACCATTCTTCATAATAGCATCATATTCTGATTGCATAACATCCATCCAATTTTTTGAATTTTGTGCTTCATCAAAGGAAATAGGCTCATTCTCATCATAAATGTGGGAATTGAACTCATGACCTCACGGCTAGGAGTATGATGGGCTAACCACTTGCCCCCAAAGCCATGGTTAAGGATCACTTCGTAATCCTCCCTCTTAAGGTGTATTTCAACCATCTCCTTCCTGTCATTTCTTGACTCTAGCACTCTCTTACCCTTTTAGAGATCATCAATGATCAATGCTTTATCTCCCCTTGAATTGATGTCTTCACCCTTTCAAAGTCTCTTGAACCTTCTTGTTCTCAAGCTTGGTCTCCTGAACCCTTGCTCTCAACCTTGATCACTTGAACCTTGCCTTTCCGCTTCTTGGCCACTTGCCTATGGGCTTGTCTTGTTCGCAACCTTGGTCTCTTGAGCCCCTTAGACTAAACTTTAGTATCTTGAACCTAGTTTTCAACCATGCTAGGTATCTTGGATCCTCAATCTAGTGCTTCCATCGGAAATTTTATTCTGAGACCTTTCCAACAATATGTTACATGTCTAAATTTGACATACAGATTCGGAGATACACTCTAATCTTTGATGGGCTCATCTTTGAAAGCGACACAAGCGCCTTCCATCTACCTTGCCCAAGCCTGATTCCTAGGCTCTGATACCAATTGTCAGAATTGAACTCATGGCCTACCAACTAGGAGTATGATGGGTTAACCACTTGCCCCAAAAGCCATGGTTGAGGATTACTTCCCAATCCTCCCTCTTAGGGTGTGGCTCAACCATATCCTACATCATTTCTTGAGTCTAACATCAGAGATTAGAGGCAGCAATAACATAGCAATCTAATGCAAAAGAAGCACTATGAGAGCCTAAACAAGTATGATATGACAAACATGCATCTAATTTGCTAGCTCGCAAAGTTTACACCAGCCATTTGGGCATACATTTTGCCTCCTCTATATCAACCCTCTCATCAAGTCCATCATGTAAATCTGCATCAGAACTAGAATGATCTGCATCATCATGTGAAAAACTGTAAAGGTTGAGAAATTGCCTCATTTGGAGCAAGACTTGATTTTCCACTTACAAAAAGAGGTAAAAAGTGTCATAAACATCCTTAGAGCTAATTGATGTCTCAGTACATCAAAGAATTGGCTGAATTGCATCTTCCACAAAAACAACATCACAACTAACCAAAATGTATTTAGTATGTGGATGATACAAACGATAGCCTTTGCTTTCATAATTGTACCCAACAAAAATACATAGTATTGCTTTATCATCCAACTTCTTGCATCATTGCTCAGGCACTTATGCATATGCCAAACAACCAAAGACATGCAGCTGAGCAACACATGCATTGCAATCATGTGAAGCCTCATATGGAATGATAGACTGCAATGCTTTTTTGGGACACATGTTAAGTACATATGTTGCACACATAACAACCTCAAGCGAGAAGTTATGTGATAAAGCCTGACTTTTGATCATATACCTCACCATTTCCATGAGTGACATGTTCTTTCTTTCAGCAACTCCATTTTTTTGACGTGTATACAACATTGTACACTGATCTTTTATCCCAAGCTGATACAAAAATGCATTAAAATAAGAAGACATGCATTATCCCCCTCGATCAGAACAAAGGGTGCCCATTTTGCATTTTGATAAATTTTTAACCAAAATTAAAAACTATTTCAAGCACATAAACACTTCATACTTTCCTTTCAGTGGAAACACCCATGAATGACTAAAAAAATCATCAATGAAAGTCACAAAGCAAAGGTAGTTCCCAAAAGAAGGTGTTTGCACAGGACCACATACATCAGCGTGAACAAGATGCAATTTATGAGTAGCTTGAACTGAACCATCTTTTGTGAAGGAGGAATGTTGCATTTTGCCCAAAATACAGCCTTCATAGACATGTTTACAAGATGCCTTAAGTTTGGGCAGATAGGACACCAATTAAAATTTCTATAGGCATAACAAACTAGCATAATTCAGATGACCAAAGCGTGCATGCCAAAGCTTTGCATTTGTGCTAGAAGAGTACTCTAGTAGATCCTTTATGCTTGTGTGATAGCTTTGGAGCATTGCTAATTTCCATTTACTTGGACTTGGTCATAGGTTAATCATGACATATTAGACCATCTTGTAGGATTTATTCTTGAGTGGAAGGTGTATCACCATTGTATTAGCATGTATTGCCATCAATTTTTGACATGTGTATTTGCCATTATCTTTGATTGGATCAATGATAGGTGGTGACAAGTTTCTCATTGTTCTTTTGTTATTAGTTATCTTGTTTGATTTCTCAATTTACATGGGATACTCTGTCAATTTTTCCCAATCACAGCTACTTAGTCACTTTGGAGACTTGGTGAGCAGGCTTATGCTCATGGTTTTATTGGCATGCTAGATGCAAGGTTATGTGAAAGATGGATCACATGGTTTCTTCTCCAGCGAGACATTTTTTATGTGACTTATGCATATGGATATGCAGGTGTAATCCCACTGGTGTTAGAGTATTATTTCTAGTCTTTTGTTACATTTCTAGTCTCTTGGATGTAACGAGTGATTTCCTCAGAAAGAGGAGCATTGGTGTCACACAATGCTTCAACTATCTGCTGCAATAACTCATATTCCTGCATTTTTTGTTGAAGTTGGAATTCAGCTTCATGCAAAGCCGCTTCTTGCACCATGGTCTCTCACTCTAGTTCTTGAATGTATTGGAGGTGCCGATCATTCACCTCCTGCAAATTGTTTGCTCTCTTCTTCTCTATTTCTACTTCCTTCATGGATTCTTCATAAAAACTTTTAAATGATGTTGTTTGCTTGCCTTCATGATACAAGGTGTAAGCAAGCTAATGTGAGTCAGATTCTCAAGTGGACAGTTTAGAATGGAGCACTGACACATTCTATTGTAGCTATAGGTTAGTGTGCTGGACAGGCTCGCAAGACTGATGGTACTAGTCTATATAGCAGGCAATAAAGGTTTGCATATGTGCAAAGATGGTGAAATTCATGGAGACCACAATGCTAGTTAACACTGAATCTCCAATATCGTTTGTGGTGTGAGGGAAGAGGCAAAAGTTTAGGAATAGCATCAAGGATATCATTGGCTATGGGTGTGCACCAAGGATGGTGTGGTGGAGAGGCAGGGGACCAACTAGGGCTTAAGGGAGTTCTAGGTGGCGAGTAATTAGGGGATGAGGGAGAAAAGGGTTCTGAGGATGATGGAGAATTTGGGAGGAGTTTTGCGGTATCTGTAATTGAGTGTGGCTGGGGTGAAAGGGGTGGAGAAGCTATTGTATCTGGCATTAGTTGATCAGTGGATTAAGTAGGAGTCAGTGGGGTAGAAGGAATAGGAGTAGGGGGTGGGGAGGAGGGAGAAGACAACTGAATGGAGTTGGTCCAATGCTTCACCTGGTGTAGTATCCAACTTCAAACTCTGATCTGATGGCATAGAAATTGGCTTACAATTAGCCATACCATACTTTTGCAGCATATTCAAGGCATATTGCCTTTGCGACATCCATATACATGTTTCTGTATGTATAAACTCAATGCCCAAGAAATAGTGCAGCACACCAAGATCTTTCATGTCAAATTCCTGCATAAGAAGTTGCTTTACCTCTTTGATGCTTCCTTCATTATCACCACCTACAATGAGGTCATATACATAAATAGCCACAATAGTGATGCCATCATCAGCCTTCCTTGCATATAGTGAGTGATCTGCATCACACATAGAAAACCCAATGCTGGTTAAGTAATCAACAATCCTTGCATGCCATGCATGAGGGGCTTGCTTCAGCCCATACAAAGCCTTTTGCAACCTACAAACATATTCTAGATGCTTTGAATCATCATATCCTTGTGGCTGGTCCATATATACTTCTTCCTCTAACTCACCATGTAGGAAAGCATTCTTCACATCCATCTGATGCAAAGTCCATCCTTTTGCTCTAGCTAATGCAACAAGTGTTCTGACAGTAGACATTTTAGCTACAGGGCTGAATGTTTCCTCATAATCAATGCCATATGTCTGTGCATATCCTTAAGCTACTAGTCGTGCTTTATACCCGCTTATGCTACCATCAGCATTATGCTTTACCTTGTAAACCCATTTGCAGCCTATGGGTTTCTTTCCTTGCGGCAATGGAACCAGCTTCCATCTATCATTTTCATAAAGTGTAGCCATCTCCTCATCCATAGCTTTTTTTCCAATCTGCAATTCCAATTGCATCTTCAAAGCAAGAAGGTTCAGCATCTTGTATTACATTTGTCATGTAGGCACAATGACAAACCATATAATTGTCATACGTCAATCATTGCACTGAATTCTGCATCCTCCCAGATCTTCTTGGTCCTAGGTCACTTCTCTTTGTATCATCTGCATGTGCTCTTCTTACTCCTGGAGTCTTCACAGAGGGCAATCCAAGTTCCTCATCAAGACTCTTTTCTAAACCGCTTGAATCTCCATCAATGTCTTCAAAGCCTGCACATGTTTTATGAACTGCAAAAAGATTTTCTTTACCTTTCTTGGATGTATTTGATGAATTTGCTAGACTCAAATTTCCATGCAAAATTCCAATCCATGGATTTTGAGTTGGAACTATTGCTTGGTCATGCATCCGTTCCACTCAAAATTTGAGATTCGACACTTGATTTTTCAGCATTTTCTTTGTCATTTGGTTCAAGATTCAGTCCTTCTTTGGCATCTGTATAGAAGCTAGAAATTTCATCAAATGCCACATCTCTGCTCACCTTTACCTGTCATGTGAGTGGGTTATAACATTTATATCCCTTTTGCTCAAGGGAGTATCCAATGAAGACACACTTTTTTGCTTTTGGATCAAGCTTCGTCCTCAATTCATCTGGGACATGTACATATGCAATACAACAAAAAACTTTCAGATGTGATAAGTTTGGCTTTTTACCCGTAAACGTTTCTTCAGGTGTAACTTGATGTACAACAGCAGCCGGAGGTCTATTCATGATGTATATAGCAGTATGCACAACTTCTTCCCAATAACAATGAGGCATATTCTTCTTAGCCATCAAGGCTCTTGCTATTTTTGCAATATGTCTATTTTTGCATTCAGCAATGCCATTCTATTATGGTGTGTACGTACATGAAAACTGACGCCGAATTCCATGATTTTTTAGAAAACTGCTAAACTCATTTGACATGTGTTCACCTCCTCCATCAGGTCTTAATATCTGAATGTACTTCCCTGTCTACTTTTCCACCATAGCTTTAAAATTCTGGAAGTGAGTGAACACCTCGCTCTTCTCTTTCATGAAATATACCCATACTTTGCATGTATGGTCATCAATGAAAGTAACATAAAACCTGCAATTGCCCATAGATGTGGTCTTTGCAGGACCCCAAACATCTGTATGTACTACTTCTAGTACATTCTCACTAACATGCTTGTCATGTGGAAATGATGCTCTTGTTTACCAAATTGACATGCTGCACACACCTTTTGCATTTCTACAACTTTGAAATTTAGTAGTCCATGGACAATCTCCTTTGACTGCATCAATTTCAGCCTTTGCAAGTTTGCATGTCCAATCTGTTTGTGCCACATCTCTATATCTCCAATAAATCCTGCACCTTTTGCAAACATGTCTGCATTCATTTCAAGAATCTTCACATTTAAGGTGAACATCCTACCCACTTTGTTTCCTTTGGCAACCAATCGTCCATCCTGCTTGTACTCTTCTACATATAATCCATCAGAACTGAACTTGACTTGTAATCCCTGGTCAACCATTTGTCCAACAGAAACCAGATTCTTTGTTATATTTGGAACATGCAGCACATTAGCAAGATGTTTTACCTTTCCATCGCCCATCGATAGTGCTATGTTTTCTGTATGCTCAATAGGATGTGATGTGTCATCACCTGTTTCAATATATCCAAGAACTGACAATGTTTGCAAAGTACTAAACCATTCTACATGACTGGTCATGTGATTTGAAGCACCTGAATCAACATACCAGACATTATCATTTGATTTTGAAACACCAGCAGAAATCGTATTCATCATGTGATGTTGAACCATGAATAACTGCTTAGAATCATATGCACTTGTGGATGCATAGTTATTCAGCTGCCTTCTATTATTTTGATTCTTCAACCTACAATCACGTTCAAAGTGTCCATGTTTATCACGATTCCAACATCCTTTACTGTCATTACCTGAATCATTTCTTGGGAAATTTTTGCGGCCTCTTTGGCTCCCCTTGCCTCGAAACTGTCCTCTTCCTCCTGCATGGATCCTGCTCTTATTCGTGCTTGGTATGCCTGAATCCACATGGCTAACTCTTCTGGCATGGGATCAGCTAGAACTCATCTTGCCTCTTGTTTTTCACTCTTTTCTATCTTATTTTCTCCTTCAAGTTTTTGTCTTTCTTCTTGGCCTTGTTTGTTATTTTCGTCCTCCATCTTTTGTTGTAGTTTCTTTTCTTTCATCCTCTCTCTACGATTCTTCCATCTTTGGGTCCGTTTACTCTTAATACTTTTTCCAGACTCTTCAGAGTCTGCAACTACTTGAGGTGTGGGTATATTCAAATCTTTGTTGGCATGATCATTTTCTCTGATTCTTTCTGAGGTTTCTCTCATTTGAGCTCTGGTTATTGCTTTTAGTGGTACCGTGTACTCATTATCACTCCCCGATGACTCTATCACTTCTATCACATTGATCTGCACGTTCAAGTTAACTTTGTTGGGGTTCTTGGGACAATCTCTAAAAAGATGTTCTTTACCACAATCACTACAGTATCCTTCCCAAATTCGCTACGGTGGTGGTGGGTGAGGCAATGTACAATCTCTAATAAAATGATCTCCTCCGCATCTATAGCATGGTCCTCTAGGTACAGGTGGTCTATTCATTGTTCGGGAGGGTAAAGGTGCTCTGGGAGCTGTGTACATCAATGACACATAATCATGCTCATACCCGTAAGAGCTATCCGGTCCTTCCATCCCATAAGCATATGGCTCATAAGATTGTCCATATTCAATTATAGAGCTCTCATATGCGGAGTAATTTCCTTGACTATGATCATAAGATGGGTCATAAGTCTCGTTACTAGCCAATGGCATGGCTGGGACTATTGCTCTCTCTGGGTTCTCTTCAGGTTGAGCCATTTTTACTAGTACAACATTCTGTGGGTGAGGCGGTTGTTGTCCTAACACATGTTGTGGTTGAGTGTACCCTTGGTAAGCATAAGGTCGTGGTGTTGGTGCTTGTTGCTGATATGTGGGATACCTAAAGGCTTCTCCTCCTTGATCTCTCTGAGGGTATCCATATGGTCTCATGGGCAATTGTACCGGTCTTGACTGCCGATTGTACGGACAATTTTTTGTGCTGTGATTTGTGTACCTTTGTTCTATGCTGCAATAATGCATAGGGCCTGGGGCGAGTGGTCTATTGTAAGCATAGGCAGGTGGTGGAACTACTCCCCTATTGCACAGATGAGAAGGATGATCACCTCCACAGTGCACACATCTTCTAAGCATGGGTACTCTCATAGGATTGTTTGGGTAGTTCCTCTGCCCTTGAACATTCAATTTTTTTGCCACTAAATCAGCTATTTCCTCTACATTATTCCTAGGGTTTGACGTGCTACTGGCAGTATCAATACACTCTTTCATGCATTCTTGCAAATTTTGAACTCTTTTCACATATACCAATGATCTTAATGATCCATTCACTAATCCTTCCAAAAACAATGACACCATTTTGTTTTGAGTGGGTCTCTCTTCAACAAGGCATCTGTCCACATATTGCTTAAATCTTCTTGCTTCCAATCTCACCGATTCAGTAGGAGCTTGTTTAAAACTATGGATTAATGAGGAAGAGTTGTTTTTTATTCCAGACTTGGTGAATTCTTCAATCAATTCTTGATAGACTTGTTCCATGTTTTGAAAGTTATTAGGGTCTAATGGCTGGAACCATGCTAAAGCTGTGTCCGTCAGGGTTAGTCCAAAGGATTCATATTGAATCAAGAAGTCTTCCACTTGTTCGGCTCTTATTACTTGCTTGAATTCAACTATGTGGTTGTATAGTTCACTAGAGCCATCATAGTGGTTTCTCATGCATTTGGCAACTTGGATAGGTCTTAACCTTCTTCCTCGTTTAGGTGGTCTAGGCATTACAGGGAAGACCGACCATCCTATTGGTATTCCTGGTCCTCTTACTACAGGTGACCTATCAGGGACAGGAATTCTATTCCTTGGTTCAACTGGTGTATGGGGCCGATAGTTAGAATTATTGCCCGGTATAGCAAACTGAACATGTGGTCTGACTGGAATGTTTGGTTGTTGTATCTGGCCTAGATGCTGCTGTGAATTATCCTGATAAGTTCCTTGGGGGTTTTGCAAAGTTGTGGGCTGATCCCTAGGTGGGAATACAGGGATATTTTGATATTTCAATCATGCTCTTTCCACTTCCATTAAAGGCCAGTACCTCCTCTGATTCTTGTCCAGATGTGTGATAATCGTGGGGAATTCAGGGTCTTGTAACTCATAGATGGTGGCTGGGTTGGTGGCTTCTTCCCACATTGAAGAGTGTGTTATGAGAAGATGCTCCATCCCATTTATTAAATAAACATCCATCAGGGAATCATCTTGGGGGATTAGGTCTCCTCTCCAAACCCTAATTACAATGGACTTTCCTCGAGGTGTAGATACATGTTCTTCATGTCCTTCTCCATTAAGGTTGTGGTCATTGCCTTCTTCCCTTTGTTCATTGATCTTTTCAGGATTCTCAGTTACTACATACAGAATATCCCTTTTGTCCATGTAGAATCCTCCTGCATACTTAACTGCTGACCTAGGTACTATGTAAGCGTCTTTAGCTTTCTTTAGCCTAGCCACTGATCTGTTTAGCCCATCTAGGTAGATAGGTAATCCGTGTTGGTTGGTGTTCACATATTCTAAAGATGTTCGATATTCACCCTCAATAATTGACATCATGCCAATTATTGGTACATAATTTTGCATGTCCTCTGAGGCCATGAGAATTTCTTCCTCAGACTCACTCAAAGTTTCAGAGTAGTGTGAATGAATACTTGGTTCGGCTACACTTCCCACAAAGAGATTACACTTCTTTGGCTCCCTAGGGTTCTTCTGGATCTTAGGTTCATGAATGAAAAGCCTCAGTCAAGTTTTGACAACCCCCTAACTCCCAAGGCTCTTGGCTGAATCTCAGAGTTGTATGAAATATTTGGCTGACTTGGAGGTTCACACTGAAATATTAAAAATCTCCTGACACTGGCTAAACTCACGATACTCGATACTAGACAAATATCGTTCTCAGAACTCGATGACACTCGACATTCACCAAATGTTGCGATAGAGCATCCATGATACTCGATGTGCCACGGATATCGCGAGAGGAAACTCACGATACACGATACTCAATAGTTGTTGCGAATAAAGTTCCCACGATAGACGATATCTGCCAGGTGTCACAAAAGAAACCTCACGATATACGATATGCATTAGGTGTCACAAGTAAAATTCAACGATACCCGATATGGCCCAAATATCGTGAGAGCAAACTCAACGATACACGATATCGGAAAGGTATCATGAGAAACTCAACGATACACGATATCAGCCAGGTATCATGAGAAACTCAACGATACACGATATCTTCCAGGTATCGTGAGAAACTCAATGATACACGACATCGGCCAAGTATAGTGAGAAACTCAACGATACACGATATCTTCCAGGTATTGTGAGAAACTCAACGATACACAATATCGGACAGGTATCATGAGAAACTCAATGATACATGATATTCCACAAGGCTAGGTATCGCGATACTCGACCACAAGAGATCACGACATTCAGATGTCGTGATACTCAATCGCGGGAGAACACGATACTTGGCTTTTTTTCAAATTTTAGCAAGTGCATTTAGATTTCTACTTAATGAGGGTAATACCACCACTCCCTCTCTCAAATGTCTGAATCACAAAAAACAACAACAAAAAACTTCCTCACACCTTGAATAACCCCTCACGATATGTACCGCAGGTCGTTTGGCCATGTTGCTTAGTTTAATTGGATGTTAAGAGTAAAGGATTGATGTGCTCACCTTGGAAGCTATTCTCCAACTCTTCTACAACCCCTTCTTGCTCTGCGTAGCTCCACTCTCTCCAATCTCTACTCATGATATTCGATCTCCAATGCTCGCGATACTTGCACTCGCACAAATGGAGTGAAGTGTTTTGAATTTTTTGATTTTTATATTTTGGGAAATGTTTGAATCCTAAGAGCTGAAAAGCTAACTTAACAACTACCCTACCTTCTTAGACTACTTGCCTACTTCCTCCTTCCTATTCTAACTCACTCTACTCACTTCCCTAGACTATCAACTCACTACACACACTCCAAGAGTGAGGAGTAGTAAGTGCGGATGAGTGTGACTTACCAAAGAAGAGAGATTCACAACTCCTCTACTCGCTTCAATGCTAAGAGCTATTTACCATCACACGAATGCCTCGGTTTGATTCGACAATCCCCGGCAACGGTGCCAAAAATGTGTGTACCTAAGAACCAACTTAAGGACTTGTGGAGAAAGAGACTATACCTCGATCCCTCTCAAGTACATATAGTGGGGATTCACACTTTACTTATCAATTCGAGGACTATCAAAACATAGCCGAGTGTATGAAGATGTGCATTCAATGATGGTCAATACAAATGAACTTTCACAAAGTGCAAACAAGTATAAATCCATTCCAAACAAGTTTCAAGGATCTGTTGAGGTGTCGTGACATTTGGAGCAGCAATCAACAGTAAATGGAGCTTTTCTCTCAGCTCCCAACTCCGAATATAGCGAATAGCGGGTTCATTTCGAAGCTCTAGAGAAGACACATCCAATAGTGGCCTTTTCACTCGATTCTGACGCTCCTATTTCTAGTTATGAGCAAAATACTGAGTCGTGGGACTGACCTTCCTACACTTCAGCACTTCCTACACTTCGCACACACCTTACCAACAGCAAACATGCACTTTCATGGATAGACAACACTCCCAAGCACTCTTTCCAAGCATCACACATGCGCACATGCTCACAAAGAAGAAGATACAAAGAGGAGAAGACACAAATTCGAAATTCTGTGCTCTTGATTCTCACAATGGCAAAAGTCTCTACAAAGAGTCACAAATTGACTTATATACATGTGCCCTAAAAATGGTCCTTTCACACAAGAGACCGGCACTTTATTAGCTAAAATGTTGATTTCCTACTAATTTACAAAGGCAAAGATACCATTCTCTATGGGTATGCATCTAGAGGACTCCTCTAATGCATTTACATCGGAAAATATGTTACAAAATGGCTATAATACAAGAACAAAGTGTACAAATCGGAAAAATTTTAGGGCCCCTCTTTTTCTCTGCCTCTTTGCTCTTCTCAGCTCTGCAACAGTAACATATCATCCTCCATGAAATACATGATATTGTTGTCCAAGATTCAAACCAACGGCATTCTACATAGGATAAGAGTAGGCTAACCATGAACCCAACACATCAATTTGCATGCATTTATCTTTAGTGTCTATATTTATTACTTCAAACAAGAAGCAAGTAACAAAAAAAGAAATCTCCCTATCTAAGCAATGGTGGGATTTGAATGCAGAATGTCCTCATTGAGAAGGTTGTAGACATCCATCCCACCCTTGTAGACCCATTGATCTATATTTCTTGTGGATTTATGATGTGCTTTAAAATTTAGTTGCATGAGCATGCAAATTCCCTTATCTTTCCTTAGCCACAAGATTCCAAGGGCAACCCATAAGGTTTCTAACTTTGCTAGACAAGGAGGCAACAAAGAGCATCCAAGTGCTTTGCAGGGGAGCAGAGAGAGAGAGAGAGAGATTTAAGGGACAAGGCAAGGCATCCTTTCTACAACTTATTTCATGGAGCTTCAACATAGAGAAGCATCAGACGAATACATTGCTTTGAATGTGGAAGAGGATAGAGAAAGGTATAAGGCATCTAGTCAAGAGGATTGCAGCAAACCTTGAGGAGTAGATTATATAAATGCATCATTTAAATGATTTTTTATCATCAAAATTCTAATCAAGGAAGTATTTGTCTCACTTGTTCTTATGTAGATGCTTTGTTTCATTTTCATGTATCCATAGGATATGCATACACAAAGATAAGCATGTGTCAAGATACACAATGAATGATGCATTTTAAGTGTGTGTGCATAAGCATCTATGCTTATATGCTTTAAAAAAGGATATAGGAAAAAGCAACCTAAAGTGCATATTAGAGAACTGTAGAAAACATATAAGAAGGCATTTTTGGTCACTATTGTAATGTGCCAAAGAGTGTCCAAATTTGTTGTTTTTTACTCATATTTTTTTGCTGGAAGTATGTGCTATAGGTATATTGCTTCAATGTGGAGAATCTATCTCCAAAATGGCTTGGAGAAGCATCCAAAGTAGCCACTTGAAACATTGTTTCCAACTGGTGATGACCTAGCAACTAATCAACTTCGAACGCAAGCTACTCTTTACCTAAGTGTCTATTTTTTATGATTCTTATCTTGTTGGTTTTTATTAGATTTCCAATCATATAAAAATATCTAGAATAAGAGGAGATTTTGTTGGGTGTGTGTAGAATTGCAGGAGACACACAAGAAGAACCACACACAAGAAGCACAAATGCAACACGACACATAGAGAATTCGGATGGTGTTGATATATTTAGGTAGTGATGTGTGTGAACACTCTAGGACCGCTGGGGCACTTTTTTCCCTCTTTAGGAGGTTTTTTTCCCCCGGCTTGTATATACGCCTATTGCCCTAATGGGCTACTTATCTTTGTACATTCTCTAGTAATACATTCAGTCTTGTGTGTTGTGCTCCAAGCTTCTTCTTCTTCCTTGTGCTCTTCGCGTGCTTCCGCAGACGTCTAACTCCAACAATTGGTATCAGAGCAGGTCGTTGCTTCTTCTAGGGCGCCATCGACACTCCTCCGTTTGCAGTCTCAGATTCGCACAAAATTTGGTGAGCATACTCAGGGTGTTTCCGAGATCAAAACAGCTTTGCTGTGTGGTGCTGAAATCACGATCTGAGCTCGTTTCGGCCTCCGAACGCACTATCGCAGTGCTTGTGCAGGCTATTTCGTCCTTTTGTGCCAAAGGTATATACCAGTTTCTGTTCGCCAGTTTAAGCGTCTCAAAGTCTGCTATAGGTCTAGCAGAACTCGTCTGGGCAGTTCTGTTCAACTTTTTGAGATACAGTCAATTTTTTGCATCAAGGTATTTTAGTCACCGGCCATGGCTGAAAGCAGTGATGTATTCCATATGTTGGCTGTTGAGGATAAGTTGGATGGTACCAACTACCCATTATGGGCTTATATGATGCGACATGTACTGGTTGCAAAAGGATTGTGGAACATTGTGCAGGGTGTTGAAAGACGTCCTGTTACACCTGTAACGACAGGTACTGCAAATACAGGTGTTGGAGCTGATGAAGATGGTGTCGAAGATGATATTCCGCACATTCCTGTTCGTGCTGTTGTTTCTATTGCACCTACTGCAGAGCAGATTCGTTGGGATGGCAGAGATGCCCAGGCACATGCATTGATAGCTTTGTCTGTCAAAGGTGCCATTATTCCTCACATTCGCTCTTGCAGAACAACAAAGGATGCTTGGGATACACTTACCACTTTGTACCAGGCTAGGAATGAGGCTCGTGTTGCTTACCTCCGAAAACAGTTAGAGAGTGAGCACATGAATGAAGGTGATTCGATGGACAGTTTTCTTACAAAGATCAAAGACCTGAAGGAACAATTGATTTCTGCTGATGAGGTTATACCAGATAGCTCACTTGTGCAGACCGTTCTGAATGGCCTTCCTGATTCATATCAGAGTTTTGCCTCTACTCTTCGATTGATGAGGAAAGGCAATCCGAATGCCTTGTCATTTGAGGAATTAGTCTCTGTTCTGTTGCAGGCAGATCAGTCCAGGCAGAACAGGTCCATTATGCGTGTTGCAGATCAAGGTTTCCTGGCTAGTCAGAAGGGCAAAGGAAAATGGAGCTCTTCTACTAGTAAGCAGAAATCTGCAAATGCTGCACAATCGAAGAACCAGGATAAAGATGAGAAGAAATCAGAAAAGCAGAAATTGTTCTGCAAGTACTGTAAAGGAAATGATCATATTATAAAGAACTGTCCAAAACTGTCTGCTAAAGAGGCAAAGAAGAAAGAGGTTGGAATGGTTGTTGCAGAGGCCTCTACACCAAAAACAGAGTCTGCAAATCTTGTGTAGGAAGAAGAATGGGCGTTTACTACTGTCTGCAGTTTTGACCCATCTTCTCATGATCAGTGCATGTCTACAGTAGACTCAGATGTTTGGTACTTTGACAGTGGGGCGACCAAACATATTACCTCGCAGCGCAGTTTCTTCTCTTCACTTGAGCCTGCCCCTAGAGGGAATACTGTCACATGCGCCAATAACTCCTCTTATCCTGTTATGGGAGTTGGTAAGATCATTCTGACTACTGCTGATGGTAGTTCTTTCACTTTGTCAGATGCTTTATTTGTGCCAGGGATCAAAAAGAACCTGTTATCAGTTTCTGCATTAGCCAAGATTGGCTTGGTTGTGAAATTCGTTGATGACAGGTGTATAGTCCATGATCTCTCAAATGGAGATGTGATTATTGCTTCTGGCATTTTATGTCGTGGGCTGTATAAGCTCATAGACTATGAAAGATCTGTGAATGATTCGGCATATGCAGTTCATGATTCTCAGGCTATATCAGATGCAAAGCTTTGGCATGCACGCTTTGGTCATCTGAATTTTGCTAGTTTGTTACGCCTGCAGAAATCTGAAATGGTGTCCTCTTTGCCCAAACTTGAGGCACTTGGAAAACATGTTTGTGAAGGCTGTATTTTGGGCAAAATGCAGTGTTCTTCCTTTCCAAAAGATGGTTCAGTTCGGGCTATGCAGAAATTGCAGCTTGTACATAGTGATGTCTGTGGTCCTATGCAGACACCCTCTTTTGGAAATTACCTTTACTTCGTGACTTTCATTGATGATTTTTCCAGGCATGCATGGGTATATCCACTCAAAGCAAAGTCCGAAGTGTTCATGTGCTTCAAACAGTTTTTGGTTTTGGCTGAAAATCTGTCAGCATGTAAAATGGGCACCCTCCGTTCTGATCGAGGGGGGGAATATATGTCTTCAGATTTTAATGCATTTCTGGCTGAACGTGGGATAAAACACCAGTGTACAGTGCCGTATACACCTCAACAGAATGGAGTTGCTGAACGAAAGAACAGGTTACTCATGGAGATGGCGAGGTGCATGGTCAAAAGTCAGGCTTTACCACATAGTTTCTGGCTTGAGGCTGTCATGTGTGCAGCATATGTACTGAACAGGTGTCCCACCAAAGCGTTGCAGTCTATCACTCCATATGAGGCTTGGCATGACCGCAAGCCATCTGTTGCTCATCTGCGTGTTTTTGGTTGTTTGGCATATGCATTAGTGCCTGAACAACATCGCAGAAAATTGGATGATAAGGCAGTAAAATGTATTTTTGTTGGGTACAGTTGTGAAAGTAAAGGCTATCGTCTGTATCATCCACAGACTAAACGCATTCTGGTTAGCCGTGATGTTGTCTTTGTGGAAGATGCTATTCAGCCATTGCTTTCATGTACTCAGGAGACATCTGTTAGCTCCAAAGACATGTATGATACTTTGATGCCTCTTTTTACAGGTGGACAGGCTAGCGCTGGTCCTAATGAGGCAACTTCTCAACCTTTGCAGGTTTCATATGATGATGCAGATCATTCCATTTCTGATGCAGATTTACATGATGCACTTGTTGATGAGAGAGCTGATATTGAACAGGCAAAAACTATGCCAAAATGGCTGGTGCAGACTTTGCGTGACAACAAATTAGATGCACCTTTGTCATATCGTACTCGTTCAGGCTCTCATAGTACCTCCTTTGCATCAGATTGCTATGATATGGCTGCATCTAGTCTCTGTGATGAGAATGAGCCTGTTTCTTTTGATGAAGCACAAAATTCAGAAAATTGGATGGCTGCTATGCAATCTGAATATGATGCTATAATGAAGAATGGTACATGGTCTTTATGTGACTTGCCTCCTGGCAAGAAGGCCATTGGCACTAAGTGGGTATACAAGCTGAAGCATAAACCTGATGGTACAGTTGACAGGTATAAGGCTAGGCTTGTTGCAAAGGGTTATGCGCAGGAAAGAGGCATTGATTTTGATGAGACCTTTGCACCTACATGCCGTATGACTACTGTTCGGAGCATTTGTGCACTTGCAGCCCATCATGGTTGGAATGTACATCAGTTGGACATTAAAACAACATTTCTGAATGGTGACTTGCATGAAGAAGTGTATGTTTTTCAGCCCCGTGGCTTTGTGCAGAAAGGGCATGAAAACCAGGTGTGGAGGTTAAAGAAGGCGTTATATGGTTTAAAGCAAGCACCACGTGCTTGGTATGAGAAAATACATGCCTATCTGATTGCACATGGTTTTGAGAACAGTCCAACTGAAAGCACCTTATATGTTAAGCGTGCTAATGATGTGCTTTTGATCATTGTTGTCTATGTAGACGACATGCTGCTCACTGGTCCTCTTGAGAAGCATATTGCTGATTTCAAGGCTGATTTGCATGCCTCATTTGAGATGTCTGATTTGGGGCATTTGCATCACTATTTGGGCATTCAGTTTATGCAAGTTGATGGTGGAATGGCTTTGTGTCAAACGAAATATATTGACACATTATTGTAGTGTTTTGGCCTTGAAGACTGTAAGCCTATTGCCACTCCTATGGAGACAGGTTTACGATTGAGTCTTCATGATGCTGGAGATGCATTTGATGTTGTTCATTATCAGCAGGCTGTTGGATGCTTGATTTACTTATGCATTACTCGCCCAGATATTCAGTTTGCTGTCTCACAGATGAGCAGGTTTATGCATTGCCCAGGAGTCACGCATTGGAAAGCGGTTAAGCGCATCTTTCGCTACTTGAGTGGTACTCGGCTACTTGGGTTGTTTTATCCCAAGGGGGGATCACTACCGCCAGATTTGCATGCTTTTTCTGACTCAGATTGGGCTGGTTGCTATGACACTCGTGTGTCCACCAGTGGTTTTTGCTTCATGCTTGGTAGCTCATGTATATCTTGGTTGAGCAAGAAGCAGCCTACTGTGGCCACTTCCAGTTGTGAGGCTGAGTATAGGGCAGCTTTCACAGCGACTGTTGAGTGTGTGTGGCTCAGACGCCTTATGGCTGATTTGGGTGTTGGCCAGTCTTCTGCCACCACCATCTTCACTGACAGTCAGAGCGCATTGGCAGTTGCGAGGAACCCTGTGTTCTATGCTCGCACTAAGCACATTGAGGTGCATTATCACTATGTCAGGGAGAGGTTCTCTGCTGGGGAGATCAGCTTGGCATATGTGCCCACGCAGGAGAACATTGCAGACCTTTTCATGAAGGCTCTGCCTAGGGAGAAGTTTGAAGCTTTCCGCAAAGTTTTGGGCTTACTTCCTTTTGTGGAGTGATTTCCACATAGCTCGGCACTTCCTTATACATGAGTGCCAGCTCCTTGTTCACCGCATCACTCCCAGGGGGGATTTGTTGATATATTTAGGTAGTGATGTGTGTGAACACTCTAGGACCGCCGGGGCACTTTTTTCCCTCTTTAGGAGGTTTTTTTCCCCCGGCTTGTATATACGCCTATTGCCCTAATGGGCTACTTATCTTTGTACATTCTCTAGTAATACATTCAGTCTTGTGTGTTGTGCTCCAAGCTTCTTCTTCTTCCTTGTGCTGTTCGCGTGCTTCCGCAAACGTCTAACTCCAACAGATGGCTGGAACAACTCTCTCTATTCATGATGAACAAAACAGAAGTAAGAGCTGAATAATATCCCTAAGTACAAAGTACCACCACATATGAGTGTATCATGTATAAGGTAACATGGGAAAAAAACTATAGTCAGCACTAGAGTAAAAAGTGCCCATGTATAGGAAAAGGGTTCACATCAAAGCTACTCGAGGAACACATAAGTGTAATGGACACCCCTAAAGCAAATGATGTTAACACATATAGGGAATCATAAATCAACCCCCATTAGGCAATAAGCCTAAAGATTTGTGAAAAGCTTCAAAATTTTCCCTTGGAAGAGCTTTGATGAATATGTCTACCATATTATCTTCTATAGCCACATCTACCAAAATATCTCTTGCATAAAGGCACTCTCTCAAATAGTGATGACGCGCCTCAATATGTTTTTTTCATTCATGAAACACTGGATTTCATGCAACAACCAATGCACTTTGACTATTAGTGAGAATATGCATATCAACATCGATCTCCATGCAAAGATCCATCATATATGCATCTCAGCCATATGCACTCCACTACAGTAGTGAAAACTGCCCTATACTCAGCTTCACAACACAATGTCACCACTATAGGTTGCTTCTTACTTGGCCAAGATATGCAAGAGAAAAACCATATGCTTTTGCCCTTTCATGGAAAATCCAATAGTTTGCTTCACATAAACCTCTTTTTGCAAATCACCATTCATGAAATCTACTTTTATGTCCAATTGATGTACTTTTCAACCTCATTCAGCAGCCAATGCAACCATAGTATGAATGGTAGTCATCCATGAATAGATGCAAAAGTTTTCTCATTGTCAATGCCATATTGTTGCACATATACTTTGACAACCAATATAGCTTTGTAGCTATCAATGATACCATATAACTTTCTCTTAATCTTGTAAGCTCACTTTGTACCAATGGCATTTTTTCCTTTTGACATTTCACATAACTCCCAAGTACCAGTCCTATGTATGGAATCCATTTATAATTGCATAGCACTCATCCAATGTGGATCATCATATGCATCTTCAAAAAGAAGTGGCACTTCATTACATGTTACAACCACAAAATTACTCTATGCATGGAGAGAGCTTGTTCTTGTTCTTCCAAGTAAAGGTACATTCAATTTGATGTCCTGCAAAGTTTGTTTTAGCCACTTTGGCATAGTTTGTGCACTCTTAAGAGAAATGCATTCATTATGTAATACATCATCAATATGTATATCATGCATGAGCTGAATTTCATGATCATTTTAAACATTTTTTGACACAAATGTTTAGCCATATTCAGCAATTCCAACCATGTTTGGCTAGAGAATTTCAGCCATGTTTGGTTGGAAATTCTTTGCATTTTCAGCTCTATTTTGCTAAAATTTTTCAGCCTTTGAACCTCAGTCGGTCCACATGGCCATAGTCAAGCATACCACTTTGGAACAAAGACATGAGTGTATCAAACACATCCTGTGAACTAACTCTTCATTGTTTTTTGCATGCAAGTAGAGGGAAACTTAAATTTTTAGCAAATATCACAACTTGAATCACAATAATCATGTCCATCAATGGATGGTAAAAGAAATATCCCTTAATTTTATCATTATAACCAACAAATATATAGTTCCTTGTCTTGTCATCAAGTTTGTGACATTGTTGTGATGGCACAAGAGCATATGCCAAACAACCAAAAATGCACATATGAATAACAATCACACCTCCATTTGCAGTCATAAGCTCAATTTTTCCTACACCAATGATAGGATAAGAGGACTTGTTTGCACACACCTCATGTCCTCCTTTGCATGCATCTTTCAAAGATATAAAAAACCTTTTGCATGAAGTTATGCATTTTGAAGCACCTCTATCAAAGAACCAATTCATATCGGCCTCACTCACAAGCATACATTTAGAATGCAATGATGCATCATAATGACATGTAACAACACATCATGTTGGCTTCATCATTTTGTATCTGAATAATTTTCAGCAACAGATATGTCAGACTCCTTCTTCTTTAGTTAGGCTTAGCAAGCTTTCTACATTCATCAATAGTATGACCTACCTTTCAATAATATTTGCATCTCTTCTTCTTTTGCAAAACAACATTATTAGATGAATTAATGGAAGAGGAAGGTTGAGACTTGGGTTTTGATGAACCCAAAGCTAACCATGGGATGATAAGTATCTTTTGGGGCTATAATGAACCTTGAACTAAGACTGGATCCCCAAACTTTGATGAAGAAGCTTAAATTCAAGGAGGATAAAAGCATGATCTTATAAGACACTTTAAGATCAAGTAATTAAGAAGATCACAATGTAATTAACTTCCAAGGTCTTCATTTATAATTCAAATATGACAAAGCATGTTCTTACATGTGTTATGGAACACTTCAAGATAAGGTGTCTTTTATTCAAAAATATTTGATAAATTTATGAAGAAATAGGACTTTGAAATTATCCTTTCAACTAAGATTGGAAAGACTAGGTTAGTTTGAAAGTGCCTAGTTGATAGTGCAACTTGTTGATATCAATCTCTTGGTTAGTAATGCATAAGAATTGCATTCCAAGTAAATATTCTTAAGAGATTGAACAAAGGAAAGATCAACTTAGTCTAGAAGGAATCATTAATGTATTGAGTAAAACTAGAGAATATTATCAATAAGGCCTGGTGGCTTGCGATGTCAAGATTGGATGTCAAAATAGTCTCTAGTGGTTGGATGATGTTCAAGCTTTAATCCAAGAATATTTTTGAAAATCTAGTATATTTCTCTTGAAGATAGAGAAAAATATTAAGCATCTTATTGAAATAGATATCTGAAAAGTTAAACTTTGAGTCACATAGAGTTTTCCTCAAAGCGAGTTCAAGTATCTTAGAAGTTTGAATTGGTTACATAGAGTTTTAGCTCTTTCTTTTCGCTTTCCAAATCTTTTAGGAAAGACTATGGATAGCGACTGGAAAAGGTAACTAAATCAAACATCCTAGATAGATATTATGTACAAGAACCCATTCAATCTTCAAAAGATGCTAAGACTAAGTCAAGTTAATCATTTGAACTTTCTTCAAGTTGATTATCACCACTCAAATAAATTTCATAGATTTGATTCCACTCTTGAAAAGAAAATTTAGGAATTGATCATAAGATTGAAAATTCCCAAGAACTTCAAGGAAAGAAAAGTTGGGGATTGATCATAAGATTAATCTCTTTAATAAAAGTTTCCTCATCTGGAAACATTTCATTTTAGATTTGACTTGGTCAAGTTAAACTAAGGTTGAGCAAAAGTAAATGGCACACTTTCTCCTACATTATACATAGGAAGACTCAAGCCCGACAGGACAAGGTAGTTCTTTAGTCAGGTAATAAATCAAGTAAATGTTGGTTGGAAATGAACCATAGTACAAACATATAAGTTAGATATTTGGGTCAACAAATCTTCAATTTTGACTTCCAAATAAAATTCAAGAGAAACAAGATTTCTCAAAGTCTTCATAGGGATGCATTGGTGATGCCCAAAAATGGACTAGTCAATTTAAATCCACCCATTTCACATGTTAGTGCCCAAATAGCACATAGTGAAATCAGTAAATTGGCCAAGGATGTTTTTTAATCCAACCTTCTTATTCATTCCCTAAATTGCACTCATATTAGTTTATCAAGTGCAATGGTAAATGGTATTTTGAATTATTTAGGGAGGGATCGAACCAATAGATTCGCCTCTATTCATTTGGAGTATGATTTGAATCCCACCACAAAGACTAAAACATGTTCTTCTAGGTTAGAACATGGGGCTTGGGGTATGCCTAAATTTTTCTATATAGCTTTATTTTCAAGGAAGAAAATCTTTCACAAAGAGGAAGAATGTTATAAAGTAAATTCAATGATCTAAGTGTCCAACCGGTTTAGAGAGATATGAAATCAGAAACCATTTGATCGGTCATATGTATGGCCAAAGATCTTGAGATTGGACTTCAATGTAAGTTAATGTGCTCCCTAAAATAATTAATGCACCTAGCCTAGTGATTAATTCAAGGTTGGGAAGGAGGAGGTGTTGGGCTCAACCCCCATGGGGAGCATGGGGATAGAGTTTTTCCCAAAGGGCTCTAGAGCCTTCTCACTTGAATTAATTTGATGTAACTTGAGTCCAATGAGACTTAATTCAAGTGCCAAATACACATACCACTAGTGGACTCTAGTGGAAGGTACTAAAGGAGTGGAGGAGATCAAACATGCACTTGTGGACTCCTTTTACATGTGTGGACCCCAATGATTTGAGTAGCTATATATAGAGGCATAAGGTTGGGAGGAGACTCATCTCTCTAGCACCTGGTGGTCTAATAGTTTAGTTCATTATAACGTTACTCTAGTTTGTGAGTGGTTTTGTTGAATCTCGGGTGAGAGGCGTGGATGTAAGCACATGTGTGATGGTACGATATATGACATTGGTGGTGCAAGAGATGTATGGATTATGCTACCTAGTGAAGCATCATTTACACTCAGACATGTATGTTATGTGCCTTCATTTCCTATGAGCTTGATATCAATTGATCAGTTTCAAGATATCAATTGTTAGGCATTCCTCAATGAGCATCATTTCCAATTGTAGTTGAGAAAATTTATGCGTTAGAGGTGCTAGGTATCCACCATAAGTACTCCATGTGAGAGACACTCTTGTCTTAGTGTAAGTTCAACTTTATGTGTAGTAGTGTGAGATTCATCAAGTCTCATTTTTTGTACCTACAAATATTTCTATTGATATTAATGATGCACATGTACAACAAGACTCAGACGACCAGTTGGATGCACATGTAAAGCATGGTTTGGATGCTCATGATGCTTATGTAGAACATGATTTTGTTGATCATATTGATGCTCATGTGGAGGACACTTTGGATGGTCATTTGGATGCTATCATGGAGAGAACTTGATGATACTCAATTATGTTGGAACATTAATCTTACATTATGCTTGAGGGGATTTAGCTCTACATCATCTTTGCATTATGTGAAAGATATCTATTAAAGAGTTCTTTACCTATGCTCATTTATTGTATTTTTTCTAAGGAAATTTTATGATCATTTGCCCAATGTAAAAGCCTAGAGCTTTGCACTTGTAAAAGGATAAAAGGAGAAATCTAATTCCACAAGTTTTAGGTGTTTGAGATTGAGAATCTATCAATCAATCAATCATCAAAAAGTTGATCAAATTAGAACTTCACTTTTCCTAGATTGTAGGAAAGTATATTAATTCATTCCAACAAACTAGCTTGCCTTGAATTTGATTTCAAATCCTTGTAAAAGATGTGTGGAACAATTCAAGAGTCTATATAAAAACTCTAAATCCATTTTACATTAATAGTGAAGCAATATACATACACTTTGGCCATCATTATGTTGCTCCTTCATTTCTCTACACTTTCTTTTTCAACAAGAGTAAACTTGCAGAGACTGCTCCTCCCTCTAAAGAGTAGATTTGGAGAAATCTTCATTTTATTGTCTCGGGGTCTATCTCTGCACATACCTAAAAAATCAAGGACACCTCTGTTGAGTGTTAAGATTAATCTAGAAGCATATCTTCCTTATTTATTCTACTCTTGTTCATTTTAGACACTCAACTCTATGTATAACATTCCTCAAAAAGGAATTTTTCCAATTGTAATCATGTTGGCTTCTCTGAGCATTTGAA
The DNA here is from genome assembly GCA_020310875.1 of Ceratopteris richardii. Lineage (NCBI taxonomy): Eukaryota > Viridiplantae > Streptophyta > Polypodiopsida > Polypodiales > Pteridaceae > Ceratopteris > Ceratopteris richardii. The sequence continues at coordinate 71,372,517 of CM035414.1, read as the reverse complement.
GTTGATTGTTTCATCCAAAGATAACAAGTTTTTTGAGTTAGTCAAAGTGAAAATTTATGCATTTTGTACCAACACTTCCTCATTGATGCTCCAAAGTACATATTGGATTTTATTGAGCTAATCACAAGCCTATAAGGTCTATTTGACTCTCCAAAAGCTCAAGGGTTGGTCTTATGCTGGTTGGTTGGACCAAACTTCATCACTTGAAAACTCACTTTTCTACCTTCATCAAGCTTCTCCAACTTCTCTCAAGTTAGAGTTAGATCATCTGATGGACCTTGGCATTGATGTTATGCAATTAGCACATGTGGAGCATGATGATGCACTTGATTTGGGATGTTAGGAAAGCTCTTATGATGCACAATGCGTGGTAGAGTATAATAGCTCTCAGGATGCATAACTAGGCACATGCTTGGTTGATAGGATGACTAATTTGGATGTTGAGAAGTCAACAATTATGCAGTCATTCTTAGTTTGGTCATGTCAACTGTTGACATGGATATATCAAGACATGTTGATCTTGATGATAGTGCTTTGGATGCCTTGGAGACATGATTGACATGGTTAGGTCAACCAAGATAGCATGTGCTTCATCAATATTTCGGAGTCTAATATACAAGTTGTTATGCTCGGGACTAGACATTGATGTTGCTACTGGAGCATTTTTTTATTAGAGTTATCAATCGTTTGATGATTGATATATGCATAGAGAGAGTGGGAGATTTGCAAGAACTTCATTAGTTCTTGCATAAGTCACATGTGAGCTCGACTCTTGTCAATATGCATCGAGAGTAGTTTGAGGTGCATGGATACACCTTGTTTGGAGTATTTGATGTAGGCTAATTGGTATAGGTTAAGGACCAAATTCTTCCTATGCATTACATTATAGGCCTACATAATTGTTTGTTTGTGTTGTCACTTATTGTAACGTTGAACCTTAAGTGGGAGATTGTAAGCGATGAAAAGGTCATGTAACTCTACCCCTATGTTCATATACTTATATAATTTATAAAGCATTGCTTCAAGAAGATCATTATTGGGTTTGAGGCTCCATGTAAGTGTGCATGTCTCTCTTCTCTTCTGTCTTCTTCTATCTCATCCCTGAACTTCTTGTTCAACCCACCAAAGGCCTTCAAGACTTCCTTGCTACCTTCCACCTTAGATTTGTAGTGCTTCATCCAAGGTGATAGGTCCCCTTGCCTCCTCCATAATTTCAAACATCATTGCTATATTCATGTGTCTCTATAGGTTTTATAGTTATCCATTTTCTTGATCACCTAGGTACATTTGCATTAATATCAATCATGCAAACTGAAGGAATAAGAAGAAGCTTGGAGCACAACACAACACTGAATGAATTACCAAGTGACGGTACAAAGATAAGTGACCCAATAGGGTTATAGGCATATATACAATATAGGGGTAAAAAACCTCCTAAAAAAGGGAAAAGTGATGGGGTGTTCCTATGTTCACACACATCAATACCAAAATATATCAACAAATTCTTCTTGTCAATGATGCAGTGAACAAGCAGCTTGCACTCATGTAGAAGGAAGTGCTAAGCTATGTCGAAAGAGATCAATCCAAAAAAGGAAGTAAGCCCAAAGATTTTCTGCAAGCTTGAAAAGTAAGCCCAAAGAGATCAATCCAAAAAAGGAAGTAAGCCCAAAGATTTTCTGCAAGCAGCTTGCACTCATGTAGAAGGAAGTGCTAAGCTATGTCGAAAGAGATCAATCCAAAAAAGGAAGTAAGCCCAAAGATTTTCTGCAAGCTATGTCGAAAGAGATCAATCCAAAAAAGGAAGTAAGCCCAAAGATTTTCTCCCTAGGCAGAGCCTTTGTGAAAAGTTCTCCAACATTATTCTGTGTGGGCACATATGCCAAACTGACCTCTCCAATAGAGAACCTCTCCCTGACATAATGACAGTGCACCTCAATGTGCTTTGTGCTAGCATGGAACACAAGGTTCCTCGCAACTGCCAATGTGTTGTGGCTATTAGTGAAAATGGTGGTGGTAGAAGACTGACCAACACCCAAATCAACCAAAAGGTGTTTGAGCCACACATAGTCAACAGTCATTATGAAAGTTGAACTATACTTAGCCTCACAACTAGAAGTAGACACAATAGGCTGCTTCTTGATTAATCGAGATGTACATGAGCTACCAAGCATGAAGCAAACACCATTAGTGGACACATGAGTTTCATAGCAACCAGCCTAGTCTAGGCAAAAAAAGCATGTAAATATGGAAGTCGTGATCCCCCCTTGGGATAAAACAATCCAAGTAGTGGGGTATCACTCACGTAGCAAAAGATGCGCTTAACCATTTGCCAATGCTTGACACCTGGGAAATGCATAAACTTACTCATCTAAGAGATAGAAAATTGAATATCCATCCAAGTTATGCATAAGTAAATCAAGCATCCAACAACATGCTGATAGACAACAACATCAAATGCATCTCTAGCATCATGAAGACTCAATCGTAAACCTATTTCCATAGGAGTGATAATAGGTTTTCAAGATTCAAGGCCAAACCACTACAATAATGTGTCAATATATTTTGTTTGACAGAGAGCTACTCCCCCATCAACTTGCATAAAATGAATACCGGAATCATGATGCAAATGCCCCAAATTTGACATCTCAAAAGAGGCATGCAAACCAACCTTAAATTCATCAATATGCTCCTCATTAGGATGAATGAGCAGCATCTCATCAACATAAACAACAATGATAAGAAGTAAATTATTTGCATGCTTAACATATAAGGTGCTCTCAGTTGGACTATTCTCAAAGCCATGTGCAATTAATCAAGTAGGAATATATCTTTTCATAACAAGCATGTGGTACTTGCTTCAAACCATATAATGCCTTTTTCAACCTGCACACTTTGTACCATAAGGCTGAAATACATATACTTCTTCATGTAATTCACCATTTAGAAATTCAATTTTAATGTCTAATTAATGTAAGTGCACACATGCTACAATTAGTGATCATTCTACAAGTGGGTGCAAATGTCTCATAAAGATCAATGCCTCTCTCTTGAGCGTAACCTTTTTCAATAGGCCTAGCTTTATTTCATCAGGTTTATGCTTCATCTTGTATACCCATTTAGTGACGATGGTCGTTTTTCCTAAAGGAAAATCACATAAAGACCAAGTAACATTCTTCATAATAGAATCATATTTTGATTGCATAGTAGCCATCCAATTTTCTGAATTTTGTGCTTCATCAAGAGAAACACGTTCATTCTCATCACAAAGACTAGAGGAAGCCATTGCATAGAAATTTAATGCAAAAGAACCACTATGAGATCCTGAACAAGTATGATATGATAGAGGTGTATCTAATTTACTATCTTGCACAATCTCCACTAGCCATTTAGGCATAGTTTTTTCCTCCTCTATATCAACCCTCTCATCAACAAGTGCATCATGTAAATCTACATAAAAAATGGAATGATTTGCATCATTATGTGGAACCTATAAAGGCTGAGAAATTGCCTCATTTTGACTCGCATTTGTCATCCACCTGTAAAAAGAGGCAGTAGAGTGTCATATACATCTTTGGAGCTAGATGATGTCTCCTTCGTACATGAAACTAATGGTTGAATTGCATCGTCCACAAATACAACATCACGGCTAGCCAAACTATGTTTAGTCTGTAGATGATATAGATGATAGCCTTTGTTTTCATAATTGTATGTAACAAAAATACATTTCACTGCTTTATCATCCAATTTCCTATTGAAGTTAGACATCTACGGAAGCACGCGAACAACACAAGGAAGAAGAAGAAGCTTGTAGCACAACACACAATAATGAATGTATTACTAGAAAATTTACAAAGATAAGTAGCCCATTAGGGCAATAGGCGTATATATAAGCCGGGGGAAAAAACCTTCTAAAGAGGGAAAAAACTGACCTGGTGGTCCTAGAGTGTTCACACACATCACTACCTAAATATATCAACAAATCCCCCATGGGAGTGATGCGGTGAACAAGTAGCTGGCACTCATATATAAGGAAGTGCCAAGCTATGTGGAAATCCCTCCACAAAAGGAAGTAAGCCCAAAGCTTTGCGGAAAGCTTCAAACTTCTCCCTAGGCAGAGCCTTCGTGAAAAGGTCTACAATGTTCTCCTACGTGGGCACATATGCCAAGCTGATCTCCCCCGCAGAGAACCTCTCCCTGACATAATGATAATGCACCTCGATGTGCTTAGTGCGAGCATGGAACACAGGGTTCCTTGCAACTGCCAATGCGCTCTGACTGTCAGTGAAGATGGTGGTGGTAGAAGACTGACCAACACCCAAATCAACCATAAGGCATCTGAGCCACACACACTCAACAGTCGCTGTGAAAGCTTCCCTATACTCAACCTCACAACTAGAAGTGACCACAGTAGGTTGCGTCTTGCTCAACCAAGATATACATGAGCTACCAAGCATGAAGCAAAAGCCACTAGTGGACACATGAGTGTCATAGCAACCAGCCCAATCAGAGTCAAAAAAAGCATGCAAACCTGGCAGTAGTGATCCCCCCTTGGGATAACACAAACCAAGTAGCTGGGTACCACTCAAGTAGCGAAAGATGCGCTTAACCGCCTGCCAATGCTTGACTCCTGGGCAATGCATAAACCTGCTCATCTGTGAGACAAAAAACTAAATATCTGGCCAAGTAATGCATAAGTAAATCAGGCATCCAACAACCTGCTGATAGAGGACAACATCAAATGCATCTCCGACATCATGAAGACTGAATCATAAACCTATCCCCATAGGAGTGGCAATAGGCTTACAGTCTTCAAGGCCAAAACGCTTCAATAATGTGTCAATATATTTTCTTTGACACAAAGCCAATCCACCATCAACTTGCAAAACTGAATGCCCAAATAGCGATGCAAATGCCCCAAATCAAACATCTCAAATGAGGCATGCAAATCAGCCTTAAAATCAGCAATATGCTTCTCAATAGGTTTAGCAGAGCCCAATAGGGTGGTTATGTTCAACTTTTTGAGATACAATCATTTTTGTGCATTAGGGTGATTAGTCAGTGGCCATGACTGAAAGCAATGATGTATTCCATATGTTGGTTTTTTATGACAAGTTGGATGGTACTAATTACCCATTATGGGCATATATGATGTTTCATGTATTGGTAGTGAAAGGGTTGTTGAATATTGTGCAGGGTGTTGAAAAACACCCTACTACACCTATGAATACAGTTATTGAAGGTGATGTAGATGGCATTGAAGATGATGATCTTCAGATTCCTATTTGTGTTGCGGTTCTTACTGCACCTACTTAGAGCAAGTTTTTTGGGTGGCACAGATGCTCAGGCACATGCATTGATAGCCTTGTCTATCAAATGTGATATTATCCTTCACATTTTCTCTTGCAAGATAGCAAAGGATGCTTGGGATACACTTAGAACCTTATACCAGGCAAGAAATGAGGTTAATGTTGCTTACCTATGAACACAATTGAAGAGTGAGCACATGAATGAAGGAGATTCCATGGATAGTTTTTTGACAAAGATCAAAGATTTGAAGGAGCAGTTGATTTCTATTGATGAGTTTTACCAAATAGTTCATTCGTGCATACTATTCTTAATCGCCTTTCATATTCATATCAAAGATATGAATCTACTCTTTGATTGATAATGAAAGGCAATCCAAATGCCTTAATATTTGAGGAGTTAGTCTCTATTTTGTTACAAGAAGATTAGTGGAGGCAGAACATGTCTATTATGCATATTGTAGATCAAGATTTCTTAGTTAGTCAGAAGGGCAAAGGTAAATGGAGCTCATCTACTAGTTATAAGTAGAAATCTACTCATGTTGTATGGGTGAAGAAGGAAGACAAAGATGAGAAGCAAATAGAAAATCAGAAAAAAATTTGCAAATACTATAAAGGAAATGACCATGTCATACAGAGCTGTCCAAAACTAGTTGCGAAGGAGGCAAAGAAGAAAGAGGTTGGAATGGTTGTTGCAAGGCCTCTACACCTAAAACAGAGTCTACCAATCTTGTGTAGAATGAAGAATGTGTGTTTATAATTGTATGTAGCTATGACCCATCTTCTCATGAGCAATGTATGTCTGCAATAGACTCAGATGTTTGGTACTTTCATAGTGGGGAAACCAAACATATTACCTCGCAATGCAACTTCTTCAGTTCGCTTGAGTGTGCCCCTATAAGGAATATTGTCACATGCTCTAATAACTCCTCTTATCATGTAATGGAAGTTGGTAAGATAATTCATTTTGACTACTACTGATGGTAGTTCTTTCACATTGTGAGATGCTTTGTATGTACCAGGGATCAAGGAAAATTTGTTGTCAGTTTTAGCATTAGCCAAGATTGGCTTGCTTGTCAAATTTGTTGAGGACATATGTACAATTCATCATCTCTCAAATGGCCATGTTATTATTACTTATGGCATTTTATGTCGTGGGTTGTATAAGATCATATACTATGCAAAATCTATGAATGATTCGGCATGTGCAATACAAAATTATCAGGCTATCTCATATGCAAAGCCTTGGCATGCATGCTTTGTTCATATGAATTATGTTAGTTTGTTATGCCTATAGAAACCTTAAATGGTGTCCTCTCGTACCAAACTTGAGGCACCTTGTAAACATGTTTGTGAAGGCTATATTTTGGGTAAAATGCAACATTCTTTTTTTCCTAAGATGGTTTATTTCAAGCTGCTCATAAATTGCAACTTGTTCATAGTGATGTTTGTGGTCTCATGCAGACACCTTATTTGGGGAACTACCATTACTTTGTGAATTTTATCGATGATTTTTCCAAGCATGCATGGGTATATCCAAAAAGAGAAGTCCAAAGTATTTATGTGCTTCAAAAAGTTTTTAATTATGGTTGAAAATCCACGAGCATGTAAATTCGACACCCTCCATTCTGATCAAGGGGGGAATACATGTCTTTTGATTTTAATTCATTTCTGGTTGAGCATGGGATAAAACATCAGTGTATAGTGTTGTATACACCTCAACAAAATTGATTTGCAGAAAGAAAGGTAGGTTTCTCATGGAGATGGTGGTGTGTATGGTCAAAAGTAAGGCTTTACCACATAACTTCTACCTTGAGGCTATTATGTGTGCAACATATGTACTTACCAATTTTCCCACCAAAGCACTACAATCTATCACTCCATATGAGGCTTGGCATGGTTGCAAGCCATCTGTTGCTCATCTGTGTGTCTTTGGTTGTCTAGCATCTGCATTAGTGCCTGAACAACAATGTAGGAAATGTTGATATATTTAGGTAGTCATGTGTGTGAACACTCTAGGACCATCGAGGCACTTTTTTCCCTCTTTAAGAGGTTTTTTTCTCCCGGCTTGTATATACGCCTATTGCCCTAATGGGCTACTTATCTTTGTACATTCTCTAGTAATACATTCAGTATTGTCTGTTGTGCTCCAAGCTTCTTCTTTTTCTTCTTCCTTGTGCTATTTGCATGCTTCCGCAGACGTCTAACTCCAACAATTGGTATTAGAGTAGATCGTCGCTTCATCTAGGGCTTCGTCTACACCTCTTCACTTGCAGTCTTAGATTTGCACGAAATTTGGTGAGCATACTCAGGGTTTTCAGAGATCAAAACAACTTCGCTCTGTGGTGGTGAAATCGCGATATGAGCTCGTTCCAACCTTGGAATGCACTATCGTAGTGCTTGTGCATGCTATTTCGTCTTTTTGTGCCAAAGGTATATACCTGTTTCGGTTCGCCAGTATAAGCATCTCGAAGTCTGCTACAGGTTTAGCAGAACTTGTCTGGGTACCAACTACCCGTTGTGGGCTTATATGATGCGACACGTATTGGTTGCAAAAGGACTATGGAACATTGTGCAGGGTGTTGAAAAACGTCCTATCACACCTGCAACTGTTACAACTGTAGGTACTGAAGCTGATGCAGAAGGTGTCGAAGGTGATGATATTCTGCATATTCCTGTTCGTGTTGCGATTTCTATTGCACCTACTCTAGAGAGAATTCGTTGGGATGGCAAAGATACCCAGACATATGCATTGATAGCTTTGTCTGTCAGACGTGCCATTATTCCTCACATTCACTCTTGCAAAACAACTAAGGATTCTTGGGATACACTTACCACATTGTACCAAGCTTGGAATGAGGCTCGTGTTGCTTACCTCCGAAAACAGTTGGAAAGTGAGCACATGAATGAAGGTGATTCTATGGACAATTTACTAACAAAGATCAAAGACTTGAAGGAACAATTGATTTTTAATGATGAGGTTATAACAGATAGCTCACTTGTGCAGATCGTTTTGAATGGTCTTCCTAATTAATTCATATCAGAGTTTTGCTTCTACTCTTTGGTTGATGATGAAAGGCAATCCAAATGCCTTGTCATTTGAGGAGTTAGTCTTTGTTCTATTGCAAGAAGATCAGTCTAGGCAGAACAGGTCCATTATGCGTGTTGCAGATCAAGCTTTCTTGGCTAGTGAGAAGGGAAAAGGAAAATGGAGCTCTTCAACTAGTAAGCAGAAATCTGCTAATTCTGCACATTCAAAGAGGGAAGACAAAGATGAAAAGAAATCAGAAAAGCAGAAATTCTTCTACAAGTATTGTAAAGGAAATTATCATATCATAAGGAACTGTCCAAAATTTGCTGCTAAAGAGACAAAGAAGAAAGAGGCTGGAATGGTTGTTGCAAAAGCCTCTACACCAAAAACAGAGTCTGCTAATCTTTTGCAGGAAGAAGAATGGGTGTTTACTACTGTTTGCAATTTTGACCCATCTTCTCATGAGCAGTGCATGTTTACAGTAGACTCAGATGTTTGGTACTTTGATAGTGGGGTGACCAAACATATTACCTCACAACACAATTTCTTCTCTTCACTCAAGCCTGCCCCTATAGGGAATATTGTTACATGCGCCACCAACTCCTCTTATCCAGTTATGGGAGTTGGTAAGATCATTTTGACTACTACTGATGGTAGTTCTTTCACTTTGTCAGATGCTTTGTTTGTGCCAGAGATCAAGAAAAATCTGTTATCAGTTTTTGCATTAGCCAAGATTGGCTTGGTTGTGAAATTTGTTGATGCGAGATGTATGGTTCATGATCTCTCAAATGGCAATGTGATTATTGCTTCTAGCATTTTATGTCATGGGCTATATAAGCTCATAGACTATGAAAGATTTGTAAATGATTTGGCATGTGCAATACATGATTCTCAGGCTATGTCAGATGCAAAGCTTTGGCATGCACGCTTTGGTTATCTGAATTTTGCTAGTTTGCTATGCCTGCAAAAATATGAAATGGTGTCCTCTTTGCCCAAACTTGAGGCACCCGGAAAACATGTTTGTGAAGGCTATATTTTGGGCAAAATGCAACATTCTTCCTTTCCAAAAGATGGTTCAGTTTGGGCTACTCCGAAATTGCAGCTTGTACATACTGATGTTTGTGGTCCTATGCAGACACCTTCTTTTGGAAATTATCTTTACTTCGTGACTTTCATCGATGATTTTTCCAGGCATGCATGGGCATATACATTGAAGGCTAAGTCCAAAGTGTTCATGTGCTTAAAACAGTTTTTGGTTTTGGCTGAAAATCTGTCAGCATGTAAAATGGGCACCCTCCGTTCTGATCGAGGGGGGGATATATGTCTTCTGATTTTAATGCATTTTTGGTTGAACGTGGGATAAAACACCAGTGTATAGTGCCATATTGAACTCAATAGAATGGAGTTGTTGAATGAAAGAATAGGTCACTCATGGAGATGGCGAGGTGTATGGTCAAGAGTCAGGCTTTACCACATAGTTTCTGGCTTGAGGTTGTCATGTGTGCAACATATGTACTTAACAGGTGTCCCACTAAAGCGCTGTAGTCTATCACTCCATATGAGGCTTGGCATGATTGCAAGCCATTTGTTGCTCATCTGCGTGTTTTTGGTTGTTTGGCATATGCATTAGTGCCTGAACAACATCGCAGAAAATTGGATGATAAAGCAGTTAAATGTATTTTTGTTGGGTACAGTTCTGAAAGTAAAGGCTATCGTCTGTATAATCGATAGACTAAACACATTCTCGTTAGCAGTGATGTTTTTTTGGTGGAAGATGCTATTCAACCATTGCTTTCATGTACTAAGGAGTCATCTGTAAGCTTCAAAGACATGTATGATACTTTGCTACCTCTTTTTACAGGTGGACAGTCTAGTGGTGGTCATAATGAGGCAACTTCTCAACCTTTGCAGGTTTCATGTGATGATGTAGATCATCCCATTCTGATGGAGGGTTATGCACAAGAAAGAGGCATTGATTTTGATGAGACCTTTGCACCTACATGCCGTATGACTACTGTTTGCAGCATCTGTGCACTTGCAGCCGATCATGGTTGGAATGTACATCAGTTGGATATTAATACTACATTTCTGAATGGTGACCTGCATGAAGAAGTGTATGTTTTTCAGCCCCGTGGCTTTGTGCAGAAAGGGCATGAAAACTAGGTGTGCAGGTTAAAGAAAGCATTATATGGTTTAAAGCAAGCACCACGTGCTTGGTATGAGAAGATACATCCCTATCTGTTTGCACATGGTTTTGAGAACAGTCCAATTGAAAGAAGACTTCGAGATGCTTGTACTGGCGAACTAAAACTTGTATATATGTTTGGCACAAAAGGATGAAATTGCATGTATAAGCACTGTGATAGTGTGTTCAAAGGTCAAAAGGAGTTGAGATCAGAATTTTGATGCCACAAAACAAAGTTGTTTTGAACTCCTAATCGCCTTGAGTATGCTTACCAATTTTTGTGTGATTTTGAGACTGTGACCAGCGGGGTGCTGACAACATCGTAGATGAAGCGGTGACCTATTATGATACCAATTGTTGGAGTTTTAGGTCTGCAGAAGCATAGGAATAACACAAGGAAGAAGAAGAAGCTTGAAGCACAACACTCAATGAATTACCAAGTGAATGTACAAAGATAAGTGACTCGGTAGGGTTATAGGCATATATAAAAGCCGAGGGAAAAAACCTCCTAAAGAGGGAAAAAATTATGAGCAAGCTTCTCCAATGCTCTAATGACAAGTTGGCCTTTCGAGTCTTAATCTTCATTTGAAGATGCTTCCTCTTTTGATAGAGGGATGGTGCTCGGGTCATGATAAAAACGAAAAATACATCTCACTTTTTTGCTAGCTTGTTCCAACTTTATTCTAATATATATTTTATGAAGAAGAAGACTAGTACCACCATGCATTAGAGAGATGACTCTCCTCCCAACCTTTTGCCTCTATATATAGATCACTCCAAGGGATTGCCCTCTCTGGTAGGTTGATATTATCCATCCAAGTGTCACCCATGCAACTACATGTGCTCCAAGTGCCCCATATTAGCTAGATTCAGCTCTATCAGATGCTTCTAAAAGGCCCTAGAGGTCTTGGGGCAAAATATTCTCCCATGAATCTAATAAATAGACTTGAAACCAATACCTTCTCCTTCCCATCCATTTGACTTAACCACTAGTCCAAGTTTCCTATTTGTCTTAGAGAGCGCATGAACCTATAATTAAGTTTAATATTGAGCTTTGAGCTAACAATAGACCTACCAAATGATGTATTATCTCAAATCCATGATCAAATACTCAAGTCATAACCTTAATTTATGACATTTTTCTCCCCTTGGAAAGCATTTTTCTCCTAAAAAATACAGAGATAAAAACCTTTAGGCATACCCCCGAGCCTCATGTTCTAGTCTAGAAGAACACGTATTCATCTCTATGGTAGGACTCACCTCATATTCCAAATGAATAGATGGGAATCAATTGTTTGATCCCTACCCAAATGATTCAAAACAACATCTGCCTTTACACTTGACCAGATGAATCGAGCGTAAAGTAGGGAATGAATGACAAGGACGGATTAGAAAACATCCTTGCCCAATTTAGTGTTTTCATTTTGTGCTCTCTATGCACTAACTAGTGAAATGGGTGGATTCAAGATATCGCTAGCCAAATTGCAATGTTGATATGTATATGGGAAACACTAGTGCATGGACCTACGAACTGGGATGATATTTCTTGAATTCAACACTTTGATAACTTACTTTAATTTCACTTGAATTTGGTTTGGAAAATAAACAAGAACTTTAGGTTGACCCAAACTTTTAACTCAAATGTTTATACGATGGTCCACTTCCAACCAACGTTTACTTAATTTATTACTCCACTAGAGGACCAATTTGTCCAAGTGGGCTTGAAAATCCTAGATAGAATATTGGGTGAGGTGTTCCATACACCTTGGGTTGACTCTCCCTCTCATGACGGGTTTGGAAGCGTGTGCAATGACACCTGACTTGAACTAGAGAAAAAAGAAAAATCCAAATGACTTTTGCTCGACTCAAGGAACTTTTCTCAAAGGCTTAGCTTAACTTCTTGGGAATTGTCAAATCTACGAACAATTCCTAACTATTTTCTCTTTAAGAGATAGAGAATTGTGAAATCTTTCTTTATCCATTGAAGAGGTGCTACTTTGCTTGAATCAAACCCATATGGATTATTCAACTTAAATTTGACATCTTTGAAGATGGAATGGTTTCTGCACAAAACATCCATCTATGATGTTTAATTCAATTACCTATTATAATCGGCTAATGTTGGCCTTTTACTAGAATGAGTCACATAATCTATTTGTGTCAAAAAATTTAACTTTTCAAAGATCCGTTCCAAACAAGGTTATTAAGCATTTCATCTATCTTTAAGGGAATTAAATTGGATTCCTAAAAATATTCTTAAATTAAAACTTAAACATCATACAACCACTACGCAACAACATGGTATCAAACATTGGTGTGCCAACATTTTATTGATGAATTTTCTCCTTTAATCAAAACAATAATGCTTGAACTAGGACTAAGTTAATCTTTCCTTTTCACAATCTCTTAAGACTCCTTAATTGAAATGCAATTCTTATGCACAACTTTGAGTCAATAGATTGATTTCACTATGTTGTACTATCAATTGGGTGCTTCAAATTTTGACTGACTTATAACTAACCTTGGTTGAAAGAAACTTTTTTCAAAGTTCTATTTCTTCATAAATTTATGCAATATCTCTGATACAAACAATTTACTTTGAAGTTTTCACCATTCAAGTAAGAGCATGCTTGTCATGCTTGAATTCTAAATAAGGATCTTAGAAGTTACTTACCTAAAGTCCAAACACAACCGTATAGAATACCTTTGTAGATAGTACACATGTAGAAGCAATATATATATATATATATATATACTCACAAAATGGAAGAGTGTGAGACTAAGTGAGTAGACCAAGAAATGGGTAAACTTACATATATCATAAATGAGCTTGCCGAGAGAATGAAGTAGGATCTTCAAGCGAGGCAAGGATAATTTGTTATTAGTGCATATGCATATAACAGTATCCTACAAAATACTAATGTCAAATAATAAAAATTGAAGCCATATGACCTCACATGTCACAAAGCTAGATGCTTGCTACTCAACCTCTATGGATGATAGAGAAACTGTAGGCTTCTTCTTGCTTGCCCAATAGATGGGCCTTCAGCCAAGTAAGAATATGTATCCAGATGTAAACTGCAAAAAATCAGGATCACCAGCTCGATTTGAATCAAAATATTCTACAAGATCAATGACTCCTCTGTACCAAAGACCATGATATCGGGCTAGGGCAAGGTATGAATTAATCTTTGAGAAGTTATGTGTCTTACAAGGTTGATGTGCAAACTCGCTAAGTATACCAACTACATAGGCAATGTCTAGTCACATGTTGGCTAGGTAAAGTAAAGAGCCAAGTAGTTATCAACAATCATGCACGTCCATGAGTAATGATGAGTCCCCAAGTGTGAGCTTAATGTTGGGATAAAGTGATGTGGATACTAGTTGACACTGGCCCATGTTATACATGGAAAGTAGATCAGAGCAGTACTTATAAGAGAGGAATATGCCATCTTTCATGTGCCAAACTTCTACGCCTAAGAAGTAGTGAAGCAAGCTAAGATCTATCATTGAGTACTCAAGTTAAAGTTGTTTGATGATAAATTGGATGCGATCATCATTTGATCTTGACAAGATCAAGTCATCTACATAAAGAATAATTATTACAACTGGGGACTCTTTCTGATGGATGTAGAGGTTGGCATCGGTAGTTCTTTGATGGAATCCTTCATCTTCAAAGAACTTGTGTATTTTCTCATACCAGGTCCATGAAGCTTGCTTATTTGAGAAGTTTGTAGACATGATCTCCCTTTCTTCTGATTTCAAAACCTTTATGTTGTTTCACATATACCTCTTCTTGAAGATCCTCACTGAGGAAATAACTTTTTACATGTAGTTGGTAAATGGGCCATTTGAAGTGTGCACTCAAGGCAAGAATGAATCTAATAGTTATGAACCTTGTAGTAGGGGCAAAGGTTTCTTCATAGCCAATTCCATGCTTTTGTTTATATCCCTTTTATATGAGTCTTGCTTTATACTTGCCCAAATTTCCATTTGATTTGTACTTGGATTTGACTCTTATGACTCAATGATTAGAAGGTTTTGATTCAAGTGTCCAAGTATTGTTCTTTTGAAGTGCATCATCTCTATATGCATAACTTCTTCCCATTCTTATTGGCCTTGTGCTTCATTAAAGTTGGAAGGCTCTCGGGTTTGTTGAAGTTGATGCATAAATGCATAATTGACATAAAAAATTGTTCTCGTTGTTGCTTCTTGATGAGCCTTTGAGATCATCTAGGATGGGAAATAAATTCTTATAAACTATTTTTAGAAATGAATGTGTCCTCCTCTGAAGTGTAGATGGGTGGACTAGAACTTGACCTTGGTTCTTTACTTGAGTACTTTGAAGATTCATCAAAGGTTACACATTTTGAAATAATGATGGAGTGGTTTTATAGATCGTACAATCTATTTACCTTAGACTATTCATCATAGCCAATGAATAGTTGCTTTTTAGCCTTAAATGATAAAATCTGATGATCTTTCTTGTGCATATGTACAAATGCTTCATTTCCAAAAACTCTAAAATAGTTAACATTGGACGTTCATCCAAAGTAGGCTTCAAATGGCATATTATTATGTAGTGCATTTGTAAATCCCTGGTTAATGATGTGTACAATAATGTGTATAGCTTCGATGCAAAATTTGAAAGGTAATGCTTTATTGTGAAGCATGGTGCATGCCATTTCCATGACACTACAAGTCTCCCTTTTGGCGATTCCATTTTGAGATGGAGTGTGAGGTTGTCTGACTTGTTTTTTGATGTCTTTTTGATTGAGGAAGTTATCAAAGTCATGATTGATAAACTCTTCATCCTCATCTGATTTGATAGTCTTTATTTATGTAGATGCATTGTTCTCAACTTGATAAATACACTCTAAATTTTGAGAAAGTATCATCCTTTGATTTGAGAAAATACACCCATATATATCTAGTGTGGTCATCTATTAAGAGAAAGAAGTAGAGTGATCCACTTAATGATGGTGTATCCATAGATCCAAAAAGGTCCACATAGACAAGGGCCAGAGGATTCCTTGCTTGGGTGGAATTTGGTATGGGAGCCCTATGTTGCTTTCCTTGAGTGCAAGCTTGGTAAAAATCTTGCACACCAATCTTTGTCAATCCCTTAATCAATTGAGATGTTGAGATCTTGGTTAAGTCAGATGTATGAACATATCTTGGTGCCAATGTGGGGAAAGTGATTCCTTAGTGAGGAAGCAAGAATGCTTATATAAGCCTTTGTCCTTAATACCTTGAGCTATTAGATCGTGAGTGTTAGGATCAATCATTTTCACTAATGTGTTGTCAAAGATTACTTTCTTATGATGATCAATAATGGATTTGATTGAGAGGAGATTCATGCAAAGATCTGATACAAAGTGTACATTTGATAAGGATTTTTCCCTTTATGATTCATAATGTGTACTTTTTGTTTACCTTCAATTGGGAGACTTTTGTTGTTTCCTAAGCAAACCTCATTTGTGGTCTTCTAGCTCCTGTAAGGACTCATGATCATTGCACATGTGGGAGGTAACTCCACGAACAAATATCCATGAGGTAGCTTCACTCGAACAATGAGCCATATGCATGGAAGACTTAGATTGGTTTTTTAGATGTAGATGTTTTAGATTTTTTTCTTCTTCTTATAACACAATTTTTTAATATGACTTGATATCTCACAATCATTACATGTAAGCTTCTTAGACAAGGTGTTGAAGTCTTTCTTAGAGGAAGTGCCAAACTGATGACTAGAGTGCTTAGGCTTGTTGAAGGGTCCCTTAGCTTTCATAACTACTTCTTGAGTTGTTGAAGTCTTTGCATGTGTGTCATGGAGGAATAGAAGTCCTCGTACTTCTTCCCAAGTCAAGACTTGATCTCTATTGTAGAGGATCATGAAAAACATATCATATGACTTTGGGAGTTTGTTTAGAAGACTTGGCACTTGTCTGCCGCATAATGCCAACTTTCATTGATAATCATCAAAAGTGGCAATGACCTTAGTGATAGGGTCTTGGGGCCCAATTGTTAGGTTATGAATTCTGATTCGTTCACAAATTCTACTTGGAAATTAGAAGCTTTGGTTCACAACTACTTTCCCTTAGTGATTCTAGAAGGGGAAGAGGATGTTGGACATAGTTGAAGTAAGCCTTTGTTTTTTTGTGGTGTGTGAAGCACCTTGTATGTGAAGCATGTGAATGATGTGCTTCTAATCATTAATGTTTATGTTAATGATATGTTGATCATTGGTCCTATTGAGAAGCATATTGTTGAGTTTAAGGTTGACTTGCATGCCTCTTTTGAAATGTCATATTTCGAGACTTCACATCATTCTTTCTGCATGATTCGATTTATGCAAATTTGATGGGGGCATTGCATTGCACCAAAAAAAATACATTGACATTTATTGCAATGTGTTGAGCTTGATGATTGTAAACTCATTGCAAGTCTCATGGACATAGGTTTGTGATTGAGTCTTAATGATGTCGAGGATGCATTTGGTAATGATCTCTATTAGTAATCTATTCAATGTATGCATCATTTGAACTCACATTCATTTTACTTGGCATGACATTCATTTTAGTTGGCATGAAATTCATTTTACTTTGCATGACATTCAATTTATTGTCTCTCATATGAGTAGGTTCATGCATAGACCAAGTGACAAGCATTGATAGGTGAATACTCATATCTTTTTACTTATCTAATACTTGACAACTTGGGTTGTTTTTTCCTAAGGTTGGTCAATAATTACATGCTTTTTTAACATTGATTGGGTTAGATTTCATGGTACTTGTGCATCAACAAAATGATATTTGCTTCATCCTTGATAGCTCATGCATATCTTGGTTGATCAAGAAACAACATACGTTGGCCACTTTTGGTTGCGAGGTTGAGTATCGAGCAATTATCAAGACAATAATTGAGTGTGTGTGGCTCAAACATCTTATAACTTATTTTAGTGTTGGTCAAAATTCTACCACCAACATCTTAGTAATAGTTATAACACATTGCTAGTTGTGAAGGTATGTTCCATGCTTGCATTAAGCATTATGAGATGCAATATCATTATATTAGAAATAGAATCTTTTTTGAAGTAGTCTATTTTGCTTATGCACCCACATAGGATAATGTTACATACCTTTTCACAAAGGCTCTACCTCATGAGAAGCTTGATGCTTTTCCCAAAGCTTTGGGCTTACCCCCTTTTCTAGATTGATATGAGTCCACATAACTTTTCATTTCCTTGTACGTGAGTGATAACTCTTTATCCATTGCATCAACTTCAAGATAGACCTTCTTATATTTTTGGTATTGATGTTTGTGAGCAGCCTTAGGGACATTGAGGCTCTTTTTTTCCTCTTTAAAAAGTCCCCCCACCCCTCCTACACCTCCCCTTCAGATTTGTATGTATGTACACCCATAACCCTAGCGAGCTACTTAACTTTGTTCATTTGCACTCAACAACGTAGTGTGTCTTGCAACCCCAAGCTTCTTCTTCTTCTATCTCATGTTGTTTGTGTGCATTCATGCTCCTTGGTCTCCAACAATAGAGAGAGGTAGGGTCATACTACAATGTCATAGCAACAATGAGTATTTGAGAAGCTGATTTTCATCGTGCTTACAATGTATTTGTAGACCATTAGAGAACACATATGTTGAGCTCTCTAGAGTTAAAGTTCTAAAGTACTACAAAGATTATGGTGTCATATAGCGATAGGAAGGGTTCATATTACGGTACTCGAGCTGCGTTTTGGCTTCCTCTCCTTCCGAAGCAAAGAATATTTTTTGATCTTTCTCTGCTTTTCACTGGCTCATGGCTAGCGATCGTGCCACAAAGCAAACGCAATAATAAGTAAAGCAAAAGCAATAATAAGCGAACAGGAGGTGGCTGTGATTGTGCTCGCGAGTCGCAGTGTATTTCGGGACGTACTAGCAATATATAGAGCGCTCTGTCTCTTTCTCTGGATAAAGCACTCAGCCCTGAGTCCCCTACCGCCGCCATCGTTCTGATAATTTAATTGGGGGATCCGAGCAGGAAAACCTGTGGTCAATGCGCTCGGCCCTGAGTCTCCCACCATCGGCATCGTTACGATCATCTAATCGGGGGATCCCGAGCAGGAAGAGTTCGGCGGCTTTGCGGTAGTGCCCAATAGAGACCACAACGTTGCCGCCCCAGACCTGTTGACGTGCATGTGCGTACGTCTGTTCTTGCAAGACAGTTCGACTGCTAAGTAGCTTTCTCTTGACGTTCCCTTTATCAGGACAAGTTCTTGCCTTCGAACTTCTCCCCATTTCTTGTCTTGATTAGGTGCACAAGTCTTTGCCTCTCTTTGTCTCTAACTCGCTCAAGTTTTTGTATTTTCAGAACTTTTCTATAAGGAATCTTAATCCGTCCCACTTTTTTCCTGCCTTCAGAAGGTACCGTGTCGAACTAAGAGATTTGGACACAGGTGCTCAATGGCGCTCAGGGATCTTGTGATGGGGGGTGGCGCTTGCGCAGTCCCAGGAACTTCTTCTTCAGCAAACCCAATTGGACGCCTAGCCGAGAGCCTCTTTGGTTCAGCTTCCAAACAGGTTTACATGAACTACACCCCTTTCAAGCATCTTCTTTCAAAGATTTCATTAGATGCATCTAGTTGACGATCCTTTACCTCATTCCAGGAGCGGCTGCAGGAGCTTCCAGCACTACCCGGCCTTGAAGAGGCTTCATCTAGTGAGCTTGTACCTTCACAAGCCCTTCCTGGCCTTGAGTATGGAATACAACCTGGATCAGCACCCAGTGGGCAGGTCTGTATAAATAGTGTGATCAAATTTTATATATTTAAGTTGTTTGTTTGTTTGTTCTCTCGTCCTTCCCCTTTACCCAAAAGAAAAGAAAACAAACACAGCACGCAATAATACTTTGGCTTTAGATCACTTCTACCATTTTATCGTGTCCATTGAGGTGGTATTTTGGGTATTTGTGCATGACATCCTGGATGAGACATGTGGCCGAAGGTGGATTCCATTTATAAAGAATTCTCATTTTAATGTGCATATAGAAGGTCCGAACATGAATGTAAAAGTGAATAAAAGGTAGAAGAAAAACTTGTGAAACTTCGGAGTGTTGCATGCCTTTGGTGAATGTATTATATGGCATTGATAAAATGTGATGATTATATATTATGATTGGAAGATATTATGAATTGATTTTATAAGAGCATCAAACTTTGGATGTGCCCATATTTTTACTTACAGCAAGCCATCTTAACAGTTATCTTTGTACTCAAGATATATGAAGACTACTAGAACAACTTGTAAATGTGATCTTGATACCCATACCCTAGATATGACATTTTTATGTTGTATTATCCAATCAGTAATTAAATGCTGATTCCGCATTCCTTATTTTGAAACATTACTTTCAAGTAGTGTGTTTTTGACAGTTATCGGCAGATATTCAGTATATGACATTTATTTAAAAAGTTTATATTTACAGTGCCTAGAATGAAAATTTATAGCATCTGTTTCTTAGGAAAGAAATTGCTTTTCATGGACTTCCATTAACTTTATAGTCTAAAAACTTTATTTCTTGTTTAATCACTTTTTATATTTTTGTTTTTTTTTTCATTTTTGATTTTCTGCCTTAATTGTATTATCTTTTATGTTTTATCCTTTATCTAGTTCTTTTGTGAAATCTCTTGTTTGTATTTCCGTATCTATCTTTGTTTACATTCATTATCGTGACACAAAAAAACAATGTCAAATAATTATTATTTATAATGTGAAGAGTTTCTACTACACGAAAAGTGAACACTTAAGTTTAAGATAACTCTCCAATGTGATCTATGAGCTCATCATGCATGGGCTCATCATCAAATGTGTTAGCCTACCATGACTTTCTAGTAGAGTCCATATGCCCAAATTATGTTGCATGCTTGGAAGCTTTTGATTTTAATTCACATCTCCATTAGAAAACGAGTCACCAATAACCCCTTTCAATCCTTCAAATCAACTCTTCAAGCTCTCTCTTTTTAAGAGCAAGAACAATTGGAAGCAACTTGATGCAGAGATAACCTTCTCCACTTTGCATCGAAGCAAACATGCGTGGATGATTAGTAGATGGCAAGGATGGATCATGTACACATTTATAAAGCAATGTGTTAGAATCTAGATAGATATTTCAATAATTTATATATTTTAAAATTATTTTTACATTTGATTTATTCATTGTGCGTGCGATAGACCTAGCTGTTAGATCTCTCAAGGATGAGCCTTGCAGTAGTAAGTTTATGACAGGTGTGACAGGTTAAGACGGATCTCAGATCGGATATTGTTTGGTCATTCAAGTGTTGGCAGAAGTCTCGAGAGTAGACTTGAGCAAAGGTGCTTATGCTTTCTAGACAAGAAAGGGTGCTTATGCTCTCTAGACAAGAAAAGGTGCTTAGCCTAGTGGTCAAGTCATACGGATGAGAAGGAAGAGGTCTTGGGTTCAAGTTCTACAAGAGACATGGGAGAGTGTTTTGTCCCAGGAGTTCTAGAGCCTTCTAGAAGCATCTGCTTGAGTTAACTAGAGCACTTGGCCACACGTAGGTACATGGAGGACACTTGGATGGTTAGTATCCACATGTTATAGTGGGTAGTCCCTTGGAGAGAGCTATATATAGAGGCATATGGTTGAGAGGAAAAGAGACTCATCTCTCTGTGTACGTAGTCGTAATGTTCCATTGGTATCAGAGCCAAAGCTTCCTTGGAGACCTTGTGAAGGCTCATCATCTTCTTTAAGCTCTCATGAAGATCTTGATAAGATCTTTCATTATCCTCAACATCTCTCCCTCGTCCTAAACACCCGGTCTTTCGCTCGAGTGTCCGATTTTGATGATTTTTAGCTTATTGGAAAGCTCTTCTCAAAAGCCTTCCAATGCTATGAGATCATTGGAATGCGAGAAGATTTAGTAGGTCTGTGCAAAGAATTTATTCTCAGCAGCCACCTCTTAGGCTTTTAAAAGTAGGAAATTCTTACTTAGTCTTGTAGTTTTGTACATGTAGCACATGGTGTGCTTTAGGCAATTTGGTATATGTATATTTGGCACATGTAGGTGCCTTAGGGACATTTATACATGCACATGTTCGTGCTCTCGTAACATCCATGTTATGCCCAAATGTTAAGAGAAAACAATATATTTATTTTGTAAGAGAGAAAGAGGACATGTGAAGTAGATGCAAGTGCTTCTCAAGGCATCAAGGACTACAAGCGATGGAAAGCTTGATGCAAAGCGTCTCTTGCGACATTGAAAAGCCGATGGATCATTGGATCATAGAGAAGACCCCTTTATTCTTCATTTCTTGTTTTCTCTTATTTGATTAGGTTGCATAATGCATAGTTTAGGCATATGCATGATTATGAAGATGAATTGTAGGAATGTTTGAATTCCTTTTATTCAGGCATTCATGAAAGAATTTTACATCTTCATTTAAGAAGGAAAGGAAAAACATACATACTAAGTTCCATGCAACGTTATCTATGGTATGCTAATTTAAAAATTAAGGAAATTTAAAGCAAAGAGGCAGCATATAGAAGTATTAAAGTACAAGGTTATGCAACATAGATCTTCTTGTTAGTATTCTATGTTTTTGCAAGTTATGGAATTCATATGTGAGAATATGGCTTGTATGCCATTGGCTTTTCAAGTCCTATGCGATAGTGAATGGCATGTGTGCCATTGGCTCGGAAGGCCTTATGTTTGATCTTATGGTTAAAATTTTTTTGGAACTCCATTTCCTTAGGAAAGTATTCTCGAAATATTTCCCACCTCATAGTGTTATATAGGCACTTATCTTTAGGTAAGAGTTTTATGATATAGTAATGTACATTCTCTACAAACATCACTAATGTGTAAGCATGCTTGTAAGCATGTACTTGATGGACTTATGACCATGAAAATGTTATAGGGGAGGCAACTTTAGTAGTAATTGGATCCCTACACAAAATCTTTATGGATTTAAACCATAGAATTGTTAAGATGAAGGGGATATATCTTCTCCATTAGGAATGTGCACAAATGATCTTATAGGTTTCAGGAAGTTGCATAGAGGATTACAAAAGGTACATTTATGATTGTCTCCAATGTACTAAAGGTTTACTTACCTTCAAAAGAGTCTCACAGTATGATTAGGAGACTATGGGGTGTCATGAGGAATACCCAAAGAGTGACTAATTTCACTCATGCATATCACTTGAGTAATTAGTGAAGCACTTTTGCTACACTAAGGAAACCAATTAGATAGGATCATGGAGATGGGTTTCATGCAAGCGCATCGATGGATGCTAATGTGATTGAAGTGATGTTTAGAAAGGCCATAGTCTTGGCACTAGCTCTATGATTTAGAGCATAGATCCCTCAGTGAGGAATATTTGGGGTATCCAATACATATATGTATGTTGGGATCTAGAGGGAGGTACTTAGACTCAATCTTGGTACCTAGGAATATGTTAGTTTGGAATAGAAAGGGATATCCACTGTCACATATTTACTAGAACCAAACTAAACTAGTTTGAGGATATAGGATTCATTAGAGTCCTCCTACATATTCCATTACATATATATGGAATATATACTAGGTTTAGTGTAGGTATGACACCATGAATTGGAAGAAGATTCCACTAGTATGGGACAGTGGGAACGACCTTCCTTTGAGCACTCTTCTTCTATGGCTAGGTGAGAAAAAGGACTCGTCATTCATGGGGGCATATCTCACTAGATCAAAGGAGAGCTCTTGGTCGATATCTCATTAGGATTGGGAGTTATCCTTCATAGTGTAGGGAAGATTTATTCTTTCAATAGAGTATTTGATGGATGATATTATCTTCCTTCATACCATATACACACTTTGATAGTTTTTAGGAAGGATAATTCCACTAGTATGGATGGATCATACAGATCCATGTATAGAGAATGGTTAGGAGAGAGAGCTTTGTTCGTTATGGTATCATGTCATATCATTGATGACCATTTTAGTAGAGAGCTTTGACCTTTAGAAGGAATTTATTTTCTCCACTCTTCATTACATACACCTTCATTATTTATGGGAGATTGGTTCTCCACCTTCATAGGAATGTATGTAAATGAGGAATTATGCATTAGTTTATGGAAGATCAGAGAAAATGAATTCGTAAAATCTCTCCTTTAAGGGATGGAGAAAGTGGGATTCAGCTCAGAGATCAAGGAGAGATCTCACTTCTCACTTTAGAGATAGGTGGTACAACAGGTTTGGTACAGTGCGTGCGGTATTCGTATGGTGTTGTGTTGATCCTAGCCTACACACGGGATGTATGCCGTGTGCGTGGGAATGCTAAAAATTTTGCAATTGAGAGCCTAATTATAGTATGGCAATCCCGTTTTCGCTTCAATGGAAGAAGCGTTGTGCGTTTGCGTGAAAGCATTATGTCGAAGATGAGAGCCGAAGTTGTATGGGGATCACAAGAGTATACGTTTTGGGTTGCACATGCTATTGCAGGTCTTCACAAACCATAGATTCACATGAAACAATGGATTTGTCGTCCATTGGGCAATCAATTATCAAGCTTTGATTTTGCAAACAAGCAATAAAGTCGGAATGTGTTTTGTTGTAAAGTTATGGCACTAACATCCAAAGTCAAATCTTGCGTTCACCTTGATGCCAAAGCAAATTCAAATCATAGAAACTAAGCTTATAGTCTTCGATGGATTCATCACAAAGAAAAGAAGTCAAGGCACGATAGCTCTATGATGAGTGAAATGCAAAACCCATGAGTGTTTTGTTGTCGGCAATTAAATCATATCGAACCTAAATTTGTGATGGACAAGATGTAGCAAGAATCCATAAATCTTTTGAGCATCTTCTGAAATCGTATAGCATGTCAAATCATTGAGCCAAATCATAAAACAGGAAACAGTACAGTATAAGTTCTTTATAGTTCAAAAATCCATCTAACTTCTTTGCAAAGCAACTCAAACTAATAACCTGTAATGGATTCGTATGTATGCGCAAGGAGCAGCTACAAAAAGAAATAAGTTACTAGAAAGTTGTTCTGTGTGTTGCCTTCCAAATCTCTTTCTTCCCAGCCCCGAGCTAATGGTTTCTTGCACAAGGAATGAAGTAGAGTTCGTAACTACAGTCCTTGCACTTCTGCAATAGCTTGTCAGTTAATCAATTTCTGTTGCCTCGTGAATTCTATATCGTCTACTACAACAAAACAAAAATTCGAATTGATTGAGGGTTGATTATTTAATAAGTCAAATTGAAATGAATCTGTCAACAATAAACACACAAAAAAAATGTAAACAGTTGAGCAGGACATTGTCTAAGGAATCAGAATTGGAATGAGATATTCACAGTAGAGCAATATTGCCTTGAATGAGAAACACTTTCCTATTCATACTGAAGTGTCATT
The DNA here is from genome assembly GCA_020310875.1 of Ceratopteris richardii. Lineage (NCBI taxonomy): Eukaryota > Viridiplantae > Streptophyta > Polypodiopsida > Polypodiales > Pteridaceae > Ceratopteris > Ceratopteris richardii. The sequence continues at coordinate 71,347,585 of CM035414.1, read as the reverse complement.
GTTTACGTAAGGAATGTCAAAACAGAGACTATTGCATGTAGGTGAACGCCAAACACCCTGCGCTTTCTTCAAACCAGATTTAGCATCCAATATCTCTGGCCTCATGTTCTCTCCTCTGACATAGATTTCAAGTAAAATTCTTTAGCGAATTTCTAGCACGACTCTATTGGTGCAATCCCTGTGTGGCAGAGACAAAATAACATGCTTCCTGTTGCTGTGATTCAAAACACGAAAAGCCTTAATGTTTTTTAAAACGAAACTTTGAAAAGTGCATTCGATTTTGTCAATTTTGCTGTGTTGTAGTGTATTTCTCCTTCAAGCTATGGATCAATGAATTGTAGCCAGGTGCTAGAATAGTCAAATGGCTTTTTGCTCACTTCTTATGCACTCTTCAGAAGCCCACATGCATTCACAATTTCTTTTCTTCATATAACTGCAAAATGCTCTCTGACAACGTGCTCTCTGCGTGATTTGACCATCGGCACATACATGGATGAGAAACATGTATACTCTGGATGCAGCTGAACTATTTCTGTTTTCTACGGGCATCTTCAACTACAGAAAGGCCGATCCTGACGCATGTTCATGTTTAGAACACTCCATGTCTCTGCATTGAAGGACTGGTGACAATGATGTCGGCATCATGACAACAGGGATGCTACTTCCCCTGTCAAATTATCTCCTAGAGATCAATCCTCCTCTTGATGGCGACTGTCCTTGCTTCAACCTTATGATCTGCAATACACAAAAAACAAATGATCTTCACTTCAATTCAACTGCCAATCCGTATAATAAATCCGTAAAGCTCTCTCTCTTTTTGTCCTTAGAAATAGTGCTCAGCCCCCTTGTCCTCATGTGCATGACAATTCACTATCAGACGCTGTGCAGAACTGAGCTCGTTCTCCCTCGTTCCATGGAAAACTGCCTTGAATGCTCCTCTTCTTTTCCACAATTCTCAAGGAGAACTCCCGTCAAACGCCAATGACTGCGCCTTCTCATTAGCAGCCTCCTTTTCTCTGCCCCTCGTTCTCGGCATATTCCACAGTAGAGCCTTCACGGAGGTCATGGCATAAAGCATCCACTGAGAGTTAGCAGGTGATGTTTGGTAGCAATGGAGATTGCCCAACAGATTCCGAGAGCCCATCCCCACAGGGTGGAATATCTTGCATGATAAACCTGCTTCTTTTTCTGCATGATGCCCCCCTCCACACATTCCATGCAATACTTAAATTAACTCCTGTCTTCTGCCCACTTAATTTCGGCTCCTCATGCATAAATCGATGAACTTACATTAGCTTGATCCTTAGGACAAACTTTAGCCTGGCCTGTATTTACAAGTGGAGCTCGAATCTACATGGGGGGTGGGTAATGGGCTTCGAAAGATGAGAATTAAATCTACATGGGGACTGGGTAATGGGCTTCAAAAGATGAGAATTAAATGCAAGTTCTTAGAAAATTAGGACTTTTCAGAACCTTTCACGACTACTATTTTATTTAAACTTCTTGTTTTATTTTACAAAAATTTTAAAGCTCAATCACCCACATGTAGAAGAAGGGATGAAAGCTTTTAAGTACCATTGAAATGCAATTGTGTAATGATCAAAGTTATGCACTGTCTATTGTGGACAAGCTGCAAGGTTCGGAGTTTTAATCTGATGATTGTGTAATTGGTCTTATGAAGTAGGTGTCAGAATTTATGAGGGGATTCCATGGTGTAGAGCATCAAGGCTATGAAGATGCTTGGAGAGAGAGTGCTGGAGCACCTATGCCCTCACAGCTCCAGTTTCAAGGAATGGATCCGGCGATGTTTTCTGAATTTGAAGGGATATACAGTCAGGGTATTCCACAGGATGGGCCTCCCCCTCAAATACTTTCTGGCTATCTACGATCATTTTTTGATAGCAGCCATGCTGGAGTTCCTTTTCACCCTGTGGCACTGCCACAATTAGGCTTATCAGATGGAGATAAGCTAAGGATTAGGAATCGCAGCAGTGTTATGGCACGGCACGTGTTTGCCGATAAGGGGCCAGAATACGCAGATTCACAGGTAACACTAATTCCATAATGTTAATTCAACCTGCCTTTTTCTACCTTTTATGATTTATACCATAAATTTAGACTGAATGCCTTATTTTATGGTTCAGTTAAATGCTCTTCTGCACTCGTTGAATATAGAGCCCGACTTAAGAGCTCTTGAACATCAACGAGGTTATACTTCTGAGCTTGAAGAGTATTGGAACGATGCACATGCAGGACGCATGACAGCTTTGCAGAATGGTCGCTTCAGGGACAATGCAGATCAGTGGGCAGTTGAATTCTCTCAACAAGGAGTCATTAAAGGTCCACAGCATTGGGCTGAAGAGTTTCAGCAGCAGCATGAGGATGCTTGGGCCAATGAGTTCACAGAGGTACTTATGTGTAACTTCCAATTTCTGAAAAGCTTAATAATGCTAAGTAGTAAGATGCATAACCTTTCTTCAATTGGTGAGGTTAACCGAGTCAATTTTTTATTACAATATTGCTTCTGGTCCCACACATTGATTTAATTTTTAAAATTTGATTCTTGATGTGCAGCAACAATTAAAGGGCTCTGCAAGATATCTTGATAGGGGGAAAAACGCAGTTGATCAGCAGTCAATCCGTGAACAATCAAGGAGAATGGCTGAGATGCTCGCTCAGAGTCCAGATCCAAAAATTCAGGTTGTTGTGAAGTTTAATTTACACACTTAGACATTTTGTGTGCTTTTATCTTATTTTAAGCAGGTTTCTTCTTTTTATGCAAGATCAGCTTTTGTATTTCTTTTTTTTTTTGGATGAAGTTGTAGTGATTATCATGTGCCTTCTGCTTCATATCAGAATTCAAAGTTTCATCAATTTGTCTCCAAGATGAGTAGAGGTGAGCTTATTGTGGAAGATAATCAGGTCAAGCCAAATGAAGCTGCTTGGGCTGATGAGTTCACTAAATCAGATACACGTGAGCAGTGGGCAGCTGAGTTTACAGCAGGAGAGGTGACATTTATCCACTGTTTGAATTCGTTTTTCACTTTAGGACATCTAGGGGGTAGTTATTGCTCTGTTTGATATTTTTTTTTAATAAACATTTACCACACTATTATTTTTTATACAGCATGCTTATCAAGGCAACAATTGGGTAGAGGAATTTTCTGAGCCTCATGCTTCTACTGCAGAAGTTGATGGATGGGTGGATGAGTTTTCTAAACTCAATGTGAAGGATTGGGCAAATGAATTTGAAAATCAACTCTCTGACTCTAATGAGGTAGATAGCAGTTGGCTAGACAGCTATGAGAAGTGAGTTTGCAGACACTGCTTAGATTTTCAGAACGTATATATATTAGTGTGATTGTATACTTATGTGTGGCTATTTTCAACATCTTCAGGTTTGTAGAAGAGCAGGTAAGGGGGGAGCAGAATCTTCCCTCCTCTTCAAAGTTGTATATGTTTGCAGATCAGAATCCTTACATGGGACATCCAAATCCCCTGAAAGAGGGCCAAGAATTGTTTAGGCGTGGTCTTCTTAGTGAAGCAGTTTTGGCTTTGGAAGCAGAGGTGATGAAGAATCCTGATAATGCGGAGGGTTGGAGACTACTTGGTATCACACATGCTGAAAATGATGATGATCGGCAGGTACCTTTGAGAAAATAGCCTGTTTGTCCAAATCTTTTTCTGGTAGATTATGATACTGCTGTTCTTGCTATCGCTTGGGTTCCATGTATAATCATGAGATCAGACAATTTTATATTTGAGACCTGGAAGCCATTTTACTTCTGTTTTTCCATTGCAGTCTATTGCAGCTATGGTGAGAGCAAGAGATGCAGACTCAACTAATTGTGAAGTTCTGCTGTCCCTTGGTGTTAGTCATACAAATGGTATATTGAACATTTCAAGCATCATATCCTGATTTTATATATTTAAGTACATGCCATTCTGCAAGCATTTGTATCCTCTCGTTAAATGTTTATAAATAAACGCGCTTCTGCTTTGAATTGATCTTAAGGAAAAAAATCCTGCAGTTGATTGAGCAATTGTAATCAATATATTTTTTAAGCTCAAAGGGTCTTGTAAATTGGTTGTAGCTTTATTGATTTAGTTCCATTCCCATTGCGTCAGAGAGGGATGCCATTCAAAGGCTCGTTGCTTTTGTTCTTTTTGTTATTATTGTAATAAATAATTACAATTCGCCTCATGGGTTTCTATGTGCAATCGTTCTTGAAGATTATAGATTAGGCATAGTTGTTATCAAAGATGGTGGATAGTGGCAATCTACTGTTGGTGTGCTATCAAATGTTGCACTTGCTGGTGGTGCACTTTTCTGAAATTTTAGTGGGTTCTGCTGTGATGCACTAGAGTTGGAGCAACTGGAGGCTTTGAAGTACCTTAGGGCTTGGCTTCAACATCACCCTAGGTACAGCAGCTTGATTCCAGCTGACCAAATCCCAGTCTTGAATAATGCTGAGGTAATCTTTATAAGTTTTCTTGATTTGATATTACTTGGTATGCAATATATCCAATGTCAGCATTATGTTGCATTTACTAGGTAACACACCTCTTCCATGAAGCTGCAAGGATGGCTCCAGCTGATCCAGACGTACATACAGTTCTGGGTGTTTTATACAATTTGTCCAGGGATTATGACAGAGCTATTGAAGCTTTTAGAACTGCTTTGCAACTGAAGCCTAAGGATTACTCTCTTTGGAACAAGCTTGGAGCAACTCAGGCGAACAGTGCACGAAGTGCTGATGCACTTGATGCATATCAACAAGTCTGTGCAGATTTATGAAATAATTAATTTCTAAATTTTTATTTTCTGATTTTGTTTACATGTTTTTCCCTTAGGCATATTCTTATTTTAAGTTATTGTGTACTGATTGATTCTTTAGGCACTGGATCTGAAGCCAAACTATGTGCGGGCATGGTCAAACATGGGAATCAGCTATGCTAACCAGGTTCAGATAATCATGTGACATGTGAATGAGGAATCTGTCTGGTTAAGTACTTATAACATTATATTTTCCAGGGCCGGTATGAAGAGTCTGTACGCTACTATGTAAGAGCGTTATGGATGAACCCAAAGGCTGAGAATGCTTGGCAATATCTTCGCATCTCTTTAAGGTTTTCTCTCGTTTCTTCTTGCATCTACCTAAATTTGCATACATTCTAGTGAGGAGGATTTATAGTTAAAAAATGGACAGTGTTTCCTTTTTAATTAGTTTGTTTGTTCAGTAATGATAGCAAAGAGCCCCGATCTGAAACTATCGCCGGAGTATAGCACAGGATCACTTTTCCTTTGCTTGGTTGTTTGTCAAGATGTGGACAGATAGCATATTTTTACAGAGAAGCTGGTTGATTATCAGAGGGTTTGGCGAATACGAAAATATCTGCTTAGCAGATATTTGAAATTACCTTTTGTTCATTGTGTCGTTTATGTTCTGGAAAATGGGGGTTGCATGCAATGTGTACGAGTATAAAACTGTATGTTTGATTGTTTAAAGGTAAAGGATCGAAAAGAGGACAATTATGATGCATTTGTAAACATGGACGATTTAAAATTGCACCTGTGAATTACGTACAAAATGATCAAAGAAAATTTCGTACCCTCTGGGTAGAAACAATGATAAGATGCCAAGGATCTGCATGAACATGTATGTGGGCATGTACAGAACATGTAGAGTCATGTGCTTGGCAAATTTTCCACAAAGCTCTGCATAATACATTGCATTGATTGAGTCTGCTGTTTCAGTGGTGTTTTGAGAAATTTAGAACTGCTAGCAGAGCAGATAAGTATGTTGTTTGTGTGTTGAAGGAAATTATTCTTGTTTTTTTGGAGTTTCAAACTGATAACCCATATGTTAGAAATCGGGAGCTTACTTTAGCTGCTTGCTTAGAGTTCTTTAATTTTGTCTCATTCTTTATTGGAGTGCAAGGATAGGCACATCATATAGGCAGAACAGGCAGCTCCTCTATCACTTTGTCCATTGTGTTCACTGTGGTCTACATACACATTTCAGCTATAAATTACCCCAAACATTTGTTCCTTTCAAGGATGAGGAAGGGGATCAGTTTGCCCATTGTGGCCACTAAGCACCGTGGTTAGTATATACCTTCCAATTATATTTTTTGCTCCGCACAATCATGCCATTCAAGGGTGAGGAAGGAAAGCTGAAGGTTTAAAAAAGGAAGGAACAGTGAATGGATTGGCCTCTTTGATTTGCGTACTTGTTATGTTTGAATTAGGAGTTCATCTCTGAGCTGATGCTTTTACTTAGTGTTAACTTATTTGTTGATTCTAAACGTGTAGTTATTTATGTAACTGAATTGTCATGTCCTTAGTCATTTTTTTCTTTTTTTATGTAACTGAATTGTCATGTTCTTAGTCATTTTTTCCTTTCTTGTAGCATCTCTGGAAGGGGAGACATGATAGATGCCTGCGATAAACGGGATTTAGATCGACTGCAGAAGGAATTTCCATTGTGAAGACTGCCAATTGTGCCCAAAGGAAAAAGCGAGAAGCTTGCATGGATAACTATGTAGCAGCTGATTATCAAGTTTTAGCCGTTTGAACTTGCCATTGTTTGTTTCATGTTCATACAGTAAATACTGTTAAAATCGTGTTCATTGGTCATTTTTCTTTTTCGTTTTTAATCGAGCAAATAATATTCTCAGAGCTTTTAGACAGCAATGGTGTACAGTCCATTTTTTGGAGAACAGAGAATTCAATTTTGTGTAAGCAAGCAAATAATATTTTCAGAATGTTCAGGCAGCTATCAAGGTGTACTTCATTTTGTTGGACAACAAAGAATTTAGTTTTTGTTTATGCAAAAGTTTAACCTTCACTGATGTATGAACATGGGGTACACATGGATTGAGTCTTTATGATGACTTGAATTACTAAAACACCAGATGTCTTTAAGGAACATGTTTTATAGTTTATGCTCAGTGATTTCAAAATGTTTAGAAGAGGATTGCAGGTGGCAATAATATTGACTTCTCAGTGTCCATGCTTTGTCTCTGGCACCTTCAGTTTGCATATCAGTGTAGAGTATCGAAATTCATTATCCTGTGACATTTGGTAGTGAAAACAATCGTTTGTTATGTATATTTGTTTCTATATGTACATGATACATCATCACCATCATTATCGTCATCACCACCATCATTATCATTGTCAGCATGAGGGTGGGATTCAGGATTTGACAACTTGGATGGTACTTGGCAGGTGTACAATCTCTGGATGTACTTGATGGTAGGGATACATCATTTCAATCAAGAGAGTCATTCAGCTCATATGATATGATATGACATGATACATCTATACATGCATACATAAATACACACATACATAAGACTCCAATATGAAACATGTTCATCTACATATTTGACTGAAAAATCTTTCGCTTTTTCACATACCTCCTTTAAAATTAGATCAGCTATGAAACATGTTCATCTACATATTTGACTGAAGAATCTTTCGCTTTTTCACATACCTCCTTTAAAATTAGATCAGATACACAGGAGCTTGACTTGCGACTCTACTTTTTGGTAGGATCAAAGTTTTACTTCCCATTTATTAGTCTTGGTGTGCATCATACAATGGTTATTTATTTAAATACATACATATCTACATACTTTTAAAGAATGACTTAAGAGTGTTTGTTACCCAAGATGCACACGCATGCCACACATAAAAGAGAATATACATAGATAAACAAGAGAACATACACACAAGATATAAGAAGCATAGCAAAAAATTTCAATGCTCCATTATTGGTAAGGATGTAGAAGACGAAGATATGCTCCTACCAATTTTAAGAAATATACCTATAACTCACAAGTTCCAAAGAGAGCAAGTGGGTAAAAGAAAATGAGGCTATGAAGGAGATTTATGTTGAAGAAAAACAAAGTAATCCCTCACAAGAGAGTCCGAGAGTCCTCCAAGAGTATGATCATACTCTATTGCAAGTCCTTCAAGTGAGCTCCTCCTTGTATGCGAGAGCAAACTCCTTGTCTGAGAGAACATCACTCCCACAATGAGCATGTGAGAAGATCTCTCTTAAGTTGGATGATTAAGTGTGAAGACTATATAAAGCTGAGGGTGATTAGCTTTCTCTCAAAATAAATCAAACCCTAAACTAAAAGCACAATTAACGGGTGTACTGAATTTGTGATAATCTTGATATGTCAATTTTTGACACATGATAGCAGCTTTTGGTAACATGGCACACAAATTCTAGGTGCAAATTGGTCCACATAATCAAGCTTGGTAACTTTTAATTAGTGTTGGATCAAAGTTTAATTGTTTGTTATAGGTTGTTGAATCGGGGCCAAAAATTAGGATTTGACTTTCATGTTTGAATCAAGGGGTTTTTAGGCAAGTTATGTGGTTGAATTGCTCTCTTCACATATTTTATGAATAGCCATAAAATTAGGTCAAAATTAGAACTAGGCAAAAAATGATCAATGTAACTTAAATATATATGCAATTACGATTTCATAAAGATAATTTCTTAACAATGTTCTCCCCTAAGTATTAATTGTCTAGGATCCCATGCCCGATTATAATGTTTAGAAAGAAGTTGAGAATCTTTCTAGCATTCTCTTTTTGACAAATTTTTGGTGAGGTATATACTTGTCAATGGTTAGTAGAACTTTGGTGTTGCGATTTGAAGTCCAAAGATATAACCAAAGTATGAAACATGAGCTCTATAGATCTTGGGATTTGTACGTGTGATGTGGTCTTTGAATTTGAAGTCGAGTCACCTTGAACTTTGAAATACTCAAAGAAGCTTTTAAGATATTGTAGCTTCACTTTGGACTTGTGCAAAAATTTTGACCATCATTTTCTTAAGAAGATAAAGAAAAACTTTTACACATGGTGAACTTGATAAAAAGGTTGTGGAGATCTTTCAATTATTGAAATCCAATCTTCAAATTCTTCTACTTTTCTTTTTTATTTTGAAATAAATGTGTTTCTTTTGGGGAAAAAAAAGCTTAACAAGGCATCATCAATACACATATCAAAAATCAAATATGCATTTCTCTCCTTCAATCCTTGTAGTGGTTTGGATAAAAAATACTAGGACTTAGTGTAATTTGGGACGAAGAGAAGGAACAATTGCAATTGAATCATGTTAAGAATTTTGGGCACAACAAGATATGGATGGTCTTTGAAACTAGATGAATTATAAAATTAAGATCATAAGAAATTAATATGATTAGAAGAAAAATCACATGCAAAGTTGGTACATTCATAAGTACCTAAATATGATTTTCTTTTGCACACATAAGTATGTAGATTTTTTTGAATAGTTGGCATAGAAAGCACAAATGAGTTTTTATGAAGATTACCAAAAACCAATGCTTCTCTATTTACTTTATTGTACACAATGCACTTACTCATGTTAAATATAATACTCAAGTTATGGTTTAACAATAACTTGAGTATTATGTTGAACATTAGTAAGTGCACTCATGTTAAATATAATACTCAAGTTGTGGCTAATGCATCAAGCAACCAGGCCTATATATGTGCCATCCAATGAACAAGAGGAATCCTAAGATGAATCATACGAGAAAGTGATACCACCATCATTGGCATAAAAAAATACCATAGAACCTCTTGAAAGCACTATCTCACCTGCATCACGTGCATGTCGTTGAGGTTGTCATCGCATCCTCCTGAAGCAACATCGCCGACTATGGCCCTCATGACCATAGTGCCAACATCTAAGTCACGATGTGATCTATGTCTCAGATGAGTCAATGGACTCACATACATATCATGTAGTCTTTTCCATAATGCACTACTCGTCTCCTCATACATGATAGACTCACATATAGAATCCACAAGAACTAATTGGATAGTGGAGCTAGCCAATGCATCCATATCCATCCATACGTGGTCGAGCATGTCACAAGGCCTCTGTGCATCTCTATGCATATACATTTGTAACCTTGCACAAATCATGTATGCCATATCTGATCTTTTCATCTCGAAAAGTTAGTGCAATCAAACCAAGAAGACATCATGCTGGAAATTCAAAAGACGAGCAATGTAACAAGAGACTAGAAATAATACTCTATCACCAATAGGATCACACTTGCATATTCATGTGCATGACTCACATCATACATGTCTAGCTAGAGAACAAAACCATGTAAAAGAATCTTGGGAAAATTAGAGAGAGTATCCTTTGTGAACTAAGCAATCAAAACAAGACAACCAGTAGTAAAAGAAGAATGAGTAATCTGTCACCACCTATAGCTGATCCAACCAAAGATAATGGCGAATACACGTACCAAAAGTTGATGGCGATACACTTCCTACTCAAGAATGAATCTTGCAAGATGGTCCGATCTGTCACTAATAACCTATGACCATGTCCAAGTGAATGGAGATAAACTATGATCCAAAGCTATCACATAAGCTTCAAGGATCCACTAGAGTACTCTTCTACCATAAAATCTGATGAAATTTTGCTAGCATCTCCTCTTTAAAATGGGCTCTAAAACCAAATAACCATATGGGAATCACCATGCACATATGCCAAGAATCACATTGGCAAAAAAAAAATCAAATCAATGACCATATGCTAATATAATACCCAATCAAGGTGACAAATGAGTGTGCAATTGAGCCTCCAATTTGGATCATGTACCTATAAGGAAAACAAATACAAGTACTATCCAATACCCAAAAACAACTCTCATAAATTCTATGCGATTGGCAAGCAAATTCATCTCCATGTGGCATAAATGGGATATAAACCATAATGCTACTATGCATCCATTGACAATATTATGATCAAAATTAGGATAGCATAAACCTGAAAGGTATAGCACAATGCCATTTCACATGCCAAACACTTGATAAGATCATGCTCTACTCTCATATGAAGGAGCTATCAAAGTGATCATACATGGTCAAATGAAAAGCAAGACCGAAACACGAGATATCACACACACTTCTTGCAACTATCTTTGCACCAATGAAGCTCTAAAACAAGAGCTCAAAAGAGACTTGAGGATAATTTCAATCTTCAACTATCTTTAGGATTACATAGGAATTGACAAGCCATATATTGCATTTTTTAATGCTCCAAACTTTAAGATTTCTTCTAAGATGATGAATAAATTTGAAGATCTATTTCTTAGCTCACAATGGCACTTAGAACACCTCAATTCAATGTGTGTAGCTCAAGATATAGGCAAAACAAGCATCTACTATCAATTTCATCTTCACTTGCAACATTGTTGCTTTGTACTCAGCATTTTTGGCGAGCTAGAACTCAGAATATGGAGTTTCTTCTTCTATAATCTTTTAGATGATTTTCCAAGCTATGCAGAACACTTTAAATCACCTCAATCTGATCTTTAAAACTCAAGTTACAACAAAAAGAACTGACCTACTGCCCAAGTGATTGTAAATTTGAGTTCTGACCAAAATAGACCACCTGTGCACACAAGTATACTGAAAAACTGGACTTTACTTTCTGATAGATATCTCACAGAATATAAATCCTTTGAATGAGATATTTGGGATAGAGAAAATACATGCACAACCAAAAACCAAGCAATTTGGTTATGTTTTGGTCGGGAAACTTAACCAACCAAAATAGACTACATGTCTACACAGGTATGCTGAAAAACTAGACTTCACTCTTTGACTGATACCTCACAGAATATATAATCTTTCAAGGTGATATTTGAGATACATAAAGCGCACAAGATAAGCTTTCCAATGAGTGTTTAAACACAAGAAATGGTTACATATACACTGAGATATGAGCTTCGCAACAAGATCTTCATCTTCAACCATTGTGCCAATAAAAGCTAAAGCATCACTTAGCTCCTTAATCTTCAAAGTATATTCAGCTATGGATTGACTCGAAATTTTCTTGATTGTGTTCAACTCATTCTTGAGTTGAAGTTTCCTAGCTTTGGTATTTGTTGAATACATCCTTTCAAGAGCTTCTCAAGCATCCTTAGATCTCTCTAGATGTTGAATATGCCCTACCATGGCATTAGTAATGACTTGTGAAATGAGGAACATGACTCTCCTATTCCTCTTTTCCCATTCTTTTGCTTGCTTCCTTTGGACTTCAGTGGCCGTAGCTTGATTGATTTAAGGTTGAGCCTCATCGCTACTCACAATACCGTACAAGCCTTTGCCCATTAGGTAGTTGGTCATTCTAAACTTCCACACGGGATAGTTATCCTTATCCAATTTCTCTACTTGTTGACCCAAGCCAGCCATTGAAGACTATCAAAAACTTTGAGAGTTACCTTGAATAGTTATATTGTCCTTTTCTCCTGCATTTGTGAAGCTCCCCCTTGTTTTGTAGCTCCTCTTTTGCTTTGCGTTAATTCCAACTCTATTGATGAAGCTTCCGCACCAAGTTTTCTCTGATACCAATTGTGGAGAATGAGTTCTCCTATGTGCAACTAAAACGTGTAGTGAACCCTTGTATGTCTAGCACTTGGACAAGCAACTATACATTAGATAGCTTGTTGCTCTCAATACAAAACTCAAATGGACCTATGCCTTTAGTCAATCAAATTAGACAAAGAGAGCTTCCTAAAAAGATTAAATAACTTAATTTGGACAAGTTTTGATTAGGAAACACAATTGATGAAGATGAACTACTTGTCCACACAAGTATGCTGAAGAATTGAACTTCACTTTCAGACTAATAACTCCTTGAATATATATATCCTTTGAGAAATATATTTCAAACATAGCAAGAACACACAAATAGCTTTCCAACAAGCTAAAAATCAAGTAATTTAGATGAGTTTTGGTCAGGAAATGCAACTGACCAAAATAGACCACCTGTGCATAGAAGTATACTGAAAAATTGGACTTCACTCTCTGACAGATATCTCATAGAATATAAATCCTTTGAATGAGATATTTGGGACAAAAAAATTACATGCAAAGAGTGTTCCAAGAAGACAAAAAAACAAGCAATTTGGATACATTTTGGTTAGGAAACTTAACCAACCAAAATTGACTACCTATCTATATAGGTATGCTGAAAAACTGGTCTATATCTCATAGAATATATAAGCTTGGAAGAGATATATGAGACAGATAAAATGCACAAGATAAGCTTTCCAATGAGTGTTTAAACACAAGAAATGGTTACATATACACTGAGATATGAGCTTCTCAACAGAGCTACGTACAAAATGACATGTGACTGGAAGGAGTCTATGGGAAGACAATATGAAAAAATGACCAGATCTGACTGTTGGGATCTCTTGCCTCTTTCTCTCCTTGTTTAGAATGTGGTCCTACTCCACTTTTATAACCAATGAGCATGTGAAGAAGTTTGTGCCTCCTTCTTAAATCACCACTTTCATTTTGATTGCCCACTACATGCCACTCACAACAAGGCAGATATTGTATCTTTTACTCATCATGAATTTTGACTAGACTTTTTCTTTTTTTCTTTTCTCTTCTTTTCCTTTATCTTTATATTTGGTAAATTTATCCAAGCATAGCTCATGTGAAAATGAGCTTGTACATTTATCTTCAACAAGCTGAACAAGAGGATCAACGGGGAGATGGAGGAAGATAGAGGACAGGAGAGATGCACACATATGCATGGGAGCCTCGGAACCCACATAATGATCTTCTTGAGGCAATGCTCTATAAATGATATGTTTGTATATGAATATAGGGATACAGCCACATGACACTTACATCCCGAAGAGGTATATGGGATCAATAGGGTGGAGAGGATGCATAGTTGATGGTCAATCGATATTGATAATTTTGAAGTGGCTTGGGGGTACTTTGGTATTTCTACTAGTGGAGGTTGATCTACAACAAATAGATAAGCTTGGTTATAGAAATATGTACTTACCTAATTAGTATCCAAGGATTGGACTTGTGATCTTCCATTGTGAGTACAATTGGTAGTACTATGGTGAATGGCATTGCATATGGTGCAAAACATCTAATTTATTGTGCGAGAAACTATGATGTGCCCTACATTTCAACAATAGTGACAATATATTTATCATAGAGGCTATGCACATTCAATTCAAAATTTGCTAGTTGTCTTTCTAGGTGGTCCAAATACTTTGCTAATTCACTAGATTTACTCTTAACTAAATTTAATCATATAGCTCACCTTATAATTTTATCACTATGGGAATGACAACAACAACTAATTAAATTTCTTTGAATCCATAGATCCACATGATGTCGCATAATCTAGGCAAAGAGGCTGTTAATAAACCATCAAGCCACTACATTAGGTGAAGGATGACTATCAATAGAGAACTACCTATAGATAGTTTTGAGTTCTATGGTGTAACTCTACACTGATTGATGGGAATGTTGCCTAAGGCCCTCGAAAATGTCATATAATTGAGAGATTAATTTAGTCCTTTTGAAATCAATTCAAGAATTCCCTCTTCACGACCTCATAATCCGTGAAATGAGTGGTATTAACTTTTGTTAACCATTTCACTCCTTTCGTCATAACTATGGCTTGAAAAACTCTACACTTGTAGATAGGATCTTTGTTTCCATCTAAAATATTTTAATGTTTTTCAAACATTCTAATATGATCATCATGATCATCATTATAATGACCTAAAAAATTCATATAGTGGAGTCCTATTATACAACTGTATAGGGCTTCTTCATGGTCGTCATCAATGTTTCCTCTATCAATACTCTTTCCTCTTGAGGCTGCCATCCAAATATCATCAAATATGGAGTTTGGTGGATTCTAGTAATGTTTGATGCCTATATTAGATTGTTGAAATGAGAAGTTGGTATACACAAAGTTCCACTCAACTAGGCTTGAAGTGAGGGGTGCAAGAATAGCCTCCTAAAACTTATCAAAAATTTTGAAGAGGAGTCTTTCGACTCGTCACTAAAGCAAGGGTTCAATAGAATTTAGGGGACTAAGAAAGTTGATGGATAGTGGGATCACTTTTAATTCTTGAAAAAATGATAGCTAGGGTAGTTAATGAGTATTTTACTTGTTCGCTACCTTCTACCTCTAGGTGTGGTGTACTTCGTTCTCTGAGAAAGTTTGTGGTGAGTTCAATGAAATTTGGTATGAGTTTGGGACAAAATCAATTACTAGTGTGAAAGTTTCATCACTCACCCAAAAGATGGCACCTCATTCTTTTCTTCCTAATAGAAATTTAAAAATTGAAGGTGATCCACCTTTTGTTGGGTTTATAGGTTGTGTAACTTCCTTGTGTGCTCTTCTTTTCTGTCTATCTAGGTAGTAGGTTGTCCTTCTTTGCTACCAAATATGTCAAGCTAGAATGCATTGTGGGCATGCTACGACCTCCATTGGCTCTCCCTAACCTAGTTTCCCACTTGATCCTTGTTCAGTGCTACTTCCTTTGCTTCTACTTTCTAGTATTCCACATGCCTTCTTTCAAAAGTTGTATCCCATCACGTTTTCCAATGTGTCAAATTTTTTGTTATCCCTCAAATAAGGAATCTCAAAGACATAGTTTTGGGACTAAATGGTCCAACTGCCCAACATTTATCCTTCCGATAGTTATGACTGCATTGGACGTCTTCCAAAAGGGGTCTTGGGATGTTGGCCACTTCGTAAGGAAGAGGGTGTTCTTATCTAAGGAACATGCTAACTACTCCTTAATTTTACTGATTCAAGCCTACTCTATGACTGCATTGTATGTACTTAGCCAAATTCAAATATATGATGCTAAAGGTTTTGTTCTTCCTTCCTTCCTTCCCTTGAATTTGCTAGTCTCCAATCATATACTATTAAGTTTTTCAATATCTAGAACTTTATCTTCCTGACTACTACCTTCGTTGTTCTCCAAATTTTGTCTTATAGACTGCTTCTAATATGTGACCTCAACCTTATAAACAAACTTTCTAGCTAATGGCTTTACCTTAACTAGAGCTTTGAAGTACGGACAATAATTCTCCTTATGTGTATTGCTCGTAAGATAAACCTTAAAATGTATATAATCTTGTTCACATAGAAGTTTCTCCCTATTGATATATCATTACACTCCCAAATGACCAAGAAAAAATACTTTACTCAATTATCCAAAACTACAAAGCACTACAACTACAAATAACAACTTAATTTGATCCAATTGCAAAGAAAATTGAAGTCAATGCATTGGATATGGAAAACTACCCAGCAATATATTACTAATCCTATAATAAAACTCCACAACAAATAGATTTAGAACAAACAATTGTGCATACATGACAATTCCTCATATTGAATACATTATGTGCTCTAAGACTACACTATTCCTGGCAACAGAGTGCTAACCCTTCTTCTCCATATGAGTGTGTATATAGGTATGGGCACTCTAAGTTCCATCTCTACTACCTCTTTCATAGCCATCTTCATAGTAACTTGTATCAGTTCATGTACTCCTAGGTTTCTAACTCATGTTGTCAGAAACTTCTTTGTCCTTTAAGTTGTACTACCAAATGTAATAAGATTCTCTTCTTTCACTAGCAAAATGCCCTTTTTTGTACTTCCTAAGGTTTTAAAGTTCCCTAAGTAAATGTCATATCCCTTTACTTCAAAGAATAATGATTACAAAGAAAATGGTTTTACAAAGGTAACCAATTGAAATAAACATCTGGGATTTTTTATCAAAAAATAAAATTACGAATCCTACTGAGTAGCACCCTAATATTCCATAAACCAATTTGAATGGTTTTGTTTCTAGCATCATCTTGTAAGCCACTCTATATGCACAAACTACATGACAAATCTGTTTTTCCCAATAAAAATGTCATTATTCACTAGTTTGGTCACTACAATACACAAGATATTATCCGTACTTTGAGTTTCACCAAACTTGGCTAATCTTGACCTTGTCCCACACACACATAGTGATGATTGATTATGCCAACTGTCTAACATCCAAGCTCTATCTATAATGATATTAGAATTTATCAGTTTGAGACATTAATGATCATAGATCCACTTACAAGAAGTGGATGATAGGTCTACTTGCAAGTTGATCCCACTTACATTTTTATTTTATTGATATGAGCATATTTGAAAAAAGGCACTAACTATATACTTTAACTCCATGTGGAATTATTTTTAAACTACAAGTATTCTTTACTAGCTAAAAGAGTGATCCATGAAGTTATAGAATATACACTTGAACTTGAATATATTAAAGGGACTAAGCAAGTAAGATGAATAAAAAACTAAAATTGAACCATGGATCTAAGATAAAGAGATAACCAAGGACTCAGAATTGGTGGCAAAAATGGTAGATAATTATTGCAAGCCTATGAGGTGAGAGGACGAGGTTGTTGATCAAGTATAAACCTTGGATGAATTTTGCACTTGCAGTCTAATAGGGGGTTTATGATAAGGTGGAAGCAATGGCCTAATCAGCCTTGCAACACATCATGCCTTCTCATCCTTTGTTCAAGGTCAATAGGAGCTTCTTGATGTCCACCACAAGGCTTGTTGAATCCCCCTAAAAGAAATGAAGGATGCCAAATTGATGAGCAAATAAGCAATGCGTATTTGATTGTATTTGGTGATCCCCCTAAGAATATTCATGCGACACATCACATTTGACAAATGGGAGCAAGTCTATATACGAAGAACATGTGGCAAAATACTATTGGAGTTGAATTGAACTATGGAGCTTTTTGCAAAGTACCAAAGTACATAGATGTTGGCCCTTCTCTTTTATCATGGTCCTTGAGAAAAATAACTTGATGGTAGATTAGTTCTCATGCCTACATTGGTGTGAACGTAGACAGAACCATATGGTTAAGTTGATATAAACATGAACATAAGACACCCACTCGTCCTCTTCAATTCAAGATATTTTTCACATGAAAATAGTCATGCATTTGCAACTAGTTTTCCAACAAGTAAAAACGAAGTGAGATTTGTAGAGGCTGATAACTTTCATAACCGATATTAAGACATATATAGAAGCCCATTATTGGTTACAGATTCAAAATTAGTAGTTTTCAATGCTCACATATTTCGATAGTGATGTGTGTGAACACAATAGGACCGCAGATCACTTTTTTCCCTTGTTAGGAGGTTTTTGCCCTTAGCTTGTATATACGCCTAAAACCCTAATGAATCACTTATCTTTTTACATTCTCTTGCTAATACATTTAGTATTGCCAATGTTGTGATCCAGGCTTCTTCTTCTTCCTTGTGATGTTTACGTGCTTCCACATACCTCAAACTCCAACAATTGGTATCAACTTAGGTCGCCGCTTCATCTAGGACATCATCAACACCCCTCTGGACATAGTCTTAGAATCACAGGAAAATTGATAAGCATACTTGGTGCAATTAGGATTCAAAGCAGCTTTGTTTGTGGTGTTGAAATTGCAATCTCAGCTCTTTTCGGCCCCGAATGCACTATCACAATGCTTGTGCAGACAATTTTGTCTTTTTGTGTCAAACATATATATAGGTTTCAGTCTGCTAGTACAAGCACCTCAAAGTTTTCTACAAATTTAGCGAAGCTCGATGTTGGAAGCAGCCAGAGGCACAGACGCCATGGAAGCATGTAACGACGGAGCAGAGAGCCAGTCGGATCAATTTCTCAAACAAATATGTTTTTTATCACTTTTCAAAACATTCAACAGTGATTTTTATCACTAATTGTAACATATGTAACATAGAAAACCCCATTTTGTAATCCATAGCTCCATTTTGTGCAAGCCAAGGAGTCCTCGAGCTTGAGGAGCTTAGGTAGAATGCGCGTACCAATTTTCGTTATTTTTAGATACCGTTTACCCTTCCAAATAGCATCTAGGACCTAATTTTTAACTATGCCGGTCACTAGATGTGAAACCGGTCAAAACTAGTCTAGAAACTATAAAAAGAGCTAGAGAGCTCATTTTTGGGGGAGTTAGTGTTAGCTTGTTGGAGTTTAGAGTTCTTTTGAGCTTGTAATAGTGTTCTTGAGTAATAGAGTTGATTTCTCACCTTCCATTGTGTCTTGCTTGTCTCTTCGTAGTGTGTGTGTATGTGTGTGTGCATTTCTATGCTTCTCACCTTCACTCTCACTTCATCTCACATTCACGATCTTCATATCACTCCTATCTCTTCCGCGGATTGACATTAAGGAGGTGGAGCTTCTTAACGTGGTTCTCACCATTGTGCTAGAGCAACACCAAATTTGGCGCCGTTGCCGGGGATCGAGTCTAGGACGAATGTGTGATGGTAAGAGTATAGCAAGAAGTGGCGTTGGAAGGTAAAAATTTCAGTTTTTGTTGTTGTTTTTACTTAGTTTTTAGTGTTTTTCACCTCCCCCACACTCCATCTTCATCACCGCATCATCATCTTCATCTCCAAAAAAATCAGAAGATTCACCATATCCACCCATTCTCCTCATTTCCCCTCATTTGTGCATGCGAGAGAGTGAGAGAGGACTTTTGTGCTTGTGTGTACTTTTGTTTTCTTGAGTTTTCTTGCAGGTACAGAGCTCCAGTGCATCAGGAAAGCTTGGAAAAGGTAAAATTTTCAGTTTCTGTCAGAAATTTCCGACTGTGTCAGACCATCGCGATGGTCTGCAAAGTTCGGATTTTGAGGAAGGCGAGTTCACCACAGTGTAGGCGACCCCTGCGTGTGTAGGAATCCATAGCTGCATCTCAAAAAATCACAGTTTGGTGGACCATCGCGACGGTCTCTGACCATCGCGATTGTGTCACACCATCGCGATTGGCTCACGCCATCACGACGGCTTGGCCGGACCATCGCGACGGTCTCTGACCATCGCGATTGTGTCACGCCATCGCAATTGGCCCACGCCATCGCGCTGACGGTGCCATGTGGCAATCTAGACCATCGCGATGGTGCACTTCAGACCATCGCGACACTTCAAAAGCCCAGACCATCGCAATTGGCTCACGCCATCGCGCCCAGACCATCGTGATTGGCTCACGCCATCGCGCTCAGACCATCGTGACGGTTCGCTTTCAGACCATCGCGATTGTGCACGTTGACCGTTGACTGACGCCATCGCGACGGTGCAATTTCACGCCATCGCGATTGTGCAAATCCAGACCATCGCGATTGTGCACTTTCACGCCATCGCGATTGTCCAGGTTCACGCCATCGCGACGGGGCACTTTCAGGCCATCGCGATTGTGCATTCTCACACCATCGCGATTGTGCATTTTCACACCATCGCGACGGTGCACCCTCACGCCATCGCGACGGTCCCAGACCATCGCGATCATCTCAGACCATCGCGATTGTGCACCCCCATCGCAAATTTTAGGGTTTCATTTTTTGGCCAAGTTTGGGGCTATTTTTGGGAAATTTTTGGGTGATTAGACTCATAGGAGACCCCTTAGCTCATATTTGGAGAAAAACCTATTTGTCAGTTTTTACCCCCCAGGGCCTGAACAGTCATAACTTTTTCATCCGAAGTCCGTTTTTTGAGCTTAATAGCTCATTAGAAAGCTCTCTACGAGGGAAGGGAAGGGGGCAAACATTGAAAAGTTGGGCAAAAGGGAAGGGACTTAAAAGGTGTATATGCTTAAGTGCTTGATCATCCAACTGTGAATTGGTCTAATATTGGATTTGTCCAAGTCTAGCAAGGGCAATCAAAGGCAACCAAGGCAAGGCAGTGAAGGGCATAAAGCTTGGGAAGCGCGGCTTCTTGGGCATCAGAGCAACCAGAAAAGCTGACTCGAGGTTGGAAGCATTGTGGATTTAAGACGATAGGAACGCCTCAAGTTTAAGAGAATTAAATTTATCAAGTTCTAGACTAAAGTAAAGGTGTGTGACGAAAACCTATAGGAAAGAACCTAAGTCTGACGGAACGAGAACTCAAAATTATAACGGAAAGTCGAATTCCTGACGCATACATTAAGACAAGAATCTAAAGAAATCTAAAAAGAATCAAGACAGTAATAATAAAGAATCATTGACGATCTGAGCGTGTACTGAGTGTGCAAGGAAGAAAATTAATGAACCTTAGATCGGGCAAACATATAGGTAAGTCAGACCGGCGAAGCCTGAGATCATCAGAGGCAAGTGTAAGAACTACTGCATGATCGTGGGCTCAACAATTGAATAGTAATTATCCCTACGAGAGCTCAGACACTAGTGAATCAGAAATGGCATTTAGCACAGACAGACCAGAAGGAGGGTCTAATGTAGCCTATTTAGAAAAACCAGAAGGACCCTATAGAACACAACTAGAGTTTCTCCGAACCAACCGATTAGGTGCTCGCATCTATGAGGATGGTTTGCGAAGGAAAGTGGTGCAAATGCACAACCCCGATCAACCCATTGGATTGGAACGTCCAGTGGTGAAATTCGAGAGAGACGCGTACATAGACAAGGAAGGAACGATGTACATCTTAAGTACGCAGCCAAACAATACCAACGAGTTTGGCGTGATTCAACCAGAGACGGAAGCAAAATCTCAAGGAAAGGAACCATTAGAAGAGCTTAGAACACCTAGAGGGAAATCTGTACTAACACGAGTACTAATCCCGGATTGGATCCCTCAGGACAACAGAAGCATAGAGTTGTTTGTAAATAAAGAAACTGATGAAGCCTTTTGGAGATACAAGACCGAAATACTTAGTGAGGTAGGTATCATCACTATATACGAGTTCAAGGACCCGGATACACCTGGAAAGGTTGTATACCTGGATGAGACTTCAGAAAGAGTCTTTGTGGTACGTGACCGCGCTAAAAACACATACACATGGCAAGGTGAATTGGTATTCCCTCCATCTAGAACGAACATGAATACAAGTCAACAAGGGGTAGGAACATCCTCAGCCCATGGAAATCAAAGAGAAAGGAATAAAGAGAGACCCGAAGTAAGCTTTACTCATCCCATAGGGAGAGATAGAACAACCACAGACACTAATAGAGCGGATAGACAAAGAGATCATGGAATACTAGGTGGTAGAGATGATTTTCCTCTACCTAGACCACGCGAACACGCAAGAACATTGAGACCCACACAATTAGTAAAATCAATGAAGAATTATTTTGATGGGACAGGAGATCCCTATGACCACGTCGCAGAATTCAAGCAAGTGCTAAGAGCAGAACAAGTCGAAGACATGTTCACGCAATATAATGCATTTGGACTAACGTTAAAGAATACCGCTTTAACTTGGTTCCAACCTCTGCAACAAAGGCAATTTAGAGACATCCATCACTTTTTAGAGTCATTCATCACCGAATTCTCTAAAAGTGGGATTAGACATGACACGTCTTCGTTGATTCATAGCTTTAAACAGACTCCTCAGGAAACAGTTAGACTGGCAGGATGTAGGTTTAGACAATATGTTGAACGATGTCCAATGCAAGAGCTACCCTCACAAGCCAAGCAAGTGTCATTGTTCTTAGATGGCTTGTTGAGCTCTAAACTACGCTCCTACGTGTACCTAAAGGAACCCAGAACGCTAGAGCAATGTGTAAGAATTTGTATAGACATTGAGGACAACTTAGGAGATGAGTTGGAACTCTCAAAGGTCTATAAGGACTCAGACTGTTCATCTCTAGCATCCACAAAATTGTCTAGCTCAATAGAAGACCTAGCAGAAAAAGTGGCCCAGAAACTAGGAGTTTCTAGTAAACCTAGGGTGCTAACAAACAAGCGTTGTTACACCTGTGGTGGTGACCATATGGCAAATGTGTGTCCCAATACAACACAACCTCAAGCCAACTCTAGTGGCCAATACTGTACAATTGAGAGAAGATACACGAATCATATGGCTCAGGACTGCCCGTACAACAAACAAACCGTGAGACAGAACTATCCGCAAGCATACCCGCTGCCAGGTAGGTATCAAGGCCAATACAATGCTCAGCCCTATTACTATAGGCCTCCTCAGAACTACCCATACCAGGCTCAACAGAGACCTCAACCTGTCTTAGCTCAACAGCCACCCCCACCAGCGAATGTCATCTCAGTCAAATACGCTGCTGCAGAAGAGAACCTAAGTAGGGCCTTAGTGCCTTCTTCACCTTTGATCACAGAGAGTGACCCACACTCAAACAGTTTTGACTCTACACATGTAGATAGTCCACCCGCTTATTACACAGAGTCACCAGAACACGTAGAGACATATCATTATGATAGTCCACCAGTGGAACCTAGTTGGGAGCCCGACTATACTAATGTGATGTACACAAACCCAAATCCACGGTTCCAATTGAGACAACAAAGACCACAGGGCCCTAGAGGACCATGCTTTAGGTGCCAAGGAGATCACTTCATAAAGGATTGTCCACATCCCCCGATAGCAGGACAATCACAGTACTACAACATCCAAGGCTTTTGTGCCGATTGTGGTAAAGAGCACATAATCAAAGATTGTCCTAAGAACCCTGTTAATGCTTCGAATGTGACACCGATCAACGTGATAGGTATTGTAAATAACGCAAATGGATCCAACCCTACATACGTGCCTATCCAAGCTATAACAAGAGCCGAGACGCTCTTACAAAACCAACAACTTAATCAAGAGAAAGTAGCCGGAAGTAGTGAAGTTGCAGAATCTAGCAGTAAAAAGACAAAATCTTGGAAAGATTCTAGAGAAAGGATAAAGAGAAAATGGAGTAAAAAGATAAGTGAGTTGGAAGGAAGTTTAAAGGAATCTAGAGCCAAAATCCAAGAATTGACTTCACAGGAATTGAATCAAGAGAATCCAGCTCAGAAATCAGGATCAGTTTTAGCGGAACCCATACCAAAAAATCTAGACATGATGTTTCGTGCATATCAGGCTAGATTAAAAGAGGGACCTCAGGTAGCTGAAATGAGCAAAAACTACCCTCGAGCTGATCTAGAAATTGAGAGAACTAAACTTTGCATGAAAATGGTAGAACTAGCACAAGCTTTGTTCGAAGCCTCTAGATATCTTAATTGGAATAACATGGCAAAACCGGAATTACACTTTCAAGGACTAATGGAAAGGCTAGAATATTTGATAGAGAGCAAAGAGAAAAAGGATCAGCCTAGGAACCCTATTGTCCCAGAGACACAGGAAAGGAATGCACCATCCCTGTCTCAAGTACCCAACTCAGAAAGTCAAGACAACCTGTCTTCCATACATAGGTACTCACATGAATTTTTGAGAGAAATCCAAGAAGAGAAATGGAGAAAGGAACAAGAAACCCATCCTCCTATTCAAGAAATAGATGACTTGCAGGAACAATTTCCCCAAGACATTCCCTCTATATACGATGATGTAGAGGAAGAACAACTGAGTGAACACACAAGATTTGAATCTAATTCTTTACAAGAATTACCTCAGTTCACAGGACCTTGGGAAGCAAAGTCTATTAGTATGAGAGCACCCACGATAATAGTGAGGAATGAAGAATCAGTAATCCCTAGAAACACGGGAGTGATCAAGAATACCAAAGTACAATGTAACCTTACTCTGGAGGAGTTATTAAAGGTAAAACCAGAATTGTGGAAACATGTAGCAAATCAATTCCCCGAGCTTGCTACTACTCCCTCACAAACAGGATCACAAAATAAGGTACCAGAGATACCCGTAGAAAAGATTGGAGATGTAAGCGAAGGAGAGGAAGGTAACACTTATCTTCCGATAACCCATCAGGGCTACACCACGAAAGCCATCTTAGATTCAGGAGCCGGAGTAGCCATCGCTACCACCGCTTTATGGAAACGTTGGGGTAAGCCAGCATTAAGACCCACCAGAATGAAGCTACAAATGGCTGATGGACACATAGAAAAACCATTAGGCTTACTAGAAGGCATATCTCTCACCACTTGTGGTGTAGAATTTGAGCATACCTTTGCCATTTGTGACTTTGCAAAAACCATGCTTATGAGATGATATTGGGACGACCATTCATGCGTCAGTTGCAAATTGTACAAGATTGGGGAACTAATTCTTTGTACTTGCAACATTTAGGAGTGACTACCAAAGTCAATCTTAAAGACTATTCACATCGAGATGTACCCCCAATACAATGGAATACCATCCATAAGACACCAGTAGAAACGGAATCCGTGCACTCATTAGAATCAGATCCTTCTTGGTTGCATGAGGATACCCATTTATGGATGTGTAAAGTAGCCAAACAAGAGGAAGAAAGGTTAGAAGCCAGGACCTTAGGTGCAGAACAACATCCACGAACCCTTCAAGATCCAGCCTATGCACCTGTAGTATTCCCAGACGAAGAGTTTGAACCCCATGGTTGGGCAGAAATCCTAGCAACCATGGATGTAGCCATCAATGAAGAACAATGGACACCCCACTGTGACGAGGATGGCTATGACATATCAGTTTTCACGATAGAGCCAATCAGGTGCGATGCAATTTTAGAAGAGTGTGAACCTAACACTGATGCATTTGAGGATGCAAGCGATTTTGATTTAGAATCAATTATCATGGACCCACCCTTTGCATCAGAGGAAGAATATTTTTTCGAAGTAGAAACTCACACTCAAAGACACGAGGAAATTATGAATGATGTGAGGTTAACCACACAAGTGACTAACAAGAGTGAAGGCAAGAAAAGAAAGAAGAAAGAAACCATGTCAGAAAAAGAAGAATCTTTATTTGAAGTACCCGAGCACTTCAAGAAATATGAAATCGAAGATAGAAGAATCATGGTACGAATGCCTAATAGAAAGGCGAATGACGGACAAGTATATGATAACCGAGAGAAAACCAAGAAAATAATAGTTGCTATCGAAGGAGAAGAAGAAAAATGTACATACATAGGGCATGATTTGACAACTGAAGAAGAAGAAGAAGAGCTAGTTGCCCTATTGCGCGAATATAGAGATGTTTTTGCATGGAGTTACAAAGATTTGAAAGGAGTAGATCCAGATATATGTTCTCATAGAATCCCTATGACTCCAGATGCAAAACCGACAAAACAGAAACCGTACACGTAGAATGATAACTACGCTGCAAAGATTAAAGAGGAGATAGTTCGCTTGATAGAAGCAAGATTCATTTACGAAATTGAGCATACCGAATGGGTATCCCCCATTGTGGTAGTGCCCAAGAAGAATGGAAAATTGCGTGTGTGTATTAACCTTAAAAAAGTTAATGCCGCCACGATTAGAGACAGTTATCCTCTTCCTATCACGGAACATCTATTGGAAAGAGTTGCGGGCAAGGAAGTTTACAGCTTTCTTGATGGATTCTCAGGTTATAATCAAGTAGCCATTGCTCCAGAAGATCAACACAAGACGGCATTTGCCACTGAATGGGGCATATTTGCATTTCGTGTGATGCCATTTGGCTTAACAAATGCACCCGCCACTTTCCAGCGACTCATGTGTCATGTTTTTAAGGAATTCTTACGCAAGAGTTTGGAAGTTTATGTCGATGACTTATGTGCTCATTCAAATGTAAGACAGACGCATATCCCAGAGTTAAGGCAAATATTTGACAAATGTCGAGAATATCAGGTTTGTTTGAACCCAGAAAAGTGCGTTTTCATGGTCAGACAAGGCAAAATTCTAGGACACATTGTGTCAAAAAATGGAATCTCTACGGATGAAGAAAAGGTGAAGGTAATAGCAGATTTACCTAGATCAACTAATGTGAAAGAGGTGCAAGCATTTATGGGCCATTGCGGTTATTATAGGAGATTCATACACATGTATGCAATCATAGCCAAGCCTTTGTACTCTCTTTTAACCAATTTTGAATGGACAGATGAATGTGAAAATTCATTCAATGAACTTAAACGACGTTTGTGCTCAGCACCTATATTGACTACCCCAGATTGGAGTAAGCCATTCCATGTACATGTGGATGCATCCAATTATGCCATAGGATGTGTGCTAGCACAACCCACGAATGAAGGTAACATAGATCTCCCCGTAGCTTACGCGAGCAGACAATTGAACGCAGCAGAAAGAAATTACACCACGACGGAACGAGAAGGATTAGGGATGATCTACGCAGTAAAGAAGTTTAGGCACTACGTGTTGGCAAACAAATTCAAGTTCTTTACAGATCATCAAGCCCTATTGTACCTAGTCAACAAACCATGCAACACAGGACGATTGATACGTTGGTTTCTATTACTCATGGAGTATGATTTTGAAGTCGTAGTCAGGAAAGGAAAGACACATCTTAGAGCTGACCACCTTTCAAGATTAACCTCAGGAGAAGCTCCTCAAGGAGTAGTGGATGAGTTACCAGATGCATACTTGTTTAATCTTGAGATAGCACCAGAATGGGCTAAACCTATAGTCCCTATTCTCACATATGGACCCAAGAATCCTAACATAAAGATCAAAGAAGGAGAGATTACCAAGTCTCAGAGATATCAAATAATGGCAGGAAGCATATATAAACAGGATAATCAAAAGATTCTTGCTTGTTGTGTGGATGAATCAGAACATGCGAATTGGTTGCAATTAGCACATGTAGGTGCACTAAAGCAACATCATTCAAAACATCGAACATTACAGACTCTGCATAGACTAGGAGTATATTGGCCTACGATGGAAGCAGATGTCTACAGGTTGTGTAAGGAATGCAATGTTTGTTGTGAAAGACCGCCAGTAGAGCATGCTACATTATATCACGTGTCTCTCACACCAGACTGGAGTGAACAATTAGTGACATACTTGAGGACGAAGACATTCCCTCAAGGAATGACTTTAGCACGACAACGCAGTCTCGAGCAGGAAGCTCAAGATTATTCACTTATTGGCGATAACCTATACAAAAGAGGACAAGATGGATATCTAAGACAATGTGTTCATGAGAGCGATTATCTGAGCATACTAGAGACTGCACACCAAGGTGTTGCAGGAGGTCATTTTGGACCAGATAGGATAATCAAAGCCATCCTCTTTGCAGGATTATGGTGGCCCACTCTTCACATGGATGCTCATACCTATGTAAAGAGATGTGATGTGTGCCAAAGAACTCAGTTTCCTACTCGCAGAGATGAAATGCCATTGAAACCCATGATGGGTGGACGTGCATTTTCTAAGTGGGGTATAGACTTTGTAGGACCCATTAACCCCCCTGCAAAAGGTACACATGCGGAATACATTATTGTTGCCACAGATTATCTTACGAAATGGGTAGAGGCAAAAGCCACAAAAAAGAATGATGCACACACAACTGCAAAATTCTTATTTTAGAATGTCTTTACAAGATATGGATTGCCTATAGAGTTAGTGAGCGATCGAGGCACTCACTTTCTAAACCAAGTCATTGAATATCTGTTACAGGATTTCATGGTGATTCACAAGAAATCCGCACATATCATCCTCAGGCCAATGGTCAGGCTGAAAGCACTAATAAGATCCTTTGTAACGTACTGACGAAACTCGTGAACAACAAACGTTCAGATTGGGACAAACAGTTACACCACGCTGTTTGGGCATATCGAGTGGCCTACAAGACCGTACTCAATGCAACTCCCTTTCAGATGGTTTTTGGTCAGAATGCTGTGCTTCCTTTGGACTTCTTGATACCGACCCTTAAGGTTGCACAAGAACATCAGTGGACCGGCCATGAATTATCAGCGAGAATAATGGACTTGGAACGATTAGGAGAAACCAGGCTAAAGGCTGCAACAGGCATATATGCAGCGAAGAAGCGACAGAAAGCATATTTTGATGCACATGTGAAAGATAAAGGCCTAAAAGAAGGAGATTTAGTTCTAGTATATACGCTGAAACAACACGCACGTAAGTTAGAAAAGCGAGGTTATGGACCTATGATCATTAACAGACTCTCAACAAGTGGAGCAGTACAGTTAGCCACTTTAGAAGGAGATATAATGCCTAATTACATTAGTGGCTGTAGAGTCAGGCTATATCAGGAACCTCTTACTGAGGATATGCTTAGACGACTCACGTTGGCAAAGAAGCGTAAGGAGGAAGAAAATAGAATACGAGCGGAAGCTCAGGCAGAAGCAATGGAACGCATTAAACGCATGAAGTTAAGAAGACAAGGACTAGGGAGAGAACATTATAACCATCTGGAAACTACACCCAGATATCCCATGGCCATGTGTCAAGTAAAGTCAACCACTCATCCTAGCATAGTGGACAGGAGACCATTCATTACAGTCAGGCTAGAGCACGGCAACCCTTGCCAAGAGCTCAGGGCTTTAATTGACTCAGGTGCTGCGACTAGTGCGATTAGATGGTCCCACTATAAGGATTCAGGAATAGAAATGCGGCTGATTGAGGCATACCTCATAGGCCTAGGAGGCATGGAAACCCCTTGCATGGGTGAGGTGGACCTTCCTATCCTCATTAAGGATGTGACCATGACAGTGAAGCTACTAGTGTGCCATGATGACGACCTGATAGAACCCCTAATCCTTGGCCAAGATTGGCTATACGATCACTCAGTGGACCTAAATCTTAGACAAGGCTCCATACAAATTGGAACCTCAGAGCAAAAGTGAGTGATACCGCTTGACTTCCCTAACGGCATTCCGATTGAGGTTTGTAACCCTAGACCCTATGAAACGCATGCGACGGAAGACCGGAAGATCTTGGGTCAGACCAGTCACGTTACATCTGCACCAACCCACTCGGGCTTGGCTCTGGACAGTTGTCAATCAGAAGGACGACAGGAGATCTTCCCTGGGGCTTCCTGCAAACTAGAAGAGGCAGCTACCCAACTGCTAGGGCAGTTGAACACAATCAGCGGTCAGGTGGGTTGCATCAGCGGCCAAATGAGCACAACACCCTGCGGTGCTCATCCTTCCAAACTTGCTGCGGACTGGCCTAGATTAAAGATAAAGAACGAATCACTTCCTAATGGGCAGGTCACGCAAGTGTTGGATCTCCCTTCTTTTCCAAAGCAGAGCGTCCAATGGAACTCTCAAACCCAATCACGAACAAGTCAACCACAACAGAGGAACCCAGACCGACGACATCACCAGACAAGGCAAGGAAAGCAGCAGTATCAACATCACAGAACAAGTGGCACGAAACAAATATGGGTGCCAAAAGGACAGCAACCACAGGCTATTGGCAACACTGCAGTCGAGAACAGGACAAAGTTTCAAAAGGAGCAGAGTCAGTATCCAAAGTCCCCTCGATCTTCTTCTACAAGTACAAATACTCGACAGATTTGGATCGCCAAGAAATACCTTATCCATAGACCCACACCCATGCAGATTTGGGTACCCAAACAATGTATTATATCCCAACCCTCAAGCCATGTAATATATACCCCTCAGAAACCTTGTCATCCTTCAATACCACCAAACCCGATACCACTTTTTGTACCTCAGCAGAAACATACCACCCACTCAAAGACTCTTAGGAAATGGATATCGAAACGTATCCAGACGTCTTCTTGTACCCCATTATCTAACAATTTTCCCACCCCGTTTAAACTCCACCCTTGTACTAATTCACCTTCAACCAAACCTTGTATAAATTCATACACCAAAACCCCACATCATGCATAATAAAAGCTCATCAAGAAATGTATGCATAATCTGACCATGTAGGTGTCTAGAGACCTGCATTAGTTTTGCAAATAATCATTGCATTAATCACTTCACGACACTTGGCTACACGGGTTACACATCGGTTATGGAAAGGGATTGCGGTCTCACCTTAATGGGATCATAATTAATTTCCATACTAATGTGTTAATCTTTTGTAGCAGATCTTTTCCATTAGCTCATCAGTCATCATGCAAACCGAAGCAGGACCATCGGAAGCAGGCCCCAGCGTAGCTGCGGTGCCCCTCAATGTTTTACGCGCAGAATCCCACCCGACAGCTCCACCACCAGAGTTCCAAGGATTTCCGGGACCCATGCCAATCGATAACCCACCTATGGGATACACAGAGAAGATATACCGTAACTCTCACTGGTTCCAAGGCCTAGCAGGACCATTAGCTGATGCTGACTTCATTTTTGAAGCAAATATGACATTTGATGACCGCACATGGGGCAAGTATCAATTCTTCTCAAGAGAATTCGAAGGCCTACAGAACACCCAGGACTTAACTCATGTTTGGGCTAGAGCCGGCTTCACGGAGTATTTCAGTGATCCTCTGCCCAAACCTGACTTTTATAGGTGTTATTACTTAATCACCACTTTGCTGGCCTCAGAGAATAAGGACATCCCAGGAACCTTTATTTTGCCTTCTTTAGTGGATGATCCACCTTACAAAAGATTTTATCTTTCGAAGGATTTAATCAGAGCGGCTATCAAGATTCATGGAACACACACTCCAACGGAGAAGGAAAGGCTAGTCCCAGAGCAGATGAAACGTGGTGACGTAACCAAATGGGAGGATATTTCTGCTATAACACCTGAGCTCTCTAAGCCATTACGGATATGCATGCAGCACTTTGCTTTCCAAGCTCAGGATCGTTTTACCATGCCCCACAAGAGAATCTGGTTCGGACTATATTTAGCATGTACTGGACCGCAAACAATTGATCTAGCCAGCTGGATCATTGATCAGCTCTATTTGGCACAACATCGATGGGAGCGAAAGAAGGTAATCAATGGATGCTGCGCCCTCACCAGGATCATATATATGTGCTTGGCATATGATTTACCCATAGAGCGCGCCATGACCAGTGAGGAACTGAAAGCATTTAAAGGCACCACTAGGAAGGCTAGAAAGTCTAGCAAAGGCAGAGCCGGAAAGCGGATGAGAGGTACTATCCCGTGCCTACAAGTCCCAGAATCACCCTCTCCACAACCATCTCCAGAGCAGTCACCAACAGCAGCCACTCCCACAGTACAACCTATTCGCATAAGGTTATCTAGACCAGTGATAACGGAGGGCACCACCAGTACTGTCGCACCCCAAGCAGCCACAACCACAGAACCTATCACCACAGCAGCTGAACTTCCCACCACTATTGGTGCGGAAGCGTTCTCTTTTCCAATACCGCATTTAGAACCAGGACAAGCAGAGCCACTGGACCAAACCTTTGATTTTGAGATGCCTGATGCATTCTCCAATCAGTTCCAGTATTCAAAAGGACACTTGTTTTCCCAAGAATTTGAAAGGCCTAGCTACCCTACCACACCCAGGGATCAGCCACAAGGACAGATCGTGTCCAGCTCTGATGACGAAGGGACAGCAACCGATGACGACGAAGCTAGCCAGGGAACACATGAATCCCAAGAGCAGGAACAGACAGATGGCCAAGGCCAACAAACCGACACACATGGCGATACAAGTACCCATGAAGACGAAACTTACGAAGCAGCAGCTTACACACTGGCTATCAAGAAGTTGTATAGAACCATGGAAAAAGTTTGGGCACGCAAGAAGCTGACAGAGGAAGAGAGCCAAAAATAATAGAACAAGAACTTGTCACAGGCGGATTCGAAGACGCCTATATCAAAGGATTCAAAGAATTAGTCCAATCAGTAGGCTCCAACGAGGCACTCAGGTACTTGCAACGAAAGCCACTGCCACAGTTTGACCCCCGTAGAGTACGATTACTTTCAAAGCCCGGCGAATACATTCGTGTACCAACCGGAGCACAATCTTCAGAACAAGCCAGGGAGGCACGCCTCGTCCCCGAAAGTTCGATGGCAGTTGAAACCATCTTTGTAGATTCCCCGCCCTGCGCTCCAGCTGTACAAACCTCAGTAGTCACTGAAGTACCGACCTCACCACCCGTCCATCCAGCCTCCCCTCTTCATCCTCCTTCCCCCAGACCCACATCTTCATTCGCCGGTGGCATTGCAGAAATCGTCTCTACGACCACTCACCCCACAATTCCCGCACCCATTAACCCTAGTCTACCCCCTCCCACACCCACCTTTCTACCCAACCCATTCCTTCATCAATCTTTTCCATCTTTCCCCACAACTCCAAGACCCCTCTTCCCATTCCCCCCGCCGTTAACCTTCTCCCCCATCTCACCTCCCCGACCCACTGTAACCCCTCTTTCCCCTGTCCACCAAGCTGCTCCAGCCAGCCCCCCTGTAAATTACCCCTCAACATTTGTAAATCCCGTATTTACACCAGCACGAGCACCCATGCTCACACCCATATTCACGGTCACCGCACTAGATACGTCCACTGACATGGACATCTCACCACCCACTGCACCATCACTACCTTCACTCACGGCACAAACATTTTTAGGCACATCCCAATTTTCAACAGTCACTACATCATCCACCTTCCCATCCCCATTCCCCGTTCCCGTTGCATCTACACCAACTGCATCTTCATTTAGCACCCCGTTAATACTATCACCCACTGTAGATAATGCATTCCGACAGATGTTCATGTGTATGACGCAAGTAAGAGATGAGTTCACATCTCTTGGCGATAATTATCAGCAGCTGCAGAGGACAACCAATGACTTACAGTCGCAGCTTAACTTATTGTCTATTGAGAATGCCTCACTGAACACCCGCTACCAGGAATTACGCGAGGCATATCACAAATTGGAACTAGAAAGTGAAGAAAAGACCAAGGAAGCCACTGCTGACTTGGATAACTTATTAAGAGCCCAGACAATCCGAAATGCAATGCTAACACGAAACATGGGCTTACTAAGAAGACACCTAGCCGCAGCAAAAGAGGAGAACCAGAGACTCCAAGAGCAGAATAGAGAGAATTTGGAAGCGGCGTTGGACCATCCAGAACAACACTTAAGTCCGAAGCAATGAAGATGTTGCTAGAAGACCATGTTAGACTGCTCGAGGACTATGATCGGATGAACGAAGAGCATCAGAAGTTAAAGGACGATCACAAGCTACTACAGCTCAGAGAACCGGCAACACAACAAGTACAAGTAGCAGCAGAATTACCGGCACCTGTGGACCCTGAAATTTTAGAGGAACTCAACGCATTACGGGCCCAGGTAACCACTCTCCAGTCAAGAATTGAAGTATATGAAGCGCCACCACGGCCTGACTCCCCACCGGAGATCCCAGCTGACGACGAGAACATAACTATTCCGGTGGAGGAAACATTTGAAGAGGCGTACGAGCCACAGCCCATCCCAGGCGGACAAGTCACGGTCGAAGGCCAGATGACGTATGAACTTCCAACCCCCGCATGGATGAAGACTGTGGAGGAAATGGGCAGAAACCACTCAGCCAGAGTCGAGGCCCAGCTACATGCTATGGCCATGATCGAAGAAAGAATTTTGCAATCTCCCTACTTTGCTCAATTGGCCCCACGCATGTACATATCCGGGCATGAGCTTCAATACAAACCTTACTTCATGCTAATGGCCGAATACCAGCTGGCCATAGAGAAGCGAACTGGCAAGAAACCATCACATGCAACTCAATTCAAGCCTGAAGACTTGCCACTGGATGCGCAACAAGGCACTATTTATCAACCAGATTGGCGTACACGTCTTTTACAGGAGTACCCTGAAATGATGAGCACATGGGTTAAGGCACCTTTACATTTAAAATACAACCCATGTTGGGGACCCGTGCCACGTCGCCGCTCCTGGACTGCCTTCGCCATCAAAGTACAAAACAATAAGCAGTGCCAGGACTGGCTGAACTACCCATATTTTAGGCCACCTACAGGATCACCGACAATTGGCTACATGATGGCAACGATTCGTCACTGGCTCCCTCGCTTGAGATATATGGATGATATTGCAGCGCATATGACTGTCAAGATATTTGACATGATGCAAATGATATTTAAAGTCTTCCGGCGAGTCAAAGCACCACATGTTAATACCCCGGGCTTTGAGCATGGAAACTTGGATCTCGCATATGACATGAGTACGACGCCATCGCTCCGGGTGTGTTATGCCTGGCATAGCAGAGTCAAGTATTTACCGGTGTGCTACAAGCAAACATTCGAAGAAATGTTCACCACCGGTTTCTGGGAATACCACTCTGAAGTGTTCATCAGTAGGCCGACTCACTTATTGCACTTATTTGCCTGTGAACAGTTGGTGTATTCCACGCATTACAGACTCCCACCATCAGATGAACCACAACCAGTTAATTGGGAGAAACTCGAGGCAGACCTAGCCCGAGGCATTCGAGTATCTGAGCACACCCTCGCTCACGACCTCCTACAAAACTACATCCGACAGACCGCACAGCAAGGTTCTGTCGAGGACGACAAGCGAGAGGGAGGGGGGTGTTGGAAGCAGCCAGAGGCACAGACGCCATGGAAGCATGTAACGACAGAGCAGAGAGCCAGTCGGATCAATTTCTCAAACAAATATGTTTTTTATCACTTTTCAAAACATTCAACAGTGATTTTTATCACTAATTGTAACATATGTAACATAGAAAACCCCATTTTGTAATCCATAGCTCCATTTTGTGCAAGCCGAGGAGTCCTTGAGCTTGAGGAGCTTAGGTAGAATGCGCGTACCAATTTTTGTTATTTTTAGATACCGTTTACCCTTCCAAATAGCATCTAGGACCTAATTTTTAACTATGCCGGTCACTAGATGTGAAACAGGTCAAAACTAGTCTAGAAACTATAAAAAGAGCTAGAGAGCTCATTTTTGGGGGAGTTAGTGTTAGCTTGTTGGAGTTTAGATTTCTTTTGAGCTTGTAATAGTGTTCTTGAGTAATAGAGTTGATTTCTCACCTTCCATTGTGTCTTGCTTGTCTCTTCGTAGTGTGTGTGTATGTGTGTGTGCATTTCTATGCTTCTCACCTTCACTCTCACTTCATCTCACATTCACGATCTTCATATCACTCCTATCTCTTCCGCGGATTGACATTAAGGAGGTGGAGCTTCTTAACGTGGTTCTCACCATTGTGCTAGAGCAACACTCGACCAGGTCGTTTTGTTCAACTTTTTGAGGTATAGTCATTTTTCTACATCAGGGTATTTTAGTCAATGGCCATGGCTGAAAGCAGTGATGTATTCCATATGTTGGCTATTGAGGATAAGTTGGATGGTACCAATTACCCATTATGGGCATATATGGTGCATCATGCATTGGTCACAAAAGGACTATGGAATATTGTGCAGGGTGTTGAAAAATGTCCTACTACAATTGCAAATACAATTGTTGAAGGTGATGCAAATGGCATTGAAGATGATGATCTTCAGGTTCTTGTTTGTGCTTCGGTTCTTGATGAACCTACTGCAGAGTAACTTCATTGGGACAATAGAGATGCTCAGACACATGCATTGATAACCTTGTATGTCAAATGTGCCATTATTACTCACCACTTTTACAAAACAAGAAAGGATGCTTGGGATACATGTTTCGAGGTATAGTCATTTTTCTACATCAGGGTATTTTAGTCAATGGCCATGGCTGAAAGAAGTGATGTATTCCATATGTTGGCTATTGAGGATAAGTTGGATGGTACCAATTACCCATTATGGGCATATATGGTGCATGATGCATTGGTCACAAAAGGACTATAGAATATTGTGCGGGGTGTTGAAAAATGTCCTACTACACCTACAAATACAATTACTGAAGGTGATGCAGATGGCATTGAAGATGATGATCTTTAGGTTCTTGTTTGTGCTTTGGTTCTTGATGAACCCACTACAGAATAACTTCATTGGGATGGTAGAGATGCTCAGGCACATGCATTGATAACCTTGTATGTCAAATGTGCCATTATTACTCACATTCACTCCTACAAAACAAGAAAGGATGCTTGGGATACACTTACAACTTTATACCAGGCCAGGCAAGGAATGAGGCTTATGTTGCTTACCTTCAAAAACAATTGGAGAGTGAGCACATGAATGAAGGAGATTCCATGGACAATTTTCGACAAAGATCAAAGATTTGAAGGAGCAATTGATTTCTGTTGATGAAGTCTTGCCATGCAGTTCACTTGTGCACATTGTTCAGAATGTTCTTCTAGATTCATAACAAAGTTCTACTCCTACTCTTCAATTGATGATGAAAGGGAATCCAAATTCCTTAGCATTTGAGGAGTTACTCTCTATTCTATTGCAAGAAGATCATTCTAGGTAGAACATGTCCATTATGCATATTGCAATCAAACTTTCCTGGTTGGTCAGAAGGCCAAAGGTAAATTGAGCTCATATATTAGTAAGCAAAAATCTGCTAGCACAATCAAAGAAGGATGACAAAGACAAGAAGAAAACAGTAAATAAAAAATTCTTTTGCAAATACTATGAAGGAAATTATCATGTCATAAAGAGTTGTCCAAAACTGGTTGCAAAAGAGGCAAAGAAGAAAGAGGCTGGAATGGTTGTTGCAAAGGCCTCTACATCCAAAACAAAGTCTGCTAATCTTGTGCAGAATGAAGAATGGGCATTTACTATTGTTTGCGGTTATGACCCATCTTCTCATGGACAATGTACGTTTGTAGTAGACTCAGACGTTTGCCAGTACTTTGATAGCATGGAAACCAAACATGTTACCTCACAGTGTAGTTTCTTCACTTCACTTGAGCTTGCCCCTACAGTGAATACTATCACATGCACCAATAACTCCTCTTATCCTATCAAGGGAGTTGGTAAGATCATTCTGACTATTACTAACAATAGTTCTTTTACATTGTCAGATGCTTTATTTGTGCCAAGGATCAAGAAAAATATGTTATCTGTTTCAACATTAGCCAAGATCGGCTTGGCTATGAAATTTGTCGATGATAGATGTACGGTTCATGATCTGTCAAACGACGACATCATTATTGCTTTTGGCATTTTATGTCATGGGCTGCATAAGCTCATAAATTATGCAAAATCTATGAATGGTTTAACGTGTACAGTTCAAGATTCTCAGGCTATGTGAGATGCAAAGCTTTGGCATGAACACTTTGGTCATCTAAATTTTGCTAGTTTGCTACACTTGCAAGAATTTGAAATGGTGTCCTCTCTGCCCAAACTTGAGTCACGTGGTAAACATCTTTGTGAAGGCTATATTTTGGGCAAATTGCAGCATTCCTCCTTCTCAAAAGATGGTTCAGTACGAGCAACTCAAAAATTGCAACTTGTTCAGACTGATGTTTGTGGTCCTATGTAGACACCTTCTTTTGGGAACTACATTTACTTTGTGATTTTCATTGATAATTTTTATAGGCATGCATGGGTACATCCATTGAAAGCAAAGTCCGAAGTGTTTGTGTGCTTGAAAATTTTCTAGTTTTGGCTGAAAATCTATCAGCATGTAAAATGGGCACCCTCCATTCTGATCAAAGTGGGGAATATGTCTTCTGATTTTAATGCATTTCTGGCTAAACGTGGGATAAAAAATCCATGTACAGTGCCATATACACCTCAACAAAACGGAGTTGCTGAAAGAAAGAACACATCACTAATGGAGATGGTGAGGTGTATGGTCAAAAGTTAGGCTTTACCACATAATTTTTGGCTTGAGGATGTTATGTGTGCAATATATGTACTTAACAAGTGTCCCACCAAAGCACTCTAGTCTATCACTCCATATGAGGCTTGGCATGGTCGCAAGACATCTGTTGCTCATCTGTGTGTCTTTGGTTGGCATACGCATTAGTGCCTGAACAACAATGCAGGAAATTGGATGATAAAGCAATGAAATGTATTTTTGTTGGGTATAGTTCTGAAAGCAAAGGCTATCGTCTGTATTATCCACATAATAAATACATTTTGTTTAGTCATGATGCGGTTTTTGTGGAAGATGCAATTCAGCCATTAGTTTCATGTACTAAGGAGACATCAATTAGCTCTAAAGATGTATATGACACTTTGCTGCCTCTTTTTACAAGTGGATTGTCTAGTGATGGTCCAAATGAGGCAATTTCCCAGCCTTTAAAGTTTCACGTGATGATGCACATCATTCCATTTTTTATGTAGATTTACATGATGCACTTGTTGATGAGAGAACTAATACAGAGGAGGCAAGTATTATGCCTAAGTGGTTGGTGCAAACTTTACGAGATTGAAAATAAGATGCACCTCTTTCATATCATACTCGTTCAAGCTCTCATAGTGCTTCTTTTGCGTCCGATTGCTATGCTATTGCCACCTCTACTCTTTGTGATGAGAATGAGCATGTTTCATCTGCTGAAGCACAAAATTCAAAAAATTGGATGACTTTTATGCAATCAAAATATGATGTTCTTATGAAGAATGGTACCTAATCATGGTGTCAAAATTTTGATATGAGCTCGTTTTTCCTCCAAATGCACTATCATAGCACCTATGAAACAAATTTCATCCTTTTGTGCCAAACATATATACAGGTTTTGGTTCAATAGTACAAGTGCCTCAAAGTATGCTATTAGCGGATCTTAATAGGGTAGTTCTATTCAAATTTTTGAGATACATTCATTTTTTTGCATCAATATATTTTAGTCAACGGCCATGGCTGAAAGCATTGATGCATTTTGTATGTTGGCGGTTGAGGACAAGTTGGATGGTAGTGTTAGTAAAAACCACATCATTCAGTAATTTTTCAGTGAACAGTCTTGATCGAACAATCAAATTGGTTCAACGTAACTTTTTGAAGAGTAATAGAGCTCACTCTCTCGATGCACAAAAAGAGAAGACAGGTACCGGACATGCCGAGTTGTTAGGCCGGTAGTGCTACAGAGTGATTGTTGATCATATCTTGAGTATCTGAATAATGTTTTTGTTTTGTTCTACTCATTAGTAGATGATAGTTAGTTGTATAATCCTCTGTACAAAATATGATTAGAGAATTATATGTTTATTTGATATTTGCATAGTAATTATCACAGTGATAATCTGGTACAGTGATCAGCTATACCGAGTTTGAAGTAGAGTAAGTTGGTGTTTGATTCGGTGAGAACTATCTTGTTTGAGTACTATGTAGAGGGAAAAACACAGTTATCTAGAGTAATCTAGATTCAGTCACCCAAGAACCCACCGTGACCTATCCTTTCCTAATTGAAGTGGAGATAGAGGTTGACACTGGCAATCCCATTGGGGAGTGGTTGTTATAGCCTACATGTTAGTAACGTGATCCAATGAAACCTATCCGAAATATAAAAGTGATAGACATCCCGTATGAGTTACTAGTATGTTAGGCACCCCACAACATCAAGAAGGAGAAGCAACAACACCAGAAGAGAAGATTGTAACAAGTCACAATAGAAAACTGACACATTTCCTAGTTTTCGACATGGAAGAAGTACTGAAATCCTCTTTGATATTGTTCAATGAAACTCTGGTGTCCGGCGAAACTCTGATTGTTTCGGAGACAGTAGTTGAGAAGATGAAGAATACCTAATCAGTATAGATAGAACTTCCCCTATAAGTTATAATGGATATATCCAAAATTACTAAAGAGCCACATTCCATACCAATCAGTACAAGTGTGGAAAACACCAATGAAGCAACAAATTGCCACATCATTTCCAAGATTCTAGAGTAGCAGAAAGGTTCCCTTATTCGGTGAACCAAAATCAATACAATAGTTGAATCTAGAACTTTCAAGCAATACAATACCACCTTTGGAACAAGCACCACCCACTAGTTCCAATTTTGAAGATCCAGCCAGCATGTCTTATGTCAAATTCGATAGCTTTCCTGGAGATGACTCAGGTACTCATGTCCATGCTTTTGAAATCAATTATAGTGTATTAGACAATCCCAGTGATGATGGGCATAAGGCTCAATTTTTCCAATCAATTTTGGTGAATGAAGCCACAAGGTGACTGAAAGAATTTGATTTGAACCATTTTCAACAAAATGATGTTGTTATGGATTCCATCCTGCAAAGCTTCGGATTGAAGAAAAATCATGCACAAAATTTTGACTTTTTATAGAGTAATAGACAAAAACTGAAGCAAGGAGTGTAGGAGGATGCAACAATATTCCGAACCCATCTCAAGAAATTATCCGTGGCAAATGCAAATTTACCGATGCATGTCATCACACAATGGTTCATCAATGGACTCAAGTCCACAATTACATCAGATTATGATTATCTAGTGTATTGGTGGCATGACCTTAGATGCAAAAATCAAAATGGCTTTGCAATTGGAGCATAAAATTGGAGGTTTTGCAAAAGTTTTAGAGTGGATGAGGATCGGAAAGAGTAAATAAGAGGATATTTTAAAATAGGTTTTTTGCATTAAATGCAAAAATCCCACGCATGTTGCTGATAATTGCACAATAAACCAAGTGTATTGTGTCATTTGTGAAAATAGAAGTCATTCTGTCGATATCTATCCATATAAAGCCAAAACCCAAAATTGGTTAGTAGTCAATGTAATCATACAAAAACCTAGAGAACCCACAGTCAATTGTGTTCCACCCCATCTTTGCAATCTAGCCTACTCAATATATACCAATTATTAGACACAATGATCAAGGAATTACAATCACCCACTATGGAATCAGGTTGTTAATCCCACTAATCGAGTATTACACCCTCCTTGTCATTTTTGCCTAGAAATGGGGCATATCCAATGACACTACAAGGACGTGCAAGATTACAATAAACATAAGAAAGACATACAAAATCCAATGAAAAACATGGTTATTATTACACCCGCAGAAACTTAAGCTTCTATAGTACAAATACAATATGGTAAAACATTACAAATAGTCGCTAAAGTTTTTAAACTTGGTTTCAAAGAGCAATAGAGAATGATAGCTAAGGCAGCCAAATGGGCTCAAGTTGAAGCCTGGATTTTCCCTATGCCAAAATCGATTAATGATGTTGCAACTAAAAGACGACCCAGGAGCACACTAGAATCATCAATAAGACCAAATAGTCCACCAAAAGAACCTACCCATAGTACAAGATGGGATATTTTATCAAAAGCCCCTATTAATTTACCACTAGGACAACTATTAACTTTACCACCTGGAGTCTGATAGCAGTTCCAATAGCAGGATGGCATGGAACAGATTTTGGCACTAGCTCAACCATTATACACTCAAAATCGGATATGATTGTCCATCGTGTGGTTCCATTGATCACCGTGTGGTACAAAAATCATAGAATTATGAGGATCCTAATTGATGGTGGTTCAAGAGTCAACATAGCTATTGTAGCCCTATGTAAGAAATTAGGGTGGAATCATATTGAATCCATGAATTTTCTTGTATGAATGGCTGATCAATCTCGAGTACACCTTGTTGGATTGGTTCATAATATTCCAATCACCTTGCAAGGTGCAGTTTTCCATATGATCTTTGTAGTCCTTGACCTTTGTTAGTCGGTCGACGGATTGGGATAGGTGTAACGGAAATCTTTGTAAAACACGCGTGAAAGGTAGTTACGTGCATATTTGTAAATCTTATATAAAGCAATGAAAAGAAGTGCTCGAGAGCGCGGGGATTTTGACCTATTTTCGTGTTATCACCAGACTGTTCGTCTGGTTGTCTGTCTGAACGTTGCGGCAATGTGTGTTGTTTAGTTTCTGCGTACTCTGGTACGTTGTGTGTATATGTGTTGTTCTTTCTTGATTGAGTTTGCACAGTGAACCTTAATTATATCCTTTACTCATCGGATCGTCGCCCCAAGAGGGCAGTTTTCGGATCAATTCTGAGTAGCACCAGACTGTTCGTCTGATTGAGTGTCTGAGTGTTGTTGTATTGTGTCTTGTCTGAGCTCTGCGTACTCTGTTGTACTCTGTGTTGTTATCTGTCAATCTCGGTTACACTGTGAATTTAGTTCCATTCAGTAAGTCGTTGGATCGTTGTCTGAAAAAGTTATTGTGGATCGTTGTGACGAATTGTTCTGTTAAGATGTACGACTTAGTGCTCTTCTCCTTGTTGAACTGCTAAGTACTGATAAGTCTGTGTGAATGTAGTAATCTTTCCCTAAAACCATTGTGCAGAAGTAGTGATGTTCTCGATCTGCCCTTGTATGGTGAGAATTACCTATAGTTAAGGGTAATTGCAGTGTGTATTAGTCTTCAGATCTGTAGGTTGAAACCATAGGTACCTTCTGTGATCCGGTTGCTTGACTGTGAGCGCTGTCTTGGTGAAGGTTGGACTACTGTACTATTACAGTAGCCTATTAGTCTGAAGTAATTCAGTACCAAGGTACAGATAAGTCTGGTACAGTCTAGTTGTTACTGGTAGCTGAGCTAAGACTGTGATGACACTGTCTAAGGATAGTAGATTCAGAAGAACTGTCAATAGCATTTTATTGTTGCAACTGAATCGGTTATTTTGGGGAACTAAGTACAGGGCCTCTGTCTAACAGACCCCTACCAGTCCCAAGAACCCACGATTCGTTTGACACGTGCTGACAGTTAGAACAACGCATTAATTCAACACTGGCCTTAACATTGGCCGTTTTGTTCTTAGTTTAACACTTGGCGCCGTCTGTGGGAAGGTGGCATCAAGATCGTCATTCCTCTGTCGAAATCGAACATCAAGATTACCGTTCGTTTGTCGAAACTAGCAACAGAACCAGATTGTTGCAAACTTGTTTTGATTATAAAATTTTAATCGATAGTGATACTACACGATTAGTACAAAAGATGATACATGCCGGTTACTCGATCCGGTGAAACTGTTACACTTATGTGTTCCTCGTGTAGCTTTGATGTGAACCTTTTCCCTATACATGGGCACTTTTTACTCTAGTGCTGGCTAGAGGTTTTTTCCCCATGTTACCACATACTTGATACTCTCATATGTGGTGGTACTTTGTACTTAGGGATATTATTCAGCTCTTACTTCAGTTCAGTTCATAGATCAATAGAGAGAGCTATTCTAGCCATCGTCTTCTCCATGTGTTTTGCTGCGTTTGTGCTCTTTGTGTGTGCTTCTCGTGTGTCTCTCGCACTTCTACACACACCAAACAGTGGTATCACAGCAGGTTCAGCTTCTTCTCAAGTTTCGGTTTTTCGCATCGCGGCACACGCGCACTTTAACAGTGCAAATCGACTTCAGAGCATGGAAGTGTGAATTTCAGCAGCCCGGAAACATTTCCACCAGGTGCGCTAGGGTTTTACCCCCATTTCGAAGCAATTCGTGCAGTCAGAATCGCCATCAGAGTGACGCTTTGTGAGCTGAAATTTCAGCACTCATTTCAGTTTTCGTCGAAGTGAAGATTTTGTCAGATTCTTGTTCCTTAGTGAAATGGTGGGCAACAATGACTTGTTTGGCATGCTTCAAGCTGAAGATAAGCTTGATGGGACCAACTATCCGATGTGGTCTTACATGATGAAGCACGTTCTTGTTGCAAAACAACTTTGGAACATAGTGGCAGATGTAGATCGAAGACCGGCAGGTGCTTCTACTTCACAGTCTACTGTCACAGATGGAGCTTCTTCTTCGAGTACAATGGTTTCTCCTTCTCCACCTACACAGGAGCAGCTTAGATGGGATGGAAAAGATGCTCAAGCTCATGCTTTGATTGCGCTTTCAGTGAAGTGTCATATAGTTCCACACATTCGGTCATGTTCTACATCACGACAGGCATGGGACACTCTTGCTTCTTTGTATGCCGTGCGTAATGAAGCACCTGTTGCATACTTGAGGAAGCAACTTGAGGATGTATGTATGGCTGAAAATGAGTCAGTGGATGTGTATGTGACACACATCAAGGACTTGAAAGAGCAATTGGCAAACATAGATGAGATCATTCCGGATGCATCACTCATTTCTACATTGTTGAAAGGATTACCGGAATCCTTTCAAAGCTTTGCTACTACACTCCGTTTGGTTGCAAAAGGAAATCTTAATATGCATGCATTTGATGAGGTTGTGTCTCTTCTTTTGCAAGAAGAGCAATCTAGAGTGAATAGGAGTGGTTTGATTGAGGGAACGCAAGCACTTGCTATCTCACAAAAGGGGAAAAGCAAGTATGGTTCAGCTTTTGGTTCATCAAAACCAAAGCCTCAAGCTTCCTCTTCCACTCATTCCTCTAATGATGGTGATTTGCAAAAGA
This sequence comes from Ceratopteris richardii, assembly GCA_020310875.1. Classification (NCBI taxonomy): domain Eukaryota; kingdom Viridiplantae; phylum Streptophyta; class Polypodiopsida; order Polypodiales; family Pteridaceae; genus Ceratopteris; species Ceratopteris richardii. The sequence goes on along the minus strand of CM035414.1, from coordinate 71,302,838 downwards.
AGAAGAGATGTAAATATTGCCGGAAGGTTGGTCATACTATTGATGAGTGTAGAAAGCTTGCTAAACGCAATGAAAAGAAGAAGGAATCCGGCATGTCTATTGCTGAAAATTCAGCAAATGCAAAGAATGATGAAGCTAACATGGCTCAAGATTTTTGGGCATGTGTTGTTACATGTCATTACATTCTAAATGCATGGTTGTGAGTGAGGCTGATTCGGATTGGTTCTTTGATAGTGGTGCTTCAAAGCACATAACATCATGCAAAAGATTTTTTGCCTCTTTGAAAGATGCACCTAAAGGAGGACATGTGGTGTGTGCAAACAATGCCTCTTATCCTATCATTGGAGTAGGAGAAATTGAGCTTACGGCTGCAAATGGAGGTGTGATTCTCTTGAAAAATGCACTGTATGTGCCCGGTATCAAGAAGAACTTATCGTGATGTCCGGTACATTATGTGATGGTTTGTATCGCATGGATACATACAAGAGGGCTGCCTCGAATGCCTTGGTTGCTCATACTTCTTCCATGGCTGAAATGGAGCTTTGGCATGCTTGTTTTGGTCATTTAAACTTCAATAGTTTGCTCTACTTGCAAAAGAAGGACATGGCTATTGGCTTGCCTACACTTGAGTCCATTGAAAAGCATGCATGTGAAGGTTGCATTCTTGGAAAAGTGCATCGTGCTTCTTTTCCAAAAGATAGTCACACACACACTACAAGAAAATTGCAACTTGTTCATAGTGATGTCTGTGGTCCGGTCAAGACTCCATCTTTTGGGAAGCATGTATATTTTGTTACCTTCATTGATGATGCTACTCGCCATACATGGGTATATCCTATGAAAGCAAAGAATGAGGTATTTTCTTGCTTCAAAGCATTTTTAGCTATGGCTGAAAATTTTTCTTCACAAAAGCTTTTGACTCTACGCACGGATGGTGGTGGTGAATACATGTCACATGAGTTTAATGCTTTTCTTCGTGAAAGAGGTATTTCACACCAATGTACGGTGCCATATACACCTCAACAAAATGGTGTTGCCGAGCGTAAAAATAGAACTTTACTTGAAATGGCACGATGTATGGTTAAAGGAAAGCATCTTCCTCATAAGTTTTGGATGGAAGCGGTCATGTGTGCAAATTATGTGTTGAATCGCTGCCCTACAAAAGCATTGAGAGTCATCACTCCTTATGAGGCTTGGAATGGTCATAAGCCTATGGTTAGTCATATGCGTGTGTTTGGTTGTTTGGCATATGCTCTTGTGCCATCACAACAACGTCACAAACTTGATGACAAGGCAAAGAAATGTATATTTGTTGGTTATAGTGCTAAAAGTAAGGGATATCGGTTGTACCATCCATTGACGAACACAATTATTGTGAGTCGAGATGTGGTATTTGCTGAAAATTCAGTTTTCTCTCTACTTGAATGCATAAAATTACCAACAGTTAGCTCACAAGATGTGTTCGATACACTCATGGCTTTGTTCCAAAATGGTGCGCTTGACTATGGCCATGCAGACCAGCCAACTGAGGTTCAAAGGGCTGAAAAATTCCAGCCAAATAGGGCTGAAAATGTGGATAATTTTCAGCCAAACATGGCTAAAAAAATTCAGCCAAAAAATGTCAAAACTGTTGGAAATTTCCAGCCACATATGGCTGAACATATGCGACAAAATATGGCTGAAACTGAGCATGAAATTCAGCCCACGCATGTACATATTGAAGATGTTTTACATAATGAACGCATGTCTATCAAGAGTGCACAATCTATGCCAAAGTGGCTGAAACAAACTTTGCAGGATAGCAAATTGAGTGCACCTTTACTTGGTAGAACAAGGTCAAGCTCTCACCATGCATCAAGTAATTTTGTGGATTATTCTCTTATTGCTACAACATGTAATGAAGAGCCACTTTCTTTTGAAGATGCATGTGACGATCCACAATGGATTAGTGCTATGCAATCAAAAATGGATTCCATACATAGGAATGATACTTGGGAGTTATGTGAATTGCCAAAAGGAAAGAATGCCATTGGTACAAAGTGGGTTTACAAGATTAAGAGAAAATCTAATGGTAGCATTGATCGCTACAAAGCTAGATTGGTTGCCAAAGGATATGCGCAACAATATGGCATTGACTATGAGGAAACTTTTGCACCTACTTCACGCATGACTACCATTCGTACCGTGGTTGCATGGCTGTCCATCGAGGTTGGAAAGTGCATCGATTGGACATAAAAACAGCCTTCTTGAATGGAGATTTGCAGGAAGAGGTCTATGTGAAGCAACCTCCTAGATTTGCTATGAAAGGGAAAGAGCATATGGTTTGTCGCTTGCATAAAGCTTTGTATGGTCTCAAGCAAGCTCCACGTGCATGGTATGACAAAATACATAAGCACTTGATTGCTCTTGGCTTCACATGTTTTCCGATTGAAAGCACACTCTATGTACGCAAAAATGGGGCTGATCTTATAGTGCTTGTTCTTTATGTCGATGACATACTCTTCACTGGGTCATGTAATGCAAAACTTGACATTCTTATGGCTGATTTGCAGCATACTTTTGATATCACTTATCTTGGTCTTTTGAGCTACTATCTTGGCATCCAGTTTGTATCCATTGAGGGGGGAATTGTTATGCATCAAGGAAAGTATGTTGAAAAACTACTTCAACGTTTTGACTTTGAGGATTGCAAGCCAGTTTCCACACCAGTTGAGACAGGATTTAGATTCTCAGTTGAGGATTCTAGTGATGCATTTGACACTTCTCTTTATCAGCAGGTTGTGGGATGTCTTATATATGCATGCAACACAAGGCCGGATATACAGTATGCAGTTTCCCAATTGAGTCGATTCATGCATAGCCCTGGCACTAAGCATTGGCAAGTGGTGAAACGTGTGTTTAGATATCTTCAAGGCACTTTGAGCTTAGGTCTCTTTTATGGCAGAGATGTCCAGCCATGCTTGCATGCTTTTACAGATAGTGATTGGGCTAGTTGTTATGATACTCGCGTGTCCACTAGTGGTAATTGGTTTTTCCTTGGAGACTCATGCATATCTTGGTTGAGTAAGAAGCAACCTACAGTGGCGACATCGAGTTGTGAAGCTGAGTACAGGGCAGTTTTCACAGCTACAGTGGAGTGTATATGGCTGAGACGCCTATTGATGGATCTTTGCATGGAGATTGATGCTTCTACACATATTCTCACAGATAGTCAGAGTGCTTTGGCTGTTGCACGAAACCCAGTGTTTCATGCACGGACCAAACATATTGAGGTGCATTATCACTATGTGAGAGAGCGCCTTCATGCAGGAGATATTGATTTGGTATATGTGCCTACACAAGATAATGTGGCAGACATATTCACCAAAGCTCTTCCACGGGAAAAGTTTGAAGCTTTTCGCAAAGCTTTAGGCTTATTACCTTGTGGGGGCTGATCTGTCACTCCCTGTATGTGTTCACATCATTCGCTCCAGGGGGGTTTGTTACACTTATGTGTTCCTCGTGTAGCTTTGATGTGAACCTTTTCCCTATACATGGGCACTTTTTACTCTAGTGCTGGCTAGAGGTTTTTTCCCCATGTTACCGCATACTTGATACTCTCATATGTGGTGGTACTTTGTACTTAGGGATATTATTCAGCTCTTACTTCAGTTCAGTTCATCGATCAATAGAGAGAGCTATTCCAGCCATCGTCTTCTCCATGTGTCTTGCTGCGTTTGTGCTCTTTGTGTGTGCTTCTCGTGTGTCTCTCGCACTTCTACACACACCCAACAGAAACGTATCCCAAGAACCATCAGTCTGGAATACTTAATTTACTAAAGACAACTCCGGGAGGTAGAAGTACAACTAGGTCTGACCCAGTTGTCAAAAAAGTCAAGAACGTTAGAAGTGATTCCGGTCATATTCCGGTGGAACGTGTTACGCCTCTGGTACATTTCGGTACTATTTCGGCACAGTCTGTCGAAGACATAGTAACTCTAGAATCTACCAAAACGCAGCTTGAAGTTAGTTTAACAATCTTGGATAAAGATTCAAATTTGTTTACGACTAGAAACACTTTAGCCAAAGAAATTTGCGAAGGCGAAAAAACACCTTATTTTGGCAAAAATTCGGCACATTCCGGTGATATTTCGGTAACAAAAGCGCAGTTTTTCGGCGACGGTTTACCATTTTTAGCTGAATCTTCAGCCCAGTCACCATTTTTTGGAGTAAGTTCCCCTACACTCAACATCAAGAAGGAAGGAAATTTGTTCGAAACCGAGATTCAAAACACACTGGACAAGATTATCGAACCAAAAAGCGCACAAGCCAGCGATACAGACTCCAATAGTTCGGATATTCAGCCTCTGGATACAGGAGAAAGTCATCATACAACCATCAGCACGATGAACGGGCAACAACAACAACAACAACAGCAACAACAACAGCTATGTCCACCCAGGCCACCTCCAACAGGAGTAACGTACACTAAATTTGGTGGATTCCCAGGTGATGACCCAGATGCTCATGTACGCACATTTGAGATAAGTTACGCAGTACTTAACCATCCACCGGATCCGGCGTATAAAGCTATTGTCTTTCAGTCTACATTGGTCAATGAAGCAGCTAGATGGCTTACAGAATATGATATTAATAACTTCGGCACCTATGAAGCAGTACGAGATGCCTTTTTGCAGAGATTCAGACTAAAGAAGAATCCAGTCGAAATTTTTGACTACCTGCAAAACAATAGACAGAAGATAAATCAAACTGTACAGGAGTACGCTACTCTATTCAGGACGCATCTAAGGAAGTTACCACCAACACACGCCAACTTATCGGACGACGTTATTACTCAGTGGTTTATCAATGGATTGACCCCGCAACTTAAACAGATTATGATTATACGCTGTGTAGGAGCTATGACGCTACATGCAGTGATTGCAATGGCTCTGTAGGTGGAAAACAAGGTTGGCGGATTTACAGAGGATCTGGAGTGGTTAAAAACAAATAGAAATGTCTCCGAAGATATGACCAGACAAGTATACTGCATCACATGCAAGAATTCAGGCCATACTAGTGCCACTTGTGCACTTAATCAGTTATTCTGTGCTATCTGCAACACTGCCGGACACACCACCGAAAACTGTGCATACAACGCCAAAGTGTAGGGAACTGCAATTGTCAATGCTATTATACAAGAACCAGGACAACCAGCCAATCATTATGTACCTCCGCAAATGAGGAACAATCATCAACAAGGATATCAAAATTACAGAGAACAGAGAAACAACAACTATAATGCAAACCGCTGGCAGACCGGACCGCCACCGGAAAATCCCAATTTGCCACCACCGCGTTGTCATTTCTGTGGTGAATTTGGCCACATTAGAAGATTTTGTAAAGATGTAGCTGAGTATGATCAGAGGAAGAAAGAATGTCAAAACCCAATGGCTAATATGGTACAAATCACACCAGTAGAAACACACGCTGCTGTAATTCAGACCCGCTCCGGTAAACAACTGCAACCAGCAGCAGAAATATTTGAACCAGGCATACGAGAACAACAAAGGATGTATGATAAAGCTAGTCAATGGACCACCGCAGAACCTCCAGTCTTCCCAGATCCTATTCCGGTAACCCAGACTCCATTGACCGAAGAAGGAACACAACAACAAGATTTCAATTCAGCAGCAGGCACATCATCAGCAGCAAGCACATCATCTTCAGCAGGCGCATCATCTTCAGAATCTGTGGAAACAATCCAATCACAAAAGGCCTAGGAAATTTTATCTAAGGCATCCATTACTCTTCCTCTGGGCCAATTACTTGCACTAGTACCAGGGGTTCGACAACAATTCCAACAGCAGTTCAGTCCTGTGCCTTCCTGCATTCCAGCGACAGCAACAATGCAACCGGAACCCGATTCTACGGTCGATCATTCAGTTCCTTTGATTACGGTATGGTATAAAAATCATAAAATCACACAGGTACTAATTGATGGAGGATCTGGAGTCAACATTGCTACTGCTGCACTATGTAAAAAGTTAGGGTGGACCGAAATCGAACCAGTTCAGTTTTTTGTCAGAATGGCCGATCAATCAAGAGTCCATCCCATAGGACTTGTACGAAATGTACCAATCACTTTACAAGGTACAACATTTAAAATGACCTTTGTCATACTAGATTTACCGGAATCCACTCTTGATTACAACCTCCTTTTTGGCCGACCTTGGCTAAAGCATGCTAAGGTGATACAGGATTGGTCTGCACAAGAGCTCACTTTCAAGGATAAAAATCGTAAATACGTTGTAAAATTAGATGCTATACAACCTTGCGAGTTGCATGCTAGACCGTATTTGGCAGAACCAGTCCATATGCTAGATGGATTGTCAGATGATGAAGAAGAAGAGTTTCTGAAAAATAACATTGACTTGATTTTCCTAGGAACTGTTGATCTACAATCTGTTGTAGATAACTGGAATCCCACAGTTTGTACGGTAATGACTGTAACAGAAGAAGATAAGAAGGAAGATATTGCTGTTATAGATGACGCTCAACTGCAACAACTTTTTAAGCCAGTTGATGATACAGAAAAGCCCCGACAATTTTATGTTCCAGAAGATCAGTTAATCACTTATAATTTAGGCGATGAAGATCATCCGCGTCTTGTGAAGATAAAGCAAAACTTACCGGAAACATTTCAAGCAGGCTTAATCCAGCTACTCCGAGAAATATCCGACGTCTTTGCATGGGATTACAAAGATATGAAAGGATTGGACCCGCGCATCTATCAACACAGAGTCATGCTGAAGCCCGAAGCAAAACCGAACAAACAACCCAGCTACCAGATGAATCCAAACTATGCATCACAGGTAAAGGTAGAACTTGATAGGCTACTTAAAGTTGGATTTATTGTACCAATAGAACATGCTGAATGGATCTCACCAATTGTTATTGTCCCGAAAAAGAATAAGCAGTTGCGAATATGTGTAGATTACCGAAAACTGAACGCAGCTACAGTGCCTGATCCTTTTCCGATCCCTTTTCTTGACACAATGCTTGATAGAGTAGCAGGACATGAAATGTATTCATTCCTAGATGGGTACAGTGGATATAATCAAGTTAGAATGGCTGAACAGGATATACCAAAGACTGCCTTCATTACCAACTGGGGTGTATTTGCTTGTACTTTTGTTACACTTATGTGTTCCTCGTGTAGCTTTGATGTGAACCTTTTCCCTATACATGGGCACTTTTTACTCTAGTGCTGGCTAGAGGTTTTTTCCCCATGTTACCACATACTTGATACTCTCATATGTGGTGGTACTTTGTACTTAGGGATATTATTCAGCTCTTACTTCAGTTCAGTTCATCGATCAATAGAGAGAGCTATTCCAGCCATCGTCTTCTCCGTGTGTCTTGCTGCGTTTGTGCTCCTTTGTGTGTGCTTCTTGTGTGTCTCTCGCACTTCTACACACACCCAACAGTGGTATCAGAGAGGTTCAGCTTCTTCTCACGTTTCGGTTTTTCACGCCGCGGCGCGCGCGCACTTTAACAGTGCAAATCGACTTCAGAGCATAGAAGTGTGAATTTCAGCAGCCCGGAAACATTTCCACTAGGTGCGCTAGGGTTTTACCCCCATTTCGAAGCCATTCCTGCAGTCAGAATCGCCATCAGAGTGACGCTTTGTGAGCTGAAATTTCAGCACTCATTTCAGTTTTCGTCGAAGTGAAGATTTTGTCACATTCTTGTTCGTTAGTGAAATGGTGGGCAGCAATGACTTGTTTGGCATGCTTCAAGCTGAAGATAAGCTTGATGGGACCAACTATCCGATGTGGTCTTACATGATGAAGCACGTTCTTGTTGCAAAACAACTTTGGAACATAGTGGCAGATGTAGATCGAAGACCAGCAGGTGCTTCTACTTCACAGTCTACTGTCACAGATGGAGCTTCTTCTTCGAGTACAGTGGTTTCTCCTTCTCCACCTACACAGGAGCAGCTTAGATGGATGGAAAAGATGCTCAAGCTCATGCTTTGATTGCGCTTTCAGTGAAGCCTCATATAGTTCCACACATTCGGTCATGTTCTACATCACGACAGGCATGGGACACTCTTGCTTCTTTGTATGCCGTGCGTAATGAAGCACATGTTGCATACTTGAGGAAGCAACTTGAGGATGTATGTATGGCTGGAAATGAGTCAGTGGATGTGTATGTGATACGCATCAAGGACTTGAAAGAGCAATTGGCAAACATAGATGAGATCATTCCGGATGCATCACTCATTTCTACATTGTTGAAAGGATTACCGGAATCCTTTCAAAGCTTTGCTACTACACTCCGTTTGGTTGCAAAAGGAAATCCTAATATGTATGCATTTGATGAGGTTGTGTCTCTTCTTTTGCAAGAAGAGCAATCTAGAGTGAATAGGAGTGGTTTGATTGAGGGAACGCAAGCACTTGCTATCTCACAAAAGGGGAAAAGCAAGTATGGTTCAGCTTTTGGTTCATCAAAACCAAAGCCTCAAGCTTCCTCTTCCACTCATTCCTTTAATGATGTTGATTTGCAAAAGAAGAAGAGATGCAAATATTGCCGGAAGGCTGGTCATACTATTGATGAGTGTAGAAAGCTTGCTAAACGCAATGAAAAGAAGAAGGAATCCAGCATGTCTATTGCTGAAAATTCAGCAAATGCAAAGAATGATGAAGCTAACATGGCTCAAGATTTTTGGGCATGTGTTGTTACATGTCATTATGATGCTTCTTTACATTCTAAATGCATGGTTGTGAGTGAGGCTGATTCGGATTGGTTCTTTGATAGTGGTGCTTCAAAGCACATAACATCATGCAAAAGATTTTTTGCCTCTTTGAAAGATGCACCTAAAGGAGGACATATGGTGTGTGCAAACAATGCCTCTTATCCTATCATTGGAGTAGGAGAAATTGAGCTTACGGCTGCAAATGGAGGTGTGATTCTCTTGAAAAATGCATTGTATGTGCCCGGTATCAAGAAGAACTTAATTTCAGTTCCGTTGATTGCCAAAGCTGGACTTCATGTACACTTTGTTGATGATAAGTGTATGGTTCATGATTTCAGCAATGGCGATGTTATCGTGATGTCCGGTACATTATGTGATGGTTTGTATCGCATGGATACATACAAGAGGGCTGCCTCGAATGCCTTGGTTGCTCATACTTCTTCCATGGCTGAAATGGAGCTTTGGCATGCTCGTTTTGGTCATTTAAACTTCAATAGTTTGCTCTACTTGCAAAAGAAGGACATGGTTATTGGCTTGCCTACACTTGAGTCCATTGAAAAGCATGCATGTGAAGGTTGCACTCTTGGAAAAATGCATCGTGCTTCTTTTCCAAAAGATAGTCACACACACACTACAAGAAAATTGCAACTTGTTCATAGTGATGTATGTGGTCCCGTCAAGACTCCATCTTTTGGGAAGCATGTATATTTTGTTACCTTCATTCATGATGCTACTCGCCATACATGGGTGTATCCTATGAAAGCAAAGAATGAGGTATTTTCTTTCTTCAAAGCATTTTTAGCTATGGCTGAAAATTTTTCTTCACAAAAGCTTTTGACTCTACGCACGGATCTGTTGATATATTTAGGTAGTGATGTGTGTGAACACTCTAGGACCGCCGGGGCACTTTTTTCCCTCTTTAGGAGGTTTTTTTCCCCCAGCTTGTATATACGCCTATTGCCCTAATGGGCTACTTATCTTTGTACATTCTCTAGTAATACATTCAGTCTTGTGTGTTGTGCTCCAAGCTTCTTCCTCTTCGTTGTGCTGTTCGCGTGCTTCCGCAGACGTCTAACTCCAACAATTGGTATCAGAGCAGGTCGTTGATTCTTCTAGGGCGCCGTCGACACTCCTCCGTTTGCAGTCTCAGATTCGCACAAAATTTGGTGAGCATACTCAGAGTGTTTTCGAAATCAAAACTGCTTCGCTCTGTGGTGCCGAAATCGCGATCTGAGCTCGTTTCGGCCTCCGAACGCACTATCGCAGTGCTTGTGCAGGCTATTTCGTCCTTTTTTGCCAAATGTATATACCAGTTTCTGTTCGCCAGTTTAAGCGTCTCGAAGTCTGCTACAGGTCTAGCAGAACTCGTCTGGGCAGTTCTGTTCAACTTTTTGAGATACAGTCAATTTTCTACATCAAGGTATTTTAGTCACCGGCCATGGCTGAAAGCAGTGATGTATTCCGTATGTTGGCTGTTGAGGATAAGTTGGATGGTACCAACTACCCATTATGGGCTTATATGATGCGACATGTACTGGTTGCAAAAGGATTGTGGAACATTGTGCAGGGTGTTGAAAGACGTCCTGTTACACCTGTAATAACAGGTACTGCAAATACAGGTGTTGGAGCTGATGAAGATGGTGTCGAAGATGATATTCCGCAGATTCCTGTTCGTGCTGCTGTTTCTGTTGCACCTACTGCAGAGCAGATTCGTTGGGATGGCAGAGATGCCCAGGCACATGCATTGATAGCTTTGTCTGTCAAACGTGCCATTATTCTTCACATTCGCTCTTGCAGAACAGCAAAGGATGCTTGGGATACACTTACCACTTTGTACCAGGCTAGGAATGAGGCTCGTGTTGCTTACCTCCGAAAACAGTTGGAGAGTGAGCACATGAATGAAGGTGATTCGATGGACAGTTTTCTTACAAAGATCAAAGACCTGAAGGAACAATTGATTTCTGCTGATGAGGTTATACCAGATAGCTCACTTGTGCAGACCGTTCTGAATGGCCTTCCTGATTCATATCAGAGTTTTGCCTCTACTCTTCGATTGATGATGAAAGGCAATCCGAATGCCTTGTCATTTGAGGAATTAGTCTCTGTTCTGTTGCAGGAAGATCAGTCCAGGCAGAACAGGTCCATTATGCGTGTTGCAGATCAAGCTTTCCTGGCTAGTCAGAAGGGCAAAGGAAAATGGAGCTCTTCTACTAGTAAGCAGAAATCTGCAAATGCTTCACAATCGAAGAACCAGGATAAAGATGAGAAGAAATCAGAAAAGCAGAAATTGTTCTGCAAGTACTGTAAAGGAAATGATCATATTATAAAGAACTGTCCAAAACTGGCTGCTAAAGAGGCAAAGAAGAAAGAGGCTGGAAGGGTTGTTGCAGAAGCCTCTACACCAAAAACAGAGTCTGCAAATCTTGTGCAGGAAGAAGAATGGGCGTTTACTACTGTTTGCAGTTTTGACCCATCTTCTCATGATCAGTGCATGTCTGCAGTAGACTCAGATGTTTGGTACTTTGACAGTGGGGCAACCAAACATATTACCTCGCAGCGCAGTTTCTTCTCTTCACTCGAGCCTGCCCCTACAGGGAATACTGTCACATGCGCCAATAACTCCTCTTATCCTGTTATGGGAGTTGGTAAGATCATTCTGACTACTGCTGATGGTAGTTCTTTCACTTTGTCAGATGCTTTAATTGTGCCAGGGATCAAAAAGAACCTGTTATCAATTTCTGCATTAGCCAAGATTGGCTTGGTTGTGAAATTCGTTGATGACAGGTGTACAGTCCATGATCTCTCAAATGGCGATGTGATTATTGCTTCTGGCATTTTATGTCGTGGGCTGTATAAGCTCATAGACTATGAAAAATCTGTGAATGATTCGGCATGTGCAGTTCATGATTCTCAGGCTATGTCAGATGCAAAGCTTTGGCATGCACGCTTTGGTCATCTGAATTTTGCTAGTTTGTTACGCCTGCAGAAATCTGAAATGGTGTCCTCTTTGCCCAAACTTGAGGCACCTGGAAAACATGTTTGTGAAGGATGTATTTTGGGCAAAATGCAGCGTTCTTCCTTTCCAAAAGATGGTTCAGTTCGGGCTATGCAGAAATTGCAGCTTGTACATAGTGATGTCTGTGGTCCTATGCAGACACCCTCTTTTGGAAATTACCTTTACTTCGTGACTTTCATTGATGATTTTTCCAGGCATGCATGGGTATATCCACTCAAAGCAAAGTCCGAAGTGTTCATGTGCTTCAAACAGTTTTTGGTTTTGGCTGAAAATCTGTCAGCATGTAAAATGGGCATCCTCCGTTCTGATCGAGGGGGGGAATATATGTCTTCAGATTTTAATGCATTTCTGGCTGAACGTGGGATAAAACACCAGTGTACAGTGCCGTATACACCTCAACAGAATGGAGTTGCTGAACGAAAGAACATGTCACTCATGGAGATGGCGAGGTGCATGGTCAAAAGTCAGGCTTTACCACATAGTTTCTGGCTTGAGGCTGTCATGTGTGCAGCATATGTACTGAACAGGTATCCCACGAAAGCGTTGCAGTCTATCACTCCATATGAGGCTTGGCATGATCGCAAGCCATCTGTTGCTCATCTGCGTGTTTTTGGTTGTTTGGCATATGCATTAGTGCCTGAACAACATCGCAGAAAATTGGATGATAAGGCAGTAAAATGTATTTTTGTTGGGTACAGTTCTGAAAGTAAAGGCTATCGTCTGTATCATCCACAGACTAAACGCATTCTGGTTAGCCGTGATGTTGTCTTTGTGGAAGATGCTATTCAGCCATTGCTTTCATGTACTAAGGAGACATATGTTAGCTCCAAAGACATGTATGATACTTTGATGCCTCTTTTTACAGGTGGACAGGCTAGCGCTGGTCCTAATGAGGCAACTTCTCAGCCTTTGCAGGTTTCATATGATGATGCAGATCATGCCATTTCTGATGCAGATTTACATGATGCACTTGTTGATGAGAGAGCTGATATTGAACAGGCAAAAACTATGCCAAAATGGCTGGTGCAGACTTTGCGTGACAACAAATTAGATGCACCTTTGTCATATCGTACTCGTTCAGGCTCTCATAGTACCTCCTTTGCATCAGATTGCTATGCTATGGCTGCATCTAGTCTCTGTGATGAGAATGAGCCTGTTTCTTTTGATGAAGCACAAAATTCAGAAAATTGGATGGCTGCTATGCAATCTGAATATGATGCTATAATGAAGAATGGTACATGGTCTTTATGTGACTTGCCTCCTGGCAAGAAGGCCATTGGCACTAAGTGGGTATACAAGCTGAAGCGTAAACCTGATGGTACAGTTGACAGGTATAAGGCTAGGCTTGTTGCAAAGGGTTATGCGCAGGAAAGAGGCATTGATTTTGATGAGACCTTTGCACCTACATGCCGTATGACTACTGTTCGGAGCATTTGTGCACTTGCAGCCCATCATGGTTGGAATGTACATCAGTTGGACATTAAAACAGCATTTCTGAATGGTGACTTGCATGAAGAAGTGTATGTTTTTCAGCCCCGTGGCTTTGTGCAGAAAGGGCATGAAAACCAGGTGTGCAGGTTAAAGAAGGCGTTATATGGTTTAAAGCAAGCACCACGTGCTTGGTATGAGAAAATACATGCCTATCTGATTGCACATGGTTTTGAGAACAGTCCAACTGAAAGCACCTTATATGTTAAGCGTGCTAATGATGTGCTTTTGATCATTGTTGTCTATGTAGACGACATGCTGCTCACTGGTCCTCTTGAGAAGCATATTGCTGATTTCAAGGCTGATTTGCATGCCTCATTTGAGATGTCTGATTTGGGGCATTTGCATCACTATTTGGGCATTCAGTTTATGCAAGTTGATGGTGGAATGGCTTTGTGTCAAACGAAATATATTGACACATTATTGCAGCGTTTTGGCCTTGAAGACTATAAGCCTATTGCCACTCCTATGGAGACAGGTTTACGATTGAGTCTTCATGATGCTGGAGATGCATTTGATGCTGTTCTCTATCAGCAGGCTGTTGGATGCTTGATTTACTTATGCATTACTCGGCCAGATATTCAGTTTGCTGTCTCACAGATGAGCAGGTTTATGCATTGCCCAGGAGTCACGCATTGGAAAGCGGTTAAGCGCATCTTTCGCTACTTGAGTGGTACTCGGCTACTTGGGTTGTTTTATCCCAAGGGGGGATCACTACCGCCAGATTTGCATGCTTTTTCTGACTCAGATTGGGCTGGTTGCTATGACACTCGTGTGTCCACCAGTGGTGTTTGCTTCATGCTTGGTAGCTCATGTATATCTTGGTTGAGCAAGAAGCAGCCTACTGTGGCCACTTCCAGTTGTGAGGCTGAGTATAGGGCAGCTTTCACAGCGACTGTTGAGTGTGTGTGGCTCAGACGCCTTATGGCTGATTTGGGTGTTGGCCAGTCTTCTGCCACCACCATCTTCACTGACAGTCAGAGCGCATTGGCAGTTGCGAGGAACCCTGTGTTCCATGCTCGCACTAAGCACATTGAGGTGCATTATCACTATGTCAGGGAGAGGTTCTCTGCTGGGGAGATCAGCTTGGCATATGTGCCCACGCAGGAGAACATTGCAAACCTTTTCACGAAGGCTCTGCCTAGGGAGAAGTTTGAAGCTTTCCGCAAAGCTTTGGGCTTACTTCCTTTTGTGGAGTGATTTCCACATAGCTCGGCACTTCCTTATACATGAGTGCCAGCTCCTTGTTCACCGCATCACTCCCAGGGGGGATTTGTTGATATATTTAGGTAGTGATGTGTGTGAACACTCTAGGACCGCCGGGGCACTTTTTTCCCTCTTTAGGAGGTTTTTTTCCCCCGGCTTGTATATACGCCTATTGCCCTAATGGGCTACTTATCTTTGTACATTCTCTAGTAATACATTCAGTCTTGTGTGTTGTGCTCCAAGCTTCTTCCTCTTCCTTGTGTTGTTCGCGTGCTTCCGCAGACGTCTAACTCCAACAGGATCGTGGTGGTGAATACATGTCACATGAGTTTAATGCTTTTCTTCGTGAAAGAGGTATTTCACACCAATGTACGGTGCCATATACACCTCAACAAAATGGTGTTGCCGAGCGTAAAAATAGAACTCTACTTGAAATGGCACGATGTATGGTTAAAGGAAAGCATCTTCCTCATAAATTTTGGATGGAAGCGGTCATGTGTGCAAATTATGTGTTGAATCGCTGCCCTACAAAAGCATTGAGAGTCATCACTCCTTATGAGGCTTGGAATGGTCATAAGCTTATGGTTAGTCATATGCGTGTGTTTGGTTGTTTGGCATATGCTCTTGTGCCATCACAACAATGTCACAAACTTGATGACAAGGGAAAGAAATGTATATTTGTTGGTTATAGTGCTGAAAGTAAGGGATATCGGTTGTACCATCCATTGACGAACACAATTATTGTGAGTCGAGATGTGGTATTTGTTGAAAATTCAGTTTTCCCTCTACTTGAATGCAAAAAACTGCCAACAGTTAGCTCACAAGATGTGTTTGATACACTCATGCCTTTGTTCCAAAATGGTGCGCTTGACTATGGCCATGTAGACCAGCCAACTGAGGTTCAAAGGGCTAAAAAATTCCAGCCAAACAGGGTTGAAAATGCAGATAATTTCCAGCCAAACATGGCTGAAAAAATTCAGCCAAAAATTGCCAAAACTGCTGGAAATTTTCAGCCACATATGGCTGAACATTTGCGTCCAAATATGGCTGAAACTGAGCACGAAATTCAGCCCACGCATGATGTACATATTGAAGATGTTTTACATAATGAACGCATGTCTATCAAGAGTGCACAATCTATGCCAAAGTGGCTGAATCAAACTTTGCAGGACAGCAAATTGAGTGCACCTTTACTTGGTAGAACAAGATCAAGCTCTCACCATGCATCAAGTAATTTTGTGGATTATTCTCTTATTGCTACAGCATGTAATGAAGAGCCACTTTCTTTTGAAGATGCATGTGACGATCCACAATGGATGAGTGCTATGCAATCAGAAATGGATTCCATACATAGGAATGGTACTTGGGAGTTATGTGAATTGCCACCATTGAACCACATGAAAAGGAATATCCTAGAGGTGACCTAGAGAAAGAAAGGTTGGAGATATGTAAGAAATTAATTGAAGTGGCTCAATAGACCCTAGAAAACCCTCTTCAAGAAGGCAGATGGAAGAAAGCGGAAGGAATTGAACCACCCTTTGAGGAGTTAGAAGCAGAAGGTGAATTTGAAGCCTCAATACCTGAATTAAACTCGGAAGGATTATTACAACTTGACGAGAGCAAAAAGGATGAAGACAGTGTGAAGGCTTTACCAAATTACACGGGGGAAGACGAACATAATTCTGAATTATATTGCATTCCCTAAGTGAAAAGAAAAGAGCGGAACCCATCGATCCAAACATCGGACATTATACAACATCTTAAAAAAGTAAAAATCCCTTGTACTTTGACATTGGAAGAACTCTTGAAAGTAAAACCACAATTGAAGGAGAAAGTAACTAGTCAATTAAGGACAAGGTCAGATGAAAAGGAAATGCCTGATGGAGCAACCACAATCAAAATCCCAGTCGATAAAGTTGGAGATTTCAGTGAGGGAGATGAAGGAAACACATGCCTTCCCATTACTTACAGAGGTTAGACTACTAAAGCCATCTTAGATTCTGGAGCAGGAGTAGGGATTACGACCAAGGAACTTTGGGAAAAATGGGGAAAACCAGCTTTAAGACCAACACGGATGAAGATTCAAATGGCAGATGGACACACGAAATGACCCCTAGGATTATTGGAAAAAGTAACTTTTATTACCTATGGAGTTGAATTCGAGCACACCTTAGCAATCTGTCAATTTGAAAAGGCTAGCAATTATGAGATGATGCTTGGAAGACCTTTAATGAAACAGCTTAAGGTAGTGCAAGATTGGGGAAAAGACATGGTATACTTGCAGCATGAGGGAACCACGACCAGAATAAATATCCATACATATACATATCAAGATGTTCCCCCCTTACAATGGAATCTGATTCATAAGGAGGAGGACGGTCAATCGATTCACAGTATAGGTTCAAGTGACCAATCATGGATGAACAAAGGAACTCATCTATGGATATGCCAGGAAGCAAAAAGGGAAGAGGAAAAGAAGAAAGGATGGTAGCAAAGGTAGGGAGTTGTGAGATGTGTACAGGATCCGGCTTACATGCCCCAAATATTCCTAGATGAAGAATTCAAACTTCATGGCTGATGGAGATTCTAGCCACGCTTGATGTATGTGTAAACGAAGAGGTAATAACCATGAATGAATGCATTGACGAGGAAGGATATGATGTAAGTTTATACGTGGTTGTTCTCCAAGAAGCCAAAGGAGAGGTAATTGAAAAAGAATGGAAGGAGGATTATGCGAGCATTGAAATGGAGCATGAACAAATTGAGACACAAAGTGAAAATCAAAGAGTAAGTATCATAACTAATGGGTTGATCAAGGAATGACACTAGGACTAGATAAAGAAAACGAAGAAGGAGAAAACAAGCCTCCAGATCAATTCGAAGTATCTGCCCACTTCAAGAAATATGAGGTAGAAGAGAGGAAAATTGCTATCCAAATGCCAAAACGGGAAGCACAACCAGGAATAGCATATGACAACAAAGAACAGACCAAGAAAATAGTAGTAGCTTTGGAGGAAGGAGAGGAGCGATGTACTTTTATAGGACAGGATGTCTCAATGGGGGAAGAACAAGAGTTAATACGACTCATACGAGAATACAGGGATGTCTTTATTTGACATATAAGGATTTAAAAGGAGTAGATCCTTTATTTGTGCCCATAGAATCTCTATGACATCAGAAGCCAAACCTTCCAAACAAAGACCATACACATATAATGATGTTTACTCAGCAAAAATTAAGGAGGAGATAAATAAGTTTTTGGACTGAGGCTTCATTTATGAGATCGAACACACGGAATGGGTATCATCTTTAGTGGTCGTGCTGAAAAAGAATGGCAAGTTAAGGGTATGTATTAACTTGAAGAAAGTAAACGCTGCCACCATACAAGATAGTTACCCATTACCTATCAACGATCATCTTTTGGAAAGGGTTGCAGGAAAGGAAGTCTATAGTTTACTGGATGGCTTTTCAGGATATAATTAGGTAGCAATTTCTCCTGAGGACCAACATAAGACAGCCTTTGCAACTAAATGGGGAGTGTACGCATTCAGGGTTATGCCTTTTGGTCTAACTAATTCCCAAGCCACTTTTCAAAGTTTGATGTGTCACATGTTAAAGGAATTCTTAAGGAAGAGCATGGAGGTATATGTGGACGATTTATGCACCTATTCAACTATATGATCAGAACATATCCCAGAACTAAGAAAGATCTTTGCCAAATGTCAACAATATAGAGTTTGTCTTAACCCCAAAAAGTGTGTATTCATGGTTCGACAAGGGAAGATATTAGGACACATTGTCTCTAAAAAAAGGGATTTCCACGGATGAAGACAAAATCAAAGTGATTCTGGAGTTGGCGAGACCAAAGACAACAAAAGAAGTGCAAGCATTTATGGGACATTGTGGATACTACCGTAGGTTTATCCACATGTATGCCATAATCGCTAGACCTCTTTACGCATTATTGTTTTAGTTTATTTGGACAGAAGAATGTGAAAAGGCCTTCTACGAATTAAAGAGTTGCTTGAGTTCAACACCAATCCTTAGAGTTCCTGATTGGAACAAACCATTTCATATTCACGTGGATGCTTCCAAGTTTGCCATTGGATGCATGTTAGCGCAACCAACGGATACATGAAAGTTAGACCACCCTATAGCCTATGCCAATAGACAATTAAATCAAGAAGAACGCAATTATACCATCACGGATTGAGAAGGTTTAGGGATGGTGTATGCGGTAAAGATGTTTCGACACTACTTATTGGCAAACAAATTCAAATTCCTCATTGATCATCAAGCATTATTGTACTTATTCAATAAGCCTTGTAACACAGGACGACTAGAACGATGGTTCCTATTGCTGATGGAATTTGATTTTGAAGTAGTTAGTCAAGAAGGGGAACACACACATCAAAGCGGATCACCTATCAAGAATGACACATGGAGAGCCCCCCATAGGAGTACCATATGATCTGCCAGATACTTATCTTTTTAATCTCGAAGTATGTCCCCAATGGGCAGAAAAGTTGATCCCTATTCTCACATATGAACCTAAACATGGGATCACGACAAACAAAAGTCAAGAGTTATGGAAGACTAAAAATCTCTACATCATAGCTAGAAGCTTATACTACCAAGATCCAAGTGGGTTACTCATGAGATGCGTGGAGGAAGTAGCACATGTAAATCAATGGAAAACTCATTTAAACGCAAATGGAACATGGAAAACACTGAAGAGATTAGGCATATAGTGGCCAACCATGCAGAGGGATACACATAACTATGTATCTACCTGCCCAACTTGTCAAGAACAAAGGCCAGAAGAGAACTCTACTCTATGTTACTCCACTATAGCACCAAGGTGGAGTATGCCTCTAGTAAAATTCCTAAAAACCCAGGAGTACCCGAAAGGAGCTACTCTAGCAAGAAGATGTGCCCTCACAGAGGAAAGCAAGGACTATGTTCTTATAGGAAAACAGCTCTTCAAGAGAGGAAGGGACAATCATCTAGGAATGTGCATTCAAGAAGACGAGTATCTTTCTGTCTTAGAGATGGTGCATACAGGAGCTGCAGGAGGACATTTTTCTACAGATAAAACTGCAAAAATGATTCTCTTCAAAGGAATGTGGTGGCCCACTCTACATCAAGATGTAGCCACTTATGTCCAAAGATGGGACACCTTTCAATGAACAAAGTATCCTATGAGAAGAGATGAAATGCCACTAAAACCTATGATGAGTGCCAGAGCATTTACCAAATGGGGAATAGATTTTGTAGGACCTATTAGTCCACCAGCTAAGGGTTCCCATGCTGAGTATATAATTGTAGCAACGGATTATTTGACCAAATGGATAGAGGCCAAAGCGACCAAGAAAAACGATGCGAGGACTACGGCGAAGTTTCTCTTTGAGAACATATTCACTAGGTTTGGATTGCCTATTGACATTGTGAGTGATATGGGCACACACTTCGTCAATGAAGTAATAGAAGCCCTAATGAATGAATTCTTAGTGATTCATAAGAAATCAGCCCCTTATCACCCACAAGCCAACGGACAAGCTGAAAGTTCAAACAAAATCTTATGCACAGTCCTCACTAAAATTGTTAACAATGGTAGATCGGACTGGGACAAGCAATTACATCACGCTTTATGGGCATTCTGAGT
Organism: Ceratopteris richardii; assembly: GCA_020310875.1. Taxonomy (NCBI): domain Eukaryota; kingdom Viridiplantae; phylum Streptophyta; class Polypodiopsida; order Polypodiales; family Pteridaceae; genus Ceratopteris; species Ceratopteris richardii. The sequence goes on along the minus strand of CM035414.1, from coordinate 71,282,723 downwards.
AGCCTACAAAACAGCCATAGGAACTACTCCCTTTAACCTAGTGTACGGACAGAATGCCATCCTGCCAATTGACTTCCTGGTACCTACTCTCAGAGTAGCTGCAAATACGAATGGACTGGACATGAGTTATCAACTCAATTGGATCAAATAGAAAAGTTACACGAAATAAGACTACAAGCTGTGGCAGGTATTTACGCTGCAAAAAGCCAGCAGAAGGCATATTTTGATGCTCATATTAAAGATAAAAACCTAAAGGAAGGAGATTTGGTTTTGGTCTATACTTTGAAGCAACATGCAAAGAAACTACAAAAAAGAGGATATGGCCCATTGATCATCAATCGTATATCTACCAGCGGAGCCATCAGTTTAGCAACCCTAGATGGAGAAGTATTACCAAACTATATAAGTGGTTCCGAGTAAAAAAGTATTTAGAGCCATTGATAGAGGAAATAATGTCACGACTTCTAATGGCAAAAAATAGACGAGAAGAGGACGAAAGAATATGCGAAGAAGCAAGATGGGAAGCTCTAGAACGAATCAGGAAACGAAAGGAATGGATGAGAGAGAGAGATGAAAGATATCGACAAGGAGATGAACTCATCCCAATGGCTAACTTTAGAGCCTCTGAAAACCTAGGACAACAAGCAAAGCAACTATATTTGAATTTAAGTGCCAGAACAGAAGAGTACCACTTGGTGGATGCTCTCATTGACACAGGAGCAGTTGTAAGCTGTATCAAGTCTTCATTGACTCAGAAACTCAAGGAAGAATTCCGTCCATCTAAGGCACAACTGATTGGAATAGGAGGAAAAGTTACTAAATGCATAGGTGAGATTATCATGTCATTGCATCTTGGAAACAACACGATGCAACAAAAACTCTTAGTGTGTCATGATCAGGACTTATTAGAAGAACTTGTGTTGGGTCAAGATTGGATATATGAATATGAAGTGACCATCCAGTTAGCCTTAGGCTATGTATCAGCCAAGATAGGGCACCATGAGGTATTCAGCGTGTTAGAAGAACGACATGTCAAAGCCAAATGTATAGGCCAGAGAGATCACTCACACTTGCATGATGATGAATGTACATTCACCCACACTATGGAAACCCCACCATCAAGTACTTCATGTGAGAATGCACCGAATCTCAATCTCACACACTCTCCTAAACCAGTGAACCTCACTGCTAACATCGTTTCCAATAAAAGCCCCTATGAGGTATCGAGCACAAGAGAGTATAGTCAGAAAGACTATCACAAACTTTCACGCATTAGGATCCATCCCATTCCTCACACTAGACATGCTTGGATCAGAAAAGATCAGGTGACAGCATATCATCAGCAACGGAGCTACACTCTACACCGGAAACAACAACAACACAAAAACACGAGTCAAGCTGGACTCAGAGGCCCACAAAGGATTGCTAGAGTATGGATTCCAAAGAAGGTGATCGCCGCCCAACCGACGCGAACACAGATATGGATTCCCAAATCATGTGCACCAATGACAATCATTAACAAGGAGATATCAATGCTCAAGGAGAATCAGTACGACATGAAGGCTAAGCAACAAGAAATATACAACTACAGGACAATGCAAGAGCAGAAATACGCAACAAAAACCATTCAAAGATTCAAAAGGCAGACACAACAGAGGTACAATGTAAGAAGCACAACAATCACCAGGAATGTTGGAGATACAGTCTGCCACAATAGAATAAAGCAGATCTGGATGCCTAAAGGCAAAACAATCTGTATACATTGACCAGATAATTCAATTCGCACACATCCTGAGTTGCAAGAGTCCCAAGCATGCATAATAGGGCCACATTACAAGGCCATGCATTCGGCACCTAATTCTTCTTCTATTGGATAGTGAAGCACATTTCCCTCTTAGGGAATAGGAGAGCACTTGTACCAGAACCTCAAGGAAAATGACTAACAATACAATAAAAGCTTCGGCTAGGTACTAATGCTTTTTGTTTTCTTTCAGAGAAAAATAGAAACACATATATGAATGTATGAAGAAAATCCCAGGTACTACCTTTCTCACACCCACGGGAAAGGGACGACTCACATCACTCGGAGAGTTACCAGATTTATGGAGGATAAGTAAAGGATAACTCTTGATACCAGCTTTACACTGATTATTGGTATGTATTGAGTGCAGATGGCATCTTCTAATTCTGAGGCTACACAAGAGGAAGAATTCCTCCTACTTCCCTTAGAATCGAACTCAAGAGCAAGAGGTCATTGGTTCCTTGAAGATCAACCTGTGTCGGAACTTCTTTTCATGGCCACTATTAAGATTATGGATAGGGATCACTACTTCCCAATCATGTCACAAGAGTTCCAAACTATAATACAGGGATTACCGCACATCACAGATATTTGGACAAGGGTTGGACTTGATGCATTTCTGAGACTTCCGATATATTTACCTGACTTTCATATATGCACCCAAGTTATGAACACACTCCAGTCCGCAACAGATAAGAAGTTCTCAAATGGAAGTTCGGCATTGACTTTACTAATCTATGAGGCTCTCGAGATGAAAGAATGTCTAAGTTTGATGCCAAACTCCACAGAAATGGCAAAATATGTAAAATCGGCTACTGTTCCAAAGAAAAAGAAAATTGTTATCTCCACAGAGGAAGTGGGAACAAGTTCCAAGAAACCAAGGAGAGGGGCTAAGCGAGCTAGAGATGAAGCGTTCTAGGGGACACCACAATCAAAACGAGCAAATACACTACCCATGATCCCTCTGACACAATAGCCCATCATAAAAAGGGATCTCTCAACAGCTCTAGAAGAAATGCATACGTATATGCGAGGTCAAGTGAATCTCAATGTTCAAGGACATCAATATAGACAAGCAAGGCGAGGGAAGCAACAAAAAGACAAAGAACATACTCCAAAATTAGCTGCCAAATACAAAGAATTGGGACTGGAGGATTTGAGTTCTAATGAGGAATCTACTCAAGAAAAAGACACCTTGGACACTGATATAAGAACAGAAACAAACAATGAGGAATGGATAGAGATAAACCAGGTTGAGATCACACCCAACAATCAACACTCAAGCATACAGAACCAGGAAGCCTCCACTGAACAGACACACCTCATTCAATTGAATCAAAAGTCACAAATCAGCATCAGCGAACCTTCAATCACACATAAAGATGCAGTGCCACCCATAAAAGAAGAAATACAAACAAGTGTAGAAAAAGAAAGGTGTTTACAACAAAATATGGAACAAATTGTGATTGAGATTCTTGATGACACACCCCAAGGTAAGACTGAAGCTAAGGGGGTTGAGCCAAAGATACAACTTCATATTAGGCAACCCCATGCCACGACATTGCATGTGGCACAAGGAAAAGATGTTACCACACGGGAAGAACCTAGTATCCCGACAACATGGTTGAATGTTGATATTACTCAACTAAAATCCGTAGTCAAACAAATGATACAAATGGCCATGGATATGCAGCAACAAATGATGGAAACAGACGTAGATTACGACAAGGCCATGAGCGAAAAAAATCAATTTCAAGTGATGAGTGAACAACTGTCTACGCAATTGATACAAGTTCAACAGGTGATTTCAGCTAAGGAAATGGAAATAATCGAAGTCAAAGGACAATGCACTACATTAATGGAACAGAATCACACTTGTGTGAAAGGACCATTTATTAGGGCACATGTATATAAGTCAATTTGTGACTCTTTCTAGATACTTTTTGCCATTGTGAGAATCAAGAGCACAAAATTTCGAATTTGTGTCTTCTCCTCTCTATATCTTCTTCTTTGTGAGTCTGTGTGCATGTGTGATGCTTGGAAAGAGTGCTTGGGATGATGCTTGGAAAGAGTGCTTGGGAGTGTTGTCTATCCATGAAAGTGCATGTTTGCTATTGGTAAGGTGTGTGCGAAGTGTAGGAAGTGTAGGAAGGTCATTCCCACAACTCAGTATTTTGCTCATAACTAGAAGCAAGAGCGTCAGAATCAAGTGAAAATACACCATTGGATGCATCTTCTTGAGAGCTTTGAAAGGAACCCGCTATTCACTATATTCGGGGTTTGGAGTTGAGAGCAAAGCTCGATTTATTGTTGACTGCTGCTCCAAATGTAGCGACATCTCAACAGATCCCTGAAACTTGTTTGGAATGGATTTATACTTGTTTGCACTTTGTGAAAGTTCATTTGCATTGACCATCATTTGAATGCATGTCTTCATACACTCAGCTAGGTTTTGATACTCCTTGGATAGATAAGTAAAGTGTGAATCCCCACTATATGTACTTGAGGGGGATCGAGGTATAGTCTCTTTCTCCACAAGTCCCTAAGTTCGTTCTTAGGTACACAATTACTTTTGCTAGATCAACTCGCAGGAGAAGAGCATGGATCTCAAATGGAATCAAGCTGTGATAAAGAACCATACATGAAACTATACACGAATTTCTCTCAAAGAAAACTCATGCATGAAAAAAACCAAAATGTATATGACATGTGAACAATGTGAGGATAATGAAGGGGTCTCATCAAGGTCTTCATGAGAGCTTAAAGAAGATTATAAGCCATCACAAGGTCTCCATGGAAGCTCTAGCTCAAATACCAATGTAATGAACTAGACTATTAGGACCACCATGCGGGAGAGAGATGACTCTCCTCCCAACCTTATGCTTCTATGTATAGCAACTCAAATCAATGAGGAACACAAATGTAAATGGAATCCACAAGTGCATGTGCAATCTTCCACTCCTATAATACCTTCCATGAGAGTCCTCTATGTACTCGCCACTCAAGTTAAGTCTCTCTAGACTCAAGTTAACTCATGTTTACTTGAGTTAGAAGGCTCTAAAGCTCTTTGGGAAACTCTCTCCCCGTGTTCCCCATGGGGGTTGAACCCAATACCTCCTCCTTCCCAACCTTGAGATTTAACCACTAGGCTAAGTGGATTACTTGTTTTAGAAAGCAGATGAAGTTAAGTCTAATCTAGATATCTTTGACCATACACATGAGTGACCAAATGGTGTCCAATTTCAGATCTATCTAAACTAGTCAGACACTCAGATCATTAACTTTACTTTATAAAAAACATGGAAAGTGTTTAATGCATCACACAACCAAGACATATGTGTGTCATCCAATGAACAAGAGGAATCTTGAGATGAATCAAAGTGACATCTATTTATATATTTAGGTACTGGTGTGTGTGAACACATTAGGATTGTCGAGGCACTTTTTTCCCTCTTTAGGAGGTTTTCTTCCCCCGACTTGTATATATGCATATAGCCCTGATGGGTTACTTATCTTTGTACACTCTAGTGATAATACATTTAGTATTGTGTGTTGTGCTTCAAGCTTCTTCTTCCTTGTGCTATTCATGTGCTTTCACAGAACTCAAACTCCAACAATTGGTATCAGAGAATGTCATCGCTTCATCTAGGGCATCATCAACACCTGTCAAAATCACAATCTCTATTGTGTACTTTCGAAATCATGATTTGAGCTTGTTTCACTCTCCAAACGCACTATCGTAGCACTTATGCAAGCAATTTTGCTCTTTTTGTTCCAAAGATACATACAAGTTTTGGTTTGCATGTATAAGTGTCTTGAAGTCTGATATAGGTTATGCAGAACTCGATAGGGTAGTTCTGTTCAACTTTTTGAGATCTAATCATTTTTTTGCATCAGGGTATTTTAGTCAGTGGCCATGGCTGAAAGTAGTGATGTTTTTCATATGTTGGTTGTGCTTATATGATGTGTCATGTATTGGTTGCAAAAGGACTGTGGAATATTGTGCAGGGTGTTGAAAAATGTCCTATTACACCTGCAAACATAGTTGTTGAAGGTGATGCAGACGATGTTGAAGATGGTGATATAATTCATGTGCCTGTTTGTGTTACGATTCGTGTTGCACCTACTGGAGAGAAAATTCATTGGGATGGCATAGATGCTCAGGCACATGCATTGATAGCCTTGCCTATCAAACGTGCCATTATTCATCACATTTGCTCTTGCAAAACAGTTAAGGATGCTTGGGATACACTTACCACTTTATATCAGGCAAGGAATGAGGCTCATGTTGCTTACCTCCGAAAACAATTGGAGAGTGAGCACATGAATGAAGGAGATTCCATGGACAATTTTCTAATAAATATCAAAGATTTGAAGGAGAAATTGATTTCTACTGATGAATTCTTACACGACAGTTCATTTTTGTAGACTGTTTTGAATGGTTTTCCTGATTCATATCAGAGTTTTGTTTCTACTTAGTCCCTGTTCTGTTGTAGGAAAGATCAGTCTAGGCACAACAAGTCCATTATGGATGTTGTAGATCAAGCTTTCCTGGCTAGTCAGAAGGGCAAAGATAAATGGAGCTCTTCTACTAGTAAGCAGAAATCTGCTAATTTTGCACAATCAAAGAAGGATCACAGAGACGAGAAGAAAACCAAAAAGCAAAAATTGTTTTGCAAATACTATAAAGGAAATGATCATGTCATAAAGAGTTTTCCAAAATAAGCTCCTAAGGAGGCAAGGAAGAAAGAGACTAGAATGGTTGTTGCAGAGGCCTCTACACCCAAAACAGAGTCTGCTAATCTTGTGCGGATTGAAGAATGGGCATTTACCATTGTTTGTAGTTTTGACCCATCTTCTCATGAATAGTGTATGTCTGCAGTAGACTCAGATGTTTAGTACTTTGATGGTGGGGCAACCAAACATATCACCTCGCACCATAATTTCTTCACTTAAATTGAGTGTCCCCCTACATGGAATACTATCACGTGCTAACAACTCCTCTTATCTTGTTATGGGAGTTGGTAAGATCATTCTTAGTGCTGATGGTAGTTTTTTTACATTTTCAGATGCTTTATTTTTGGCAGGGATCAAGAAAAAATTGTTATCTATTTTAGTGTTAGCCAAGATTTTGGTTGTGGAATTTGTTGATGATAGATGTACAGTTCATGATCTGTCAGATGGAGACATCATTATTGCTTCTAGCATTTTATGTCATGGGCTATATAAGCTCATAGATTATGCAAAATCTGTGAATGATTCAACATGCGCAATTCAAGATTCTGAGGCTAGGTCAGATGCAAAGCTTTGGCATGAATGCTTTGGTCATCAGAATTTTGCTAGTTTGCTATGCCTGCAGAAATCTGAAATGGAGACCTCTTTGCCCAAACTTGAGGCACCTAGTAAACATGTATGTGAATGCTATATTTTGGGCAAAATGCAACGTTCCTTGTTCTCAAAAGATGGTTCAATTTGATCTACTCAAAAATTGCAACTTGTTCACAGTGATGTCTGTGGTCCTATGCAAACACCCTCTTTTGGAAACTATTTTTACTTTGTGACTTTCATTGATGATTTTTCATCACATAGAACTTTGGATCAAGCTCAAGTTCGAATGATCTGATTTGAATTCCATGAAGAAATGGTGCTTTCATCTATATTCTTTGGATGGAGCCATGATCAATGGTTCAGATTGGCTTCATTGAAGAGCTTGGCACCTTTTGACGATGACCATTGGATGAGCATGAAGATCTAATGGCTGTCATTCTTCCCTGATTTGCGATCAGCCTGATTTGTGCTTGTTCATTGGATCTCATCCGATCTAATGAACAAAAATGCTGCAGAGAGTGTTCAAGCTAGTGGGGACACTCCCATGAAAACTGATCCCCTCTCTCTCTTGCTTTTCAAAAGTTTTAACACACACCATTGATCAAATATATCTAAAGGTCAAGGATCCGCATGATTTGAGAGTTACCATTCAATTCTTCATCAAATAATATTTAATTCTCCAACCCACTAGTGGTTTCATGTGCCCTCATAATCTCATATTTTAAGCTTTTTAATCCCTAAAAACTAGGAATCCTTACAAGGCCCATGCAAGGTCCATTTTTTCCCCTAATGTGAAGATTGGAATGGAAGAAGACCAAGCTCACATATATGCATATACACACATAGAGAGACATACACACACATACACATATATGCATACATATGCATACATAATGCATATGCATTGGCGCGTTGCAAACGACTATATAGCCATCCCGTGAAAGAAGATATATCTGTAATCTCATTATTATCGAGATTATGTCTAAATCTTTTTTTTTTTCGCCTTTTACTTCGGAGATTTTGAAGTTCCTCGTACTCGCTAACGAATGCTTGCATGCATTTGCTATTATATGCTACAAAAGTAGAAACATCATTTTTTTCTTGAAATGTAAATAAGAATGGAACCCCCTTACCTGATAATACCTCATCTGCTATTTTTGAAGGAGACTCGTTGGTCCATGCACGTGGAGCTTCTTCATGAACTCTTTCAAGGTACTCACTAACGTAATACATGCACTCTTCAAGCATCCAACCCTTTGCCATGGATCCTTCTGGTTTCGCTCTTTGTCGCACATAACCTTTTAATACTCCCATAAATCGCTCGACCCAAAACATCCATCAAGTGTTGACAACACCTGCAATCTCTATTTCATCTACAAGATGGACTAATAAATGAACCTGAATATCAAAAAATGAAGTAGGAAGTTCTTTCTCCATCAAACATAGTAGCTCTTTGCATTCATGTTTTTTTGTGGGATTGAGTTTTTGTCAATCTCTTTGGATGTAATCCACCTATACATATCGTAAAAAAAATTATAAAGAAGTTAATTAAAAAATAAAAGATATCCAATATTCATACATACTAAATATAAAAGTATCATAATTACCTTATAAGTGATCCAAGACGATAGATCACATCTCGTAATCCTTTCATTGTACATCCATCGATAACCAAAGATAAAATATGTTTCAAAAAGTTATGCCAGTCATGGGTCTTTAACCCAGATAAGCTCTTATCATCCATAGTAAACATGTTTTGAAAAGATGCTCCATATCCTGTAGGAGTCTTAACCAATTGAATTCTATTGTTGATACTTTGTATCTCTTTTGTTGTAAGTACCCAAGGAGCATGTGCATAAGTCGTTTCTTATCGATGTCTATCAAAAACTGGCCATAACTTTGGTTTGGATTTTTTATCTTTGAAATCATTCCTTGATGTTGTGGTATCTTTTAGTCCAAGAAGATGCTTCCATAGTGAATAACCAATATTTTTGAATATATGCATAGGATCAAGAAGATGACATAATTTTAACTCTTTCCAATACTCCAAAGAATACCATATTGATATGTTCTCAGCGAGTGCCAATTTTCCTTTACCTCTGTTCACATACTCATTATCTGAATCATCACTGAAGATTTCTGCTTCTGGATCTATCAGAGGTCCATTTGTCCATTTTTTATACCAATCCATAGGCGTCATAGGTTTTGGACATTGACTTGTTTCAAGCTTTCCATTAAAATGTATCACTTCTCTTTTAGATCTTAATGGATGATCATCAGGCAAGAATCGTCGATGTCGAAGATAAATATTTTTGTTGAGATTCTTACTATAGATTGATCTCAACCAATCACCACAATATGGACAAGCTTTATAACCCTTAGTAGATATTCCTGCATCATGGAAAATGAAAAAAATATAAGTAGATTAAATCATATTTATTTACATGCATATTGAGTTAAAAAAATACATCAATACCTGAACAAACACCATATCCTGGAAAAACGTGAATAGTCCAAGCCACAATACCATGAACCGTAATATGTCTTTCATTGATACTTTTCTATACATCAATGACATTAATACCTCTCCATAACTCTTGAAGATCGTAAATGAGAGGAGCAAGATATATATTCATATCTTTAACTTGTCTTTTACCTGGGATTAAAAGTGAAAGCATTAAATGTTCCTTTTTAATGCTAAGATATGGTGAAAGATTGTAGTTTATGACTACCACTGGCCATGTTGACCATTTACTAGATTTCATGGAGAATGGATTAACCCCATCTAATGCAACTCCTAACTTTAGATTCTGTGGATTTTGTGCAAACTCAGGCCATGTAGAATCAATATGTTGAAAAGCAACACTATCATGAGGAATTCTAATTATTCCATTAGTACTTTTGTGATCATGTCCCCAAGTCAAAAGCTTTGATAATTCGGGGCTTTGAAACATATTTCTAATCCGTGGAGCCAATGGAAAATGTATGAATACCTTTTTTGGGATTTTACCTTCTTCGCCCTTATATCGAGGAGATTGACATTTGGGGCATGTCAAAGAGGCTGCATATTCACCTCTATATAAAACACAATCGTTAGGACATGCATGTATACATTGATAATCTATACCAAGATTGTTGATTATCTTCTTCAATTCATCATGTGAGGTAGGAAGAATATTCTGACTTGGTAAAAACTTTTCAGATAATAACCTGTAAGTTTATAAAAAAAAGATATATTGAAAAAAGTAAATAAATGAATATACACATATATATATATGCATATAATTTTATGTATGTGTATGCTTATGTGCATCTTTCAAAATATTCGCGCAGAATTTGATTGTTTTGGATGGCAGGATACGATTGTTTGTTTTGGAGGATATGAAGTATGTACCTTCATTGAATGATTTGTCGATTCTATCATATGTTCAGTTTGAAAGTGTGAGAAGTGCGTTTATAATTGTTATCCAAAGAATTTGGCACTGTTTATAGGCCATACGATGGTGACTTGGATGAATCGCATGCACAGAGGTTACTCAAGATAGAGCAACCTGATTATAAGGGACTAATACCAGCAGGATTCCTGGGGTATGCAGTAAACCTCTTGCATGTCAATGATGAGCATCTGAACTTAAGGATAAAAAGTGAAAATCATGGTGGTTTGAGAGGATCACTTTTATACAGCTTGTTCAAAGAACTTCAAGTTTATGACACTGAAGTTTTTTGAACAAGCTGTATAAAAGTGATCCTCTCAAGCCACCATGATTTTCACTTTGTATTCTAAAGTTCAGATGCTCATCATTGACATGCAAGAGGTTTACTGCATACCCTAGGAATCCTGCTGGCACTAATCCATTATAATCAGATTGCTCTATCTTGAGTAACCTCTGTGCATGCGATTCATACAGGTCACGTACCATTGTATGGCCTATAAACAATGCCAAAATCTTTGAATAGCAATTATAAATCCGTTTCTCACACTTTCAAATTGAACATATGATAGAATCGACAAATCATTCAATGAAGGTACATACTTCATATCCTCCAAAACAAACAATCGTATCCTGCCATCCAAACAATCAAATTTTACGCGAATATTTTGAAAGATGCATTAATAGTTTTAAAAGATGCGCGGATAAAAAGTGTCCATTGAATTTAAGTTCTTGTTCTTACCTTATCTAAAGTAAGAATAAAACCTGCATGTACTATATATATATATATATATATATATATATATATATATATATATATATATATATATATATATATATATATATATATATATATATATATATATATATATGCATATATATATATATATATATAAATAGATAGAAATTTGAAAATTATACCTTAATAGTGTCGAAAGAGATACATTACTCCATCCAAAACGATTTTGAAGGTTGAGAATAAGTAAGCTTGCACTTAGTCGTGTCAAACGACTTCCTTCACATACATGCTTTAGACATTCCTCTCGAAGATATTTCTCATTTTTAGAAATATCAATGCTCTCACTGTCATTTTGATACCAATCCTCAATAAAATCTTCCATGCCATCATCTTCATCATTGTCACACAAATCTTGTACTTTATCGTCTTTTGAATATAGATCTTTCAACTTTGCATATTGCACAGGATTAGTTTTGCGTAGCCTCCTCATGGAAGCTTCTGATAAATGAGGTCTTACTAGTAATTGTGAATGCTGTGGAGGAATATCATCAACATTATACGTTGGAATTTACACATATAAATAAAATTCATTAGTATTCCATAAATGAATAAAAAGTAAACTTTAAATAAAAAATTAAGTATATAACTTATTAAATATGGATAAAAAAAAATTATTCTCTCTAGCTAAAAGGTGCTCTTGGAGGTCTATGCCATCCATAATTCACTAATAGTTCATCACCAGCATGTAATGTAGTAATAGCATTGACAACTATGTATATCTTGATACATCTCTACTCATGTATGGTGATTCATGACTATTTTCACGCTCCTCAAATGTGAAATTAGTCCTTGAACTATTATGTAACCCTCGACTACTATTTATTAAACCTGCTATATTTCCATGTGTGTAAGATCTTCCATCAATATATAATCTTTCATTTTCTGCATGTAAAATCCTTCTACTAGTAAGGGACATTCAAGCATATTCCATAAGTACTCATGCTTTGAACATAACATGAAAGTCAATGCCAATCTCCCCATCCATATATAGGACCACAAAATGACATAAGAGTGACTTCAGAGTTCGGAGGCACATACAAATCCTCTACAATAAAGAGACCACGACTAGCATTAGTAATAGTGGATGGAGCAATCATATAGCAATTACCCCAAAAGTTGAAAACCTCTCCATCTAAAGGAAGTGGTCCTCTATTCCATCCTCCATATCTTCTTCTATCATATGTTTGTACTAAAGAACGATCACGAGCTGGCAATGGATAATCTCCAGCCGTTTCATTCTCTAAACCAAGAGGTAGAGGATTTCTAGAAACCTCTGCTTGTAATTGATGAACAGCAAGTCCATGACGTGTACGAGGTATATTAACATTATGAGAAAAATTATCATCATCATCATCATCGAGCAAGTATTCCTGTATATCAACAATAATTTGATTTTATATATGGTTTTCAAATAAAATAATGACATTAATGTATATATATATAATACATACACAAGCATTATCACGTTGACTAGGTGATGGTGCACGCTCAAAAGTACCATACTCTGCCTCATGTTCAATACATTCCAATCGTGGTCTTCGATATGTGCCATAATGAGAGTTACACCAACATATAATATGTGTGTATGAGTATGTGCATGTGCATGTGTATGTGTGTGTATATGTTTGTGCATGTATATGTGTAACTCTATGTGTATATGTGTGTATGTGCATGTGTGTGTGCATGTGTATATGTGTTTTAATACTTTAATTATATAATTCATTCATATGTGAGTACCTAAGTGTATATGTATGTGTGTGTATATGTATGTATGTGCATGTGTATGTGTGTGTATATGTATGTATGTGCATGTGCATGTATAAGTGTATATGTGTGTATGAGTATGTGCATGTGCATGTGTATGTGTGTGTATATGTATATGCATGTATATGTATAACTCTATGTGTATATGGGTGTATGTGCATGTATATGTGTATATGTAGGTATGTGCATGTGTGTGTGCATGTGTATATGTGTTTTAATACTTTAATTATATAATTCATTCATATGTGTGTACCTAAGTGTATATGTATGTGTGTGTATATGTATGTATGTGCATGTGTATGTGTGTGTATATGTATGTATGTGCATGTGCATGTGTAAATGTATAAGTGTGTATGAGTATGTGCATGTGCATGTGTAAGTGTATATGTGTGTATGAGTATGTGCATGTGCATGTGTAAGTGTATATGTGTGTATGAGTATGTGCATGTGCATGTGGAAGTGTATATGTGTGTATGAGTATGTGCATGTGCATGTGTATATGTGTGTATATGTATGTGCATGTATATGTGTAACTCTATGTGTATATGTGTGTGTGTGTGTGTGTGTGTGTATATATATATATATATATATATATATATATATATATATATATATATATATATATATATATATATATATATATATATATATATATATATATATAGCCGATCGAAGAGCCTCCAACGTTTTAATTTTTGTCCGTCAACAGACCGTCGTGTAAACGATGCTACCCGTCATCGCATAAGCGACATGTTTTAGCGTCTCTTATGCGATGGCAAAGTGTCGTCGCTTATGCGACGTAAAAGAGCGTCGCTGTATGGGAGCGTCACACCCTGTCGCACCACAAGTTGCGAAAAACATCATTCACTTCGTCGTTTAATCGACGGTCCGTGCGCGACGCTAATTACGACGCATGTTGCAATTTTATAGCGACGAGATTTTGTCGCCTTAACCGTCGCTATACGCCCGTATTCCTTGTAGTGTGATCAAGATGAAGGAGGTAGCTGACCAACTTGGGAGCATTGGAGAAGAAATAGAAGAGGAGCAGATAGTAAAGCAGATCATAAATGGCATCAAAGTTGATGATAAGTGTGTGTCCTTCACCACAACAATGGATCTATATATGGACATGTAGATACTTGACCTCAACACATTGACGGGGCAACTCTTCACACATGAGACAAAGCTCAATAAGAATGGAGAAAACTCTAGAGGTAATCAATCTTCTGCCCTTTACACAAATAGAAATAAGGGTAAAGATAAAGGCGAAGGTAAAAAGAATGAAGAAGAGGCAAGTATCTCTCAAGTGAAGTTCACAGGCAGAGGAAAAGGTACTAGAGGAAGGGGCAGAGAAGGAAAACAAGGCAGCGGGAGATCATACAACTCTTCACCTTGCAATATTTTTGGTTCGACCAATCATACCACATATGAGTGTTTCATGCTAGGCATGGATCTAAGCAAGGATGGCATAATTCATCGAAGAAATTCACTTGCAACTTTTGTGGCAAGCCTGGCCACATTGAAAAATATTGCTTCAAGAAAAAGAACCAGGACAAGTCTAAGTCTAATTCCAAGAGTGAACATCATTCTCACTACACAAGTGAACACAAAGCACTTGTGGCAACCACTCCCAAGAAAGAATGGATTTTTGATAGTGGTGCTTCATCCCACATGTGCCATGACAAAGATGATTTCCATGAGTTTGAAGAGCATCAAGGACAAGTTTACCTTGGAGATAACAAGTGCATTGAAATCCAAGGAAGAGGAAAAGTTCAAGTCACTAACTCTGAAGGCGAGACCAAGTCACTAAAAAATGTTCTCTATGTACCAAGCCTCTGTAAAAATCTTCTTTCAGTTAAAGCCATCACAAAGTGCAACATGAAGGTTCAGTTCGATCACAACCAAGTTCAAGTCATTGATCGCGAATCTAATGAAGTGATAGCTCAAGGATATGAAAATAAGGGTCTCTACAAGCTTTCAAGTTTTATGGCCAAGGATTCAAGTTTCAACCTGTGGCATTGCAGATTTGGACATACCTCTTGCTTAGCTAAGATCTCTTCCAATCATGTTGTCAAAGGTCTACCCAGGATCGCACAAGTGGAATCAAATTGCAAAGCATGTGACAAGCAAACAGCTTTCTCTTTGCCTAAAGAAGCATCCATTTATGCAAATAAACCCTTAGCATTAGTCCATATTGACATTTGTGGACCAATGAGTATACCTTCTCTAAGTGGGTCCATTTACTTCTTCCTGACTGAAGATGACTTCACTAGATACACATGGGTTTATTCACTCAAGCATAAAGAAGATGCCATTTCCAAGTTTAAGGAGTGGACAACAACAGTTGAAGAAGACTTTCCAAGTTCTTTGAAGATCATCCGATCTGATGGAGATAGTAGCTTTGTCAACCAAAACTTCTCCAAGTACTTGAAGCAACATGGAATCAAGTATCAAGCCAAGCAAGATACTCAACTAGGTATTGCATTACAAAAGAGTCGAAGTGTGATCCAAATGGCCAAAGTAATGCTTAGACAAAAGCAACTTCCATTAAACTATTGGGGTGAAGCAGTACAGACAGCAATACACATTCATAATAGAGGTTTTTCAGATGTTTTGAAGAACAAAACACCATTTGAGGCTTACTTTCAAAAGAAGCCAAGTATAAGCTATTTTCGCGTCTTTGCTAGTGATGCCTACGTCCAAGGCCATGATGATGATCGGCCTAAGCAATACATTTTCATCGGGTACAGTGAGCGACAAAAGGCATACAAACTCTATGATCCAAAGAGTCGCTCAGTTACAGTAACCAAAGACTTCACCTTTGATGAATAATCTAAGTATTCATCCCTTTTGGATCCTCCCATTTCCGATTCAGAGGGGGATGATTCCCATTTTGAATAGTCACACTATGTGGAGCATGCTCTCTTTGTACGTGACTTTCTCGATCATGATACATTTTTGGAACAGGAGGAATCATAGATATCATCTCATCTTATACCTCAGATGGATATACCTATCGTACCATCGAAGGCTTATATTTCCCCTCAGCTTCAGTTGGGCATTACTCTAGGATCAGTGACTCGTCATTTTACATTCCTATCTTCGAGAGTCCACTTACCTCATCTACAACAGCATTCTGAGCATGTACTTTTCCATTCATGGAGTCCAGGACCTGGTCACTTACCATAGGACACTCCTGCATCTACTTGGATTCATCACTCAGTTGGATCCTATTCTGAGCCAGCTTCTCGATTCAGAGGGGGCTTCCAAGGTTCTACCGACACACATCAGGACTTTGTACACTCCATTGAGGACTTCAGCATACATATGTACTACCATGTGACTATGATTTTTTGCTTCATGCTTTATGTTTCACTCTTGCAAGACCTACTTCTTAGCACTACACATAGTGTGGTGGACATGGTGAAGGCTTTGGAGGTTCCGACATACCACATGGATTCATCCTACCTATCTCGCATGGAGGTGATCTCGTCTAGTGAGATCTTGTTTCGTTCCTGTACCTCGTTGGTGGCGTATCTCTGGAGCATTTGCTTGATCCATCTGGTGGACATATTATGGAGTACCTGGCGATCCCGCATGGTCGATACCACTTGGAGGCTATGGATTCCCAGACGTCGACTTCCCGGTGCTCGTGCTACTACTGCTGATACATTCTTGGTGGACCTTTCTCACATACCCTAGCAGTCTATATACACTCCAAAATGGAGCTGCAGAGGGGGTGTTGACGACATGATTGCTACTACTTCATCTACATTTGTATCCGCATGAGTGCATCTCCATTTTGTATCCAGGAGGCACTCCATTTCTAGTCTATTTCCATTTTATATTGTACTTTCTTTCTATTTGGGTACTTGCCATGTGCTTCTACCAATTGTATTCATTCTCCTTTCAGGAGACTTATCCCATATATGATGTACTTTTGAGAGCCCCTCCCAAATCTATATAAGGAGGGCCTCTCCCCTCATTTGTACTTGGTTAGAAGCTTACGGAGCCTACTCCATGCTCTTGGCAAGCTCATTTCTAATCCACATGAGTTTACCCATTTCATGGTCTACTCATTTTGTGTCTCACACATTCTTTGTTTTGTGAGAGTACTTTACTTTTCATTTTGCTTCCGCATGCATACACTCTACACAACGTACCATGTTTCATTCATAGATGACTATAGTAGATGGATAATTCGTTACTTCATGAAGCATAAAGATGAAGTCTTCACTTGTTTCAAGAAGCATTTGGCATTGGTTGAGAACCAAACAGGTAGAAGCTTGAAGAGGCTCATGTCTGATGGAGGTGGTGAGTATTTCTCACATGAATTCGACTCATTCTTATAGGACAGAGGCATAAAGAGAGAGGTTACAACAAGATACACTCCTGAACAGAATGGAGTGGTAGAAAGAAGGAATATACTTATAGTAGAGGTTGCAAGATCAATGTTGAATGAAAAGAAACTTCCAAATTACTTATGGGTAGAGGCTGTTTCCACAGTCACATACTTAATTAATAGGCTTCCATCCAAGTCCTTGGATGGAATGACACCTTATGAAGCATGGAATGGCAGGAGACCTTCCTGAGACCATTGTAAAATCTTTGGGTGCATTGCTTATGTACATATACCCTCACAGATTAGAGGAAAGTTTGATCCAAAAGCTGAAAGGTGTATATTCATTGGCTATGACCAAAACCAAAAAGGATATAGGCTGTATAATCCCACTAACAAAGGATTCACAGTTACTAGGGATGTGGTGTTTGATGAAAATAACTCCTGGTTTGAAGATGATTGCACGAAAATAAAGCTACCCCATGACTTGGAAAGTGATTTTCCAACTTTGACTCAAGAGGAACCACAAATATTCGAAGATATCAACTCAGAAGGTGAAGAACACATTGACTACAAAGCTTTGAAGTCCAAGGGCAAGAAAAAACTCAAGAAGTTGGAAGACATTGGGGAGTCATCCAATCAAGCACTTAGAAGATTGCAAAGGGAGAGTAAGAAACCCATAAGGTATGGCTATGACACTTCACTAGTCACCAAGCATTCTGTATACATGACTAAAGACTCTATGTCAGAAGAGCCTTCTTCATTTGAAGAAGCCAATAAGAAGGAAGAATGGAGAGAAGCCATGCAGGAAGAAATTGACGCACTTCAAGAGAACAATACTTGGGATTTGGTTCCCAAGAAACCAAGCATGAAGGTAATAGGATCTAGGTGGATTTACAAAGTAAAGAAAAATTTAGATGGTTCAATCAACAGGTGTAAAGCAAGGCTAGTAGCAAAAGGGTTTGCTCAAACCCATGGAGTAGCTTATGAGGAGACCTTCTCACTCGTGGCTAAGATGCAAGTCTCAAATGATGATGCAAATCATTCCAATTTTCTGTAGATCTACGTGATGCACCTATTGACGAGATGGCTTACACCCAACAAAATGGGGTGCCAAAGAGCAAGAATAGGTACATAGGTGAAATTTCTAGGAGTGTGCTAAATAAAATGGATGTGCCATTAAAATATTGGGCAAGTGTCTATTAATATTTGATGAATAGGTCTTCCAAATCAAGAGTGAATTATATGACAACTGAGGAGGCATGGAGTGGAAGGAAAACAAACCTTTCACATATCAAAATATTTGGATGTGTATGCTACACACATGTCCCACAAGGATTGATAGGTAAGGTGGATGCTAGGGCAAAAAAAAGTATGTTTATTGGTTATGCTTTGGAGAAATAAGGGTACATGTGCTACAACCCTAATATAAAGGAGCTAAAGGTATCCAAAGATGTAGTGATTGAAGAACTTAAACCATGTTATGTTTCAAAAGTTCAATTGCAAGATGAAGACATTGAAGAGGTAGAGAGGAGTTATGCACCAAGGGTTCAAGAAAGCTTGGAAATCAACGGACCCAACACACAGAGGAACACTAGCATGGATTCAACCCATCAATCAGTGGATCAACATAAGAGAAAGGCAAGATTGGTAGAGCTTAATGAAGATGGAAATGAAGTGAGACTTTGAAGAATAAATGATAGAAGGGGCAACAACATTAGAATAAAAAATAAGAACACAAAAATAGAGAAGGTATATCCCACCAAAGGGAGAAGAAAGAAGGTCTAAAAGAGTAAAACATCCAATCTCAAGGCTTTTCCTTGATAGTTTCATTGCTATGCACTATGCTCTCATGTCTTGGGTTATCAAAGTTATGGTTCACTGTGCTAACCAACATAGCGATCCTAAGAAGGCCCCATTATTTTTCTTCTATGATTTGGAGTGGATATTCTCCATCAAGAAAGACGAGTCACCTCTTCTTTTGTTGCCCTAAAATACTTGTTATCGAGAATGCCTCAATAAACTCCTGATGTTGTCTCATTAACTTACTTAGAAGCAAGCCCTACTTGGTGAAGCGATCAACTTCTCGTCCTCTACGGAACACCATTAGGTGTGAAGTGCATTGGGAAATTTGGAATGAAATATGTGCGATCAATTTCGATAAGACTCCCAAAGATTGATCGATTGAGAAATCCCTAGTCTACAAAAGAAAAGAGCACTTAATTGTGTCATCGAGCTTTGCAAGTTATTGGTATGGTCTCTATGGTGTGGGCTTAACATAGTAAAGTTAATCATTTTTGTTTTGTATGCTTGTGGAGTGAACACTTCAATGAAAAGGTGCATTTATATTTACTTGTACAATGATAAATATTGATAAACATAATGATAAATTCATAAGATAAACATAATGATAAATTCATAAGATAAACATAATGATAAACTCGTGTAAATAAATCATACATGCGGGATTGCATATATTTACAAGCACATATGCAAGTGGTATATATTTGTGTGTGTATGTATATATATGTATGTGTCGTTACGTCTCACCAACGTATGTGCTAATAGAGAGAGAGACATGGTCAATTGCTGTACCCACATCCTGATGGTCTTCATGCTTCATATCTAGCATTTGTATTTAATTTGCACGTGCATATGTTTCACTGTTATCATCCGTCGCGTCTCGGATCAGTCGTGTACTTTCGTTTCTTACGGAACTTCAGAGAGCTATGTGCGTTGTTTACGATATTTATGTTTATCATACACTTTATTTTATGATTTCCAGAGATAACGATAAATTATGTTCGTCATACATGTTAACTTTTCATACCTAGTTCAGCAATTCTGTGAAAGTGTCAGGTTTACTGTCTTGCATAAATTTGCAAGCTTAAAACCTGATTCATTAAAGACTTAAGTGACATCTTGGTCAAACAGGATATCAGCTATTGCGGCATTCTACTAGCGCTCAAGCGTCTATCAATTAGCCCTTGCAGGCCTCCTTTTGCTGTTCCAGTGCTTCCTGTCCCAGGTGCTGTTCCTGACACTGTACATCCACCTGTTCTACCTTGTTTGTTGTAGGTGCTCCAGGTGTTTAACTTCATCTTGAATTTCAACTTATATTCAAGAGAAACAATGTGATGACCTTTTTGTTTGGCTGCTGTCCAGTTTCTTCAAACAATCTATTTGAACCTGCTAAGCTTTCTGCAGTTTGGAATCCTTACACTTGCTTGCCCAGAATCTTTTTGTTCAGTTTTCTTCAATCGTGACCAAGTGAGCTTCTTGAAAGAATAATGTGGACATCCCTATTTGGGCATGGAGGAAAGATTGCTAGAGCCGGAAATTTTTGAATACGGAGATCTTTTGCAGCTTGTAACTAGAGACCAGCATGATGATGATGCAATCAATGTGTCTTTGTTGGCCCGCTTCATGCATGCATTAGGTCCTGCTGGCTGCGGACTCATCGCTGTGCGCAATGTGCCCTATCTGGTGTCCTCAAGGCATTTCCTTTTACCTCTTGCTCGATTCCTGGCCCTCTCATCTCCTTCAGTGCGTTCTGGCATTCTCAAGGTCATTATTCATCCTAACAAAGAAACCATGTTTTTTGATATTTTCGTAATTTCAAATGAAGTGTTCCAACATGAAGTCTTTTATTGATTAAATGAATTGATTAGCACTTTAAATTTTGGTGGTCTGCATATATGTATGATGCTTTAGACATGGTTTACGCATTACTAAAGAGAAATCAGTGTCGGACATACTCAAGCAAAGTATTGGAGAAGTCAATTAAAAAGATTTATCTTAAAGACAAAGAAAAATACATGATGAATTTGATATCCATTTCTTTTGGTTTTTGCATAATGAATTTTCCCACCTTTTCATGGTCTTTTCAGCAAGAGAGGGCACTTTGATAAGGTTTTCATCAAATATTCGATCGAGTGGAATAATTTACCATAGACTCAATGACACGTCACACAATCTTCCCAACACTAGAACTTTACACACGTGGAACCAAATAAGGTAGAGGAGAGATAACGGAAGATAGACTAGAGCCAATAATTGGAAGGAGTAGCTAAAAGACTACTCTAAAATAATAAATGACTTGATGAAATAACCATACAATGTGTGTATATACAAAATTTGGATAAAAGCCTGACTATAGAATGGATCTAGGTGCAAATAAGAACTATTGTTAGAGTCATAGAATGGAGAATGTGTGCTTAATTGTGTGATAGAATAGGCTGAGTATAGATAAATCAGCCTATGTGCTGCGGAAAGTGCTAAAATCTTTAACCAAACCAGAATTATGCTTTTTCTCTGAGATAAGCAATTACAAATACTTCTCCTCTTAAGGTAGTAGGCTGGAAAACCTGATACAGCAGCAAGATTTGAAGTAGGAACAAAAATATGCAGCAACTTGCTGAAAGTCAACATGCACACACATTGTGTGTGTGAAAAAAGTGGGAAGCAGCTAAACACCTCCAAAAACAGCCACAAACTCTTCAACAAAAGCAACACAACTCGAGAACACTTAGGGTCATAGTTACCTGGGATGGGGAACGGTTCCCGGGATGAGGAGCAGGTCCCAGGACGGGGACACTCCATATGGGGGGTTTCGAGACGGGGTCCGGGATGGCGGGGAGGTGCGGGAGGGGGATGGGATCTCGAGAAGAGGAGAGTCCCGAGACGGGACTGGTCCTTTGGGAGGTTTCGAGACGGGGCCGGGGGGGTGGTCCTGGACGGGGTCATGACTCCCGTCGTCCGAGGATAGCATTCAATTGAAAATTCAGCTATTATAAAAAAATATCATAATTGAGTTAGTCCACTTGGATTTAGTTCAACCTTGAAAATTCAAAATTCATCTCGATTTTCTATACATAGAAAATCTAGCAATAATTAATGCACAAATAAGTTATTTACATGGAAAATTTAAAAATCCAGCTATTATTATCAATTCATGATAGATAATACATATCCAATGTCCATACATGTGAAATTCAACCATAATATGATAGCATGTAAAAATTCAGCCATGCCATATTACTCAATGCTCATATCCATATAACATGTACAGTGTAAACTTTAAAGTTCAGCTTCAACCATAACTTAGAAGTTTAAATTTATACCCACATTCACATAACATGTCAAAATTCAGTCATAAGTTATAAAATATATGATCATAAATTGATAAATGAGATCCATAAACGATAAATCATAAAACATCAATTGTGAAGTACAAATGTCAAAATCCATGTCCATTATTAAAATGCAAAATCCATATAAAAGTGTAACCTAAAGAGACTATATACTATATAGTCTCATCATATACATCATCATGATTAGAAAGATTGTCAATGTCATTAGTTACATGCTCCTCGTCATGTGCTTCTTCTATGTTTTCCTCCTCCTCGTCAATGTTAGTTGGAGTGATGGCATCATATTCTTTCAACTTCCATTCTGTAAATGGATCAACTTTATCTACTTTTGATAACATCTTTAAATCGCAATTAACATATATTAAATCACTAGCCTTTTGAATACCAAGTCTATAGCATTTTTTTGAGCCAATATGTGCATAAATACTCCATAACTGCTCCAAGCAAGATGAACTACATGCTTGGCTCAAGATACGAATAGCCAAAGCTTGTAACTTTGGTGTGCTAGCTCCATAATCCTCCCACTATAGAGCACCAACAACATGAAAACGATCTCCTTGTGCATCCAAAGAATGAAGGAGGCATTGCTTTCCATTATTGTTTTCTCTATTGAAACTCGGGATCCAATACATATGAAGCTGCATGAAGAGGCGAGTAAGATGAATTCGTATTGTGAAATGCATATTTCTGAAATTTCTTCAACCCTACAAAAAAAGACATACATAAAGTTAAAAATTAAAATAATAAAAAAATTTATTACATGTATACATAATGCATACATATATATAATATCAATGATCATACATACTATGTATGACAAATGTGTGTACTATGTATGTAAAAATCCATAAAAAGTAAAACATACCTTTCTATATCGGAAATTTTTTCTTTGAGTGATTCAATCATAAAATCCATTGCTTCATAGATTTTCCCAATGCACATGTTCATGGAATCTACAAGCCGTAGAAGATGTATGATTGGTTTGACCATTTTATCAATGGTGTGTAATTCCTTTCACCAAGCTCCATTTTCAGCCAATTGAATTAGTTTCCTTCCTATTTGTGTGCGTGACTCCAACATACCTCCGAATTCATCACTAAGCAATAGTCCACGCACAACTCCGCTCCATACAGATAATCTATGAAGCATAATAAAATTATATGCAAAGTGAGTCTATGAATACTTCAATAGAGCAAGTTTTGAACGCTTTGAAAATTCACCCCGCACCTATTTCAATTTGCAAATGTCAAAATTAAGAAAACATAAAAACATAAGAAAATAAATCATAATATTCAAAGAGTAAAATTAAAATAATAAATTACCTTTTGATGATTCAAAATGAATGCAACCATTTGATTTGCCTTCTCAATGGTAGGTGAAATCCAAGAGAGGCAACTAATATCCTTCAATAGATTATTTAGGCAATGTGCCATGCAAAAGGGTATGGTGACATGTGGATACATATCCTCAATAATATGGGAAGCTTCTCTATTTGCGTCCTCTCTATCCGTCACAATACACACTACATTTGATGAACCAACAAGTTCTATGGAAGTGGCCCATTATGATGCAAGAACACTTGCACTTTTTCCCGTGGATGATGCATCATGGGAAGAAAGAAAATGCCTCTCTCTTCTAGAGTAAGCAACTACTCCATGGATAGATCTCTGTCTCACATCGCTCCATCTCTCCACAATCAGAGATACTCCATTCTTCTCCCATGAACTTTTTATTGCAATGCATGAAGCCTCCAAAGCCCTCTTCTCTTTCTCCTCCAAAGCCCTCTTCTCTTTCTCTAATAGCGTTGTGCGTAAAGTCTCTAAAGAGGGAGCCGCATATGCCTCTCCATATTGACCAATTTTTTTCACCACGTCCTTGAAGTATGAAGACCTAAAAAGCAAACATATAACAATTAGTCAATGTATGTAACTTTGTAAGACATATGTAATATAAATATTAAATATGTATGAATGACATATGTAGTTACTAATAATGTATGCATTATATCATGATTCATGATACATAAATATTTAATACAATGTATACGTATCATGCATATATACTCAAGTCTCTGAATAAAAAAGAAGAAATAATTATCGTATTCCTCGAAAAGGAATATGATCATGGTAGAAGCATCTTGCTACCGTTTTATCCACTTATTCCTTCGAAATCGGTTTCCAAGATGATTCCAATGTACTTTGTTTTTTTCCAACATGAAATGATGATGTAAAGGGAATTGATGTATGAAAATGATGAGGAGTGGATTCTTCACGAGTATGATGTGGAGATTGTGATGCACATGGTGAATCCTGCAAAGTATTTGAATGGGAAGTGGATACTCTCACAGAGGAAGCCTCAGATATTACCATGGGATTCACAACATATTTTGAACTCCGTTCCCGGGCTGCTTTTTGAGTAGCCTCAAGAACATGACACTTGTCTTTAAGAGGCTTCCTTTCAGCCATGGACAAAGTTGCGGGACAAAATCTCACTTGTTGACCGCCTCCATGCAAAAGAGGAGCTTTTACCTTATGTATTCCACCTCTTTTATGATACCCACATCTTTTGCATGTTCATGCTCTAGCCCCCCACCAATACCGACCTTTGGATCATCAACTTCATCCCACCATGACCATGAACAATGCTTTTTGGATGAAATTTCTTGAGTTTGAGATGATGATGATGCCATATTAAATATTGAGTCTCAGCTCTCGTCTATTGAGTCATGAAAAAAAAAGTTGGAAGTTAAAAATTAGAACTTACAACTCATACTTAATATAATCACATGCACAATGACAAATTTAATGTGCACACATATATGTCATATTATATAAGCATTACACATGTACATTGTATGTATGTATGCACTATGTATGTATGTGTGTGTATTTATGTGCATTGTGTGCACTGTATATGTATGTTTGTATGTACTATGTATTTATGTTTGGCATGTATGTACTATGTATGTATACAGTATGATATATGTATGCATGTAATGAATTAATAATGTATGTATGACATATGTATGTGTGTATTTACTATTTATGTGTGTGTGTGCGTATTTAATATTTATGTATGTTTGTACAATGTATGTATGTACGACTATTGACATATGTGTATGTACATTGTATGTATGTATGTATGACATCATCATCAATTAGCAGCTTTGAATCCCTCAAGAATTCACAGGCAGCAGAGTAGCATGACTGTAGTGGGAAGCTTTGTAACAGCAGGTATTGAGCAGGTATTGGAGGCTGGAGCCCTACAGCAACATTTTGATTTTCAAAGCTTAGAAGGCTGCTATGATAGAATTCTGCATACAAAGAATTACTCGATTTCATATGATGTCACTGATATGTCATGTCAGGTCTCTAAGGCCAGTTTATAATGCTCAATTGATTATTTTAATGACCAACATGTTCAATGCATGGCCGTCCCTCTTTAATTTGCTGGAGATGAATCTCTAGTGATGCTTGTAAATTTTTGTGGGCCTATGTTCTGGCATCTCTGTAGTATATGTAATATGTAAAATAGTAAAATACAATGTAGTAATGTACATACCTTACTGTCAATTGAGGCTTGACTTTTGAGGGCCTGAGGGTTGATGCTTTCACAATCCAACTCTCTCTCTCTCTCTCTCTCTCTCTCTCTCTCTCTCTCTCTCTCTCTCTCTCGACGCTGATGTGAGCAAGTTTTAGAGGCCGGAACGCGCGCGAACAAAATTTGTGCACATTAAAAAAAATGGCTTCAATTTTGGGCTTGGATGGGCCCCCATCCCTATTGGGAGTCCCCGATAAGGAATGGGCCATCCCCAGCATGATGGGATGCGTTCCTTGTCTGGAAGGACCAACCAGGATCATACCTTCCCCCGGCCCAAAAAAATTTGAATGGGACGGTGGGGACGGCCGTCCCTTGTCTTTTTGGCCCCCGTCCCCCCATCCCCTATCATTATGCTTAGGGTACATGTGTGTGTGTGTGAATTGATGAAGCCCCAAGTGCATTTTTAATAGCCAATAAGTGCCCAAAGAAAACCTAGCAAAAAATTGGCAAAAAAACACGGAAATACAGTATAAATTTATGGAATTGCTGTTCACTAGTTTTTGATTTGATATGTAGCTTTTAGGGCTAATACATGGGTGGTTGGATCCTAGCCAAAGGATTTAGATGCTTTTTGGTAATTAAATC
Source organism: Ceratopteris richardii (assembly GCA_020310875.1). NCBI lineage: Eukaryota > Viridiplantae > Streptophyta > Polypodiopsida > Polypodiales > Pteridaceae > Ceratopteris > Ceratopteris richardii. The sequence continues at coordinate 71,255,923 of CM035414.1, read as the reverse complement.
TCAGCCATCCATTTAAAACATAGTTGTTTTTGACGGGTTTCTGACTTCTGACTTTGGACGTTTATCTGACGTATGACGGGTAAGGTAAAATCTTTATGACAATATCTGACGTCGCCAAAATTTTTAACTAAAATAATTATAAAAACAATAATAAAGAAGTAACAATTAGCAAACATCAAACAATATTATAGTATATATATATGATTTATAGATAACAATAGCAAAATCATACTATATATATATATATATATATATATATATATATATATATATATATATGATGTATAGTGTATCGTGTACCTACTACCATCATTGTTTATGAAGTAGAGAAGTCATGACTCGCAAATGAATCATGATAAAGACTAAAGTAATGCATTAACCATCAATGATTATCATCACATCATCTACAACCGAAGATTCAAAAACAAAAAATTAGATCCAAGTTCCAATTCAAAATCGAAATGATTGATGCATCATATAAATTATAGTTCATGATGTGAGTTGAATTCATTAGACATGTATTCTCCACCTCTATCACTTCTGCATTAACTTTCATTTTCAATCATGGCTGTAAATTTTTTGAATGTTGTAGGGGTTTTGCTTTCAAACCTAGAACCCATGAATATCGTGAAAAATCATCAAGGAAAGTAACAAAACACCTATGACCATATGTAGATTCTTCTTTCATAGGTCCGCTCACTTCGGAGTGAATAATCAGTAACTTTCTGTGATTGAAATATGTCCATGCTTCTTGAATGGTAGTTTATGTAACTTCCCTTCCAAGCATCCTCCACATGAATATGCATCAAAGAAAAAGTAGGCAAACTTTCAACCATACCTTTATTCATAGCTTCACCGATACGCGTACCGCTTTAAACAGTCCCATTTTTAGGTTCATGCAATTCGGTACGTACCGAATTTTCCGCTTTTGCATCGAATTTTTGCCGAAAAAATCCTGAAGCTAAAAATCCCTTGTGGAGTCGCATTCGATTCCATCATTTCAGGTTGACTAGTGGAAGGAGGCAGGGTCTTTGTCCATTTTGTTTTGCCACATTTTGTATGACATTATTATATATCAGTATATTCGATGTGTCGTGTGCATTATGCCTATGTCGAGACTCAAATTGTTATTCTTGAATCTTGTCTGGTCTTTTCATATGAAATTAATAATGGTATGTTGAACTTGATTCTTGAAGTTTAAACTTTAGTCTTTCAAGTTCAAAGTCAGAATTTACAAATGTTTAATGAATCACTAATGAATCATGAATGTATATGTAAAAAATTATATGTGTGGAGTGTGCATTGTGTACATTGTAAATTTGTATGAGCATTGAATTGTGAGTATGATTATATATATATATATATATATATATATATATGTGTGTGTGTGTGTGTGTGTGTATGTATGTATGTATGTATGTATGTATGTATGTATGTATGTATGTATGTGTGTGTGCATGCATGCATGCATGCATGTATGGATGCATGCATGTATGGATGTATGTATGTATGTATGTATGTATGTATGTATGTATGTATGTATGTATGTATGTATGTATGTATGTATGTATGTATGTATGTATGTATGTATGTATGTATGTATGTATGTATGTATGTATGTATGTATGTATGTATGTATGTATGTATGTATGTATGTATGTATGTATGTATGTATGTATGTATGTATGTATGTATGTATGTATGTATGTATGTATGTATGTATGTATGTATGTATGTATGTATGTATGTATGTATTATATATATATATATATATATATATATATATATATATCATAGCAGTCAGGTGCGTTAGGTACGTTCAATTCGGTGCGCGTAAGGTGCGTGAACCGAATGGAATGGGGAGGTAAGGTGCGTAAGGTGCGTCATATATATATATATATATATATATATATATATATATATATATATATATATATATATATATATATATATATATATATATATATCAATGGTGAGAGAGAGATATGACATGAAATCATAGATTAATGTTTATAAATGGTAAAAATGATATGAGACCAACAGTTATACAACTTAGAAAAGCACACACTTTTGTGCACTTCTTCCTTCTACATCCCCGTCATAAACACTATGTTTTGTAAAAATAAGGAACCAACAAACAAGAATAGATATCTAGAGGCATGTCCACAACAAAATACATTTATCACATAAATTTGGGGGCAATTTTAGGGTTTGTGACAAAAAACAAAATTCGACACTTCTTCAAAGAACCGCATGATAAGGTGCGTAACGAATTGAATGAACCGAAAAATGGTACCGGAGGATAAGGTGCGCGAACCGGTGCAGCTATGATATATATATTACGACGCACCTTGCCTCCTCGTACCATTCGGTTCATGCACCTTACACGCACCGAATCGAATGCACCTAACACACGTGACTCCTATGCCTTTATCCTTCATATGCTTAAGAGCCATATAATTGATGATGATCAAATCTTGCATGCCAAAGCTTCATGCTTTCTTTTGGAAATAGAGATGATCTAGCAAGATCAGTATGGTTGATTTCTCATAATACGAACATGCCACTTCTTTTCACCTTGTAATAGACAATGCTCTTCATTAAGTGTAAGAATTCGACACAAATCTTTCTTAAAAATCACTTTATAACCATATGTGAAATGTTGAGATAGAGAGAAGAAGAATATTTGATCTCTATTGTACACAAAACATTAGAAATCTTAAAATTACCACTTGCTCTTGATTTATGTGTGATTTCTTCCACATCAATATCATGACCATCTGCAATGGTAACTCTTTGACATGTAGAATTAGTAAGTAATGAAAATACTTTCTTACGATCTATCATATGTTTAGTAGGTCCAAAATCAAAGGTATTGGGATTCTGATATGGCATTCAATGCTGCTTGATCAAAATACACCTCTTCTATGCTAATACATGCAAAAGTATCTTCTTCAAAAGAAGATTTACCTTTTAAACTTTCCTCAATACTGTTACTTGAAGCTCGTTTCTTTTCATTATTAATTATCTTTTTGCATTTTGCAATATGATGACCTTGTTTCTTGCAATAGTGGCAAATTCTTTTCTTGACAATATTCCACCTTAGGGCACTAACGAATTCATCATCATGAAACTCCACATAGGATAGTTAGACATTCCATCAAGCTTGTCTTCTTATTCCAATCTATCTTTATAATCATTCATCGTGGGAACAAGATATGTATGTGCAATAAGCTCTGAAACCAAGTGTTGGAAGTGAGGCAGGCCCTAATGACATGTCACATAATGTTTACAACACTAGAACCTTGCACACATGCACAACTTGAACCAAAATAAGATAGATGAGAGACAATAGAAGATAGAGTAGAGGCAAGAATTGGAATAGTAGCTAAAAGGCTACTCTAAAATAATAAATGACTTGATGAAATAACTATACGATGTGTATATATACAAAATTTGGATAAAAGGTCTAATCTAGAATGGATGTAGGTAGAAAATAGGAGAGAAGTGTGCCTTAAGAGTTATAGAATGAAGAATGTGTTCTTAATTGTGAGATAGCGAGATAGAATAGAATGAATATAGAGAAATCAGCTTATGTGCTGTTGAAAAGTGCTGAAATCTGCAATCAAACCAGAATTATGCTTCTTCTATGATATAAGCAGCCACAAATACTTCTCCTCTCAAGGTAGTAGCTACAAATACTTCTTCTCTTGAGGTAGTAGGCTGGAAAACCTGGTATAACAGCAACACTTGAAGTAGGAACAAAAATATGCAGCAACTCACGTAAAATCAGCATGTGCCCTGCACACACACTATGTGTGTGTGAAGAAGAAGTAGGCAGCAGCTAAACACTCCTAAAAGCAGCAACAAACTCTACAGAAGGAGCAACACAACTTTAGAACACTTAGAATATGTGTGTGTGTTTTAATTTATGAGCCCCCAAATACTTTTTTTATAGCCAATAAGTGCCCTTAGAAGGCCTAGCGGGAAATTTGCCAAAAAATGCAAAATCCAGCTGGAATTTACAGAAAAGCTATTCATTAGCTTTTGATTTGATGTATGCTTTTAGGGCTAATACATGGACGATTAGGTCCTAGTCATAGGATTTAGATGCTTTTTGATAATTAAATATCAGCCATAAGTTAAAGTGAAAAACACTTCTGAAAAGCTGAGAAGTTCAGGGGTTGCCTGGATTCATCTTGTTATACCACTTGATTTAGTGGATCTTAGTGACCCTAATAACTTCGATGCATAAGCACATGGAGGAATTGGGTAGGAATAGGTTCACTACTTTTTGTCTGCAAAGGTGAATTGTCCTTCAACAGTATGCTTTTTCTGAAGTAAGTTAGTATGTGTCTATGGATTCTGGAACTAGTACATGTGCATTAAACATATATTGAGATGTGGATGTCTTTATTTATGGCTGTGTTTTTGTGTCTTCAAGTTTAGGGCAGCTGGTGAACCATGAATTATATTATGCTTTATTTAGAGTCTGTATTATGTCTTAATGGCCAGGGCTATAACTGAAATATGGTGTGCATTATTTCATTTATGACACAGAATTGTGTATTCTTATATGTTTCTCTCTACAGATCAAGAGACATTCACTGGAAAGAATAGTTCTCCAGTATGATTCTGCTGCATTGGGATTATCCTCACCTGAAACAGGAAACTCAACTTTTGCATGTGAGAGAAACAGGAAGGAATGATCGTGTCTCCAAGGACTGGCCATGGATCTTTGGGATCATTAAAGTGGCTGTGTCGACAGAAGAAGGCTCATGATGCAGTGCAGGTTATTCTTGCTTTGCAACATCAGGGGAAAGAAGTGTCTGCAGACCTTTTCTATCATGTTTTGCAGTGTTCCATTGATCAGAGAGATCTTATTTCTGGTCGAACAGTATATTGCCTCATTGTAAGAGCTAGCCTCGAGGCCAATACTTTTCTTGGTAGTCACATCATCCGGATGTTTGCATCATGTGGCAGCTTGTATGAAGCAGATAATGTGTTTAGGAGGCTCCCCAAGCACAATCTACATACTTGGAGTGCAGCCATTGCAGCCCACACAAGATATGGAAGAGCTGCTAATGCCTTTGGGTTATATAGACAATTGCAGTCACTCTGTTTAAGACCTGATGAATATATCTTTGCTTCAATCCTGAAGGTGTGTACCAAGTTAAGGAATTTACATTATGGACAAATTGTGCATATAGATCTAATAGAAGAATCTTATGAGTGGGATTCAGGTGTCTGTAATGCCCTAATTGACTTGTACATGAAATGTGGAAGTCTCAAGGATGCACATGTAGTGTTTGAGAGCATGTCCCAGCCAGACACGGTTACTATGACAGCCTTGATATCTGGCTATAGACAGCATGGGTGCATGGAAGATGTTCTTGATGTTTTCCATAAAATGCTAGTGAAAGGACTCATATTTGATGCCTTCATCTTGTCTAGCCTTTTGAAGGCATGTTCAGATGGTCTTTTGTTCATCCAGGGTAAGCTTCTCCATGCACTTGCCATTGAGCAGGATTTTGATAAGGATACAATTCTTAGAAGCTCCCTCATTTACATGTATGCAAAATGCGGAGACGTTTCTGATGCCTGTAGAGTCTTCAGTATCATGCCAGGAGCGAATCTGTCACTGTGGAATTCCCTAACCTCTGGGTTTGCATTACAGGGGGAGCAAGGCCTAGTAGTGAATTATGTAGAGGAATTGCGGAGACGAGAACTGAAGCCTGATGCACTAGGCTTTGCCTGTCTTCTTTCTGCCTGCAGTAAAATGGGTCTAGTGGGTGAAGGGTGCAGCCTTTTTCAATGGATGCAGAAGAAGCATGGCATTATTCCAACAGTAGAACATTTCACTTGCATAGCAGACTTGTTGAGCCGAGCTGGCTTCTTGACAAGGGCACAAGATCTGCTTCAAAGTATGCCTTCTTCCTGTGATACTGTTGGGTGGTCTGCAGTTTTGAGTAACTGTCGGACGTTTGGCGATGCTACTGATGTTACACTTATTTCAGATCTCTCAAAGTCTAGTCAGCTTCTCGATCCTTGAACAATTTGACAAATCAGGGTTCTAGCATACACTAATGCTTGTCATTGATTTCTTGGGCTACTATGATCCATCAGATAGATCTATCTATCTATTCACATATGTTGGATGATAATTTTGTGCACCTTGTTGTATACGTTAATTATACATGATTCTCAGATATGTATTGCTAAGCTTAGCTTTTGTATGTTCAAGCAAACATACATCCATAGTTCTGGCCTGTAGGCTGTATATTGCAATTTAT